>OX578137.1:10984151-11411651 GCA_951213105.1 Amaurobius ferox | reverse complement strand
GGAACAAAAAGGCCTGCTGTTAATGTTGAAAGTTTGAAAGCAGCCATTAAAGATGTCATTGCCAAAAAGTTCTCCATTGGAGCAGCTGCAAAAATTCATGGAATTTCTAAAACAACACTGCTGCGACATTTGAAAGCACATTCTTCTTCAGGAGATAAGGATTTTCAATACAAATCCAACATAAATGTAAAACAAATCTTTACTGAAAAAGAAGAGATGAGTCTCGTAAATTACTGAAAGATGGCTTCGCTACATTATGGCATAAATAAAAGAGAGACAAGGATTTTAGCCTACCAGTTTGCAAAAGAAAACGACAAATCTATAACTGAAAAGTGGAATGAAGAAGGCACAGCTGGTAAAGAGTGGTTAAGAGGGTTTTTAAAGAGACACACAAGTTTGTCTTTAAGAAAGCCAGAAGCTACAAGCATTGCTCGTTCAACTAGCTTTAATAAGAAAAATGTAGCAGACTTTTTTAGTAATTTGAAGGCCTGTTTATCTCGTGATCAGTTTGATGCCAACAAAATTTATAATTTAGATGAGACAGGTAATTCGACTGTCCATGTTCCTCCCAAAATAATTGCACCTCGTTGTGTAAAACAAGTGGGAAGTATGACATCTGGCAAACGAGATGTAAATGTAACTATGATTTCTGCTATAAATGCGGTAGGCAATCATGTTCCACCAATGTTGATATTTCCCCGAGTGCATTTCAAAGATTACATGTTAAAAGGGGCTCCACCTGGATCAATAGGTGGTGCAAATCTTTCTGGCTGGTCTAACGAAGATCTGTTTGTTGAGTATTTACAACATTTTATAAAATATGTAAAACCTACAATTCACGAGAAAGTCATATTAATTGTTGATAACCATGATACTCATATTTCTATACAATCTATAACGTTAGCAAAAAGCAATGGAATCGTTCTACTAACCCTTCCATCCCACACATCATACAAGTTACAGCCATTAGATAGAGCAGTTTTTGGGCCATATAAAGTGTTTTACAATCAAGCTGCATCTGAATGGATGCTGTCAAATCCAGCAAAGCCTATGTGAATTTATGATGTTGCTGAAATTGTAGGAAAGGCCTATAAAAAAGCTTTCACAATTGAAAACATTGTTAAAGGATTAAGGCAATCGGAATATACCCTTTAAAGGAAAATATATTTACTGAAAATGAGTTCCTAACATCTTATATTACTGATCGATCATATGATGTGTCCAATAGAGACCAAAATCTTAACAATACAGATAACAGGCCTTCATGTTCCACTGATTTTTCCAACAATCATAACAATGATGAACCTAGACCAGTGACTAGTTTTGGCCAGAAAAAATTACATGTAGCAGTGCCTCCTGAAATGATTTGACCTTATCCCAAAGCTCTTCAAAGATAAAGCCGAGGAGGAAGATGAAAAGGAAGGACCAGAGTATTAACAGACACTCCAGAAAAAGAAGATATTGAAAAGAAAAGACAAAAATATGTTAAACCCAAAGTATCTTCTTTAAAGAGAAAAGAGTTTGCCTGTAGTTCTGAAGAGGCCTTGGACAAAGAACTGATTTTACAAGATTCTAGTGACAATCAGTTTGATGAGACTCTTTTGGAATTGCATGGAACTGATGATGGAAAGGAAGACGAGAGACGTGTGTCAAAAGGAGATTTTGTTCTGGTTGAATTATTGGGGAAAAAAAGCAAAAAGCATTATGTTGCTGAAGTTTTAAATCATGTTAGTGATGAATATCAAGTTAAGTTTTACAAAAAAATGGTTAACTCAAATAAGTTTTTGCCAGATGAGCATGATGTTTCTGCTATTTTTGAAAATGATATTGTAAAGAAACTACCTTGTCCTTGTATATCAGGTGCTTCTGAACGCCAATTAGCACAAATATATTTTCAAGTGGACTTTACCACTTACACTATGTAGCTAACAAATATTCTTAGTACAGGAGTGTCAGTTTTCTAACTTTTTTTTAACTTTCTTACCTAACACATATATAACTTTAGCATCATATGTTTCTGTGTTTTTGCTTGTATGTCAGTAACACCCCTGTTAGTATAAATTTTTCAAACACTTAAATAAAATATTAATTTGCATTAAATGCATCATTTATTTGGTTTGATTTATTTTAGTTACTGTTCCTGAAAACTTAGTAAAAATGTGCTTGGCTGAATATCTAACTTCAATAAACTAACAATTTAAGAATATATGAACAACTCGAAAATAATGTTATCAACATATGATGGTCCAAGGTACAACATGTGATGGACCAAGGTACAACACGGTGTTGTACCTTAGACCACTTTTTCTTGTTGCCTATTTTTTTTTCCCTTACGAGTCCATGATAAAATTCTTTCATGAAAAAACTATACATTAGTAGGCAAAGGTCTGATGTATTTCTCACAAAATTTCCAAATTATTGGGAAAATTATTGTTTTCACAACAAAATAAAAAAGTGAAAATTGGTCCAAGGCCTATATATCTGTGACTAACGGTTGAGGAAATAGCCATTGGGCACCGATAGCAGTGGACACCCTGTATATTAAGTAAAATTGGTTTAAATTTAAAAATATATAAAAATATGCTATGCACAAAGATTTCTAATGCATCAGAATTCTAATACATACATTGAAGTTAGCAGCTGCAATTTAATATTTTCATTGAGTACTTGTGCTTTTAAAAAGTAATAAAATAATTGTATTTTATCAACAATAGAAATTTTGGTTAAATCCCAGCGACCAGTACGGTTGCTTTTTTCTATCGTACCAAATCAGCGATACAGGGTGGCCACTCAACCGGGAGAACCGGGAAAAATCAGGGAATTTTAGAATTGTCAGGGAAAACCGGGAAAAGTCAGGGAATTTTGTGAAAATTCTGGATTTTTTTTTTTTTTCACTAGTCCATATAAAAACAGAACTGCCCAGTTTGTATGCCATTTTCTAAAAATTTCGCCAAGTATTACACTGTATTCGTAACCGCTAAATAAAGGTTGCTTGTATCCATTTGATTCCGTATAAAAGCAAAAATGCGGAGTTTGTGCGCCATTTTGGACAAATGTCGCCAAGTACAGAGATGCCAACTTTTACGGATTTTCCGTAGTTTGTACGGATTTTTATTTCACCTTACCGTTTTATGGACATTACTCCCAAAACTACGGAAAATCCCGTGAAATCCATGCATCCTGCCATTCAGTTCATATTCCCTGCTTTGCTTAGAGTCCAAAATGATCAGTTTGCATCCATTTTCTTCTTCTAATGATTTGATATCAGAACAATAGACCTAATTTATTTTTATAGTGCGCGTAAAAATAAAGAAATATTTTGCTTAAATTATAAGAATACAAATTATATTTTGCTTAAATTATAAGATTGCGCAATTCAGTCCTTCTTTTCGGGCTTTGCTGAGAGTGCACAATTGTCTTTTTCCATCCATCTCCATCCCTTTATTATTGTACATTAGCTTAACTAAACTAGCTTATTTTCATATTTTGGTTGATTATAAAGGCTAATTTTTTAATTATTTTCACATAAATAGTCCGATCGTGAAATTCAGTTTTGTTTTTTTTCACGGGCGTTGCCGAGAGTACGCAATTATCCTTTTCCATTGATCTCCATCTCCCTATTGCAGCACATTAACTTGACTAAACAAGATTATTTTCATATTTTGGTTGATTATAAAGGCTAATTTTTTAATTATTTTCACATAAATAGTACGATAGTGAAATTCAGTTTTTTTTTCGCGGGCATTGCCGAGAGTACGCAGTTATCCTTTTCCATCGATCTCCATTTTCCTATTTTTGCACATTAACTTGACTAAACTAACATATTTTGATATTTTGGTTAATTATAAAGTCTAATCTTTTAATTATCTTCATATAAATAGTACGATCGTGAAATTTAGTTTTCTCCCCCTCGGGCGTTGCCGAGGGTACGAAATTATCCTTTTCCATGGATCTCCATCTCCCTATTGTTGCACATTAACTTGACTAAACTAGCTTATTTTTATATTTTGGTTAATTTCCTAATTATTTTCACATAAATATTGCCATTTAGTTGTAATTAACTCAGTTAAGTTAGCAAAACTACATTTTGAACTTAAGGTTTTAAAATATATATTGTCAATATACGTAAAATCTTACTGATGGTCGATGCCGTTTTACTGACTTCGCCTGATTTTTCTACTGATGACCCTTTTCAGAGGTTGGCATCTCTGTATATATATTATATACATTTTGCTATATTTTTTTCTATTTTAATGACATTCTTTTGACATTGCTGAATTGACATTAATTATTCAATGGCTGTGATTTGGTATAGTGTAGTTATTGCATATCTTTAATGATCTCTGTCATTGTGAGCAATTTGCAATGCCCATATTTAAGGACATCAGTTTGAACTATTTCTTTTTATTGTCTTCAATGAAAACCATTAAATTATTTTAAATATTTCAGTAGTCCAATTTTACTGCATTTACATGTATTTTTTATTAAAAATGTCAACATTTATTTGTAAAACAAAAAAATGTGTATTTTTTTCTCCTGATTTAATATAATTTTTTTTGGATAGTGGAGTTAAATTGTTAAGATTCTTTAATCAAATTTGTAACTAAATAGCGACGTAAGCACATTTATGTTAAAATTACTGGTCTGGAATTTCTTTTCAATTCACCTGGAAAACCTGGAAAAGTCAGGGAATTTCAATATGTCCGAAGAGTAGTGAATCCTGCGATAAGTGGAGTGCTATATTTCGACATTGGTAACCCTGTAATTCTTTGTACTTCGTAACCATGGTAACCTTGCGAGTTGATAACTCTGGCAATTGACTCAATTTGTGTTATTCTATGCTCATTTCTGAATTCTTCTGCTGATCTTTTAAAATTAGATGGTTTGGAACAAGATTTAAATACAAGTACTGATAAAATTTCTTTGATTTCTTTGTGTGTGCTAAATGGCTGTGAAGAGTAAAAGATTTAGTATTGTTCTTTTTGATCGTTTGATTGATAGTGGTAAAATGAATGTGATTAAATGGTGTATGAATCAGGGGTTCATTGCAAGTGGGTAATGCGATTGTGTGAGGGTATTGATAGTACGGAAGAGATTGATGGTTATACATGGGTATACGTGGGATTGCCGTGTTTTTGGAGCATTCGCTCCATTACGTGAGGAGGAGTATAAGGAATGGTACATGGTTTGAGTATTCTAGATTGAGTTTAATTGAGAGACCGGATTCTGTGATGCTTTTTTAGCTGGCGTAGACCCATGTTCTAATTGCTACATCACTCTACGAGCCACAGACCACCTGTTGCACAAGCAGCTGTTGCTATGTGCAACCTTCGACAGCCAGTGGGACCGGATTCTGTGATATTTTTTAGCGGGCATAGATCCATGTTCTAATTCCTACATTACTCTATGAGCCACAGAATACCTGTTGCTACGTGCGACCTCTGACAACCAGTGGGACCGGATTCTGTGATGTTTTTAGCGGGCATAGATCCATGTCCTAATTGCTGCATCGCTCTATGAGCAATAGAACACCTGTTGCTATGTGTGATCTCCGACAGCCAGCTGTACCGGATTCTGTGATGTTTTTTAGCGGGCGAACATAGCGAGGTTAGCCCACAAAGTGGATGTAGATCCATGTTCTAATTGCTACATCACTCTATGAGCCACAGAACACCTGTTGCACAAACAGCTGTTGCTACGTGTGATCTCCGACAGCCAGCAGTACCGGATTCTGTGATGTTTTTTAGCGGGTGAGCATAGTGAGGTTAGCCCACGAATCGGGCGTAGATCCATGTTCTAATTGCTACATCACTCTATGAGCCACAGAACACCTGCTGCATCAGCAGCTGTTGCTATGTGCAACCTCCGACATATAAATTGAATTACTACATATACATGATGACATATGACGTGTATATGTGTATATACACGACATATACATTGCTTTAGAAACTTACATTCGTTTAACCTCTAATTTTTGTAGGATATATTTAAATTTATCTTCTTTGATGGATATTTTTAATTAACCAGAAAATATAATATTAACTTTCATTAAAATATATACAAGATTTTTTTACGAAAAATCGTTATAAATTTTTCCTTTCACTTGCATATGATATACACTTATCCCCCGATTTACACGGCACTTGTTTTACACGATTTCGCTTTTACACGGTTTATAAATTAACAGATTTCAATAAATTGTTAAAAATGTATATTCCGCTCCATATACACCAATACAAAGATTTGATGACATTTTTGAATTTTATTCCTTTGGTAACACTGATGAAAATAACAGGGGATTCCCGGTATTGTAAAATATATACATTTAGGGGAATCCCCGTATAGGGAAATCCCCGTAATAGGGGAATCCCCGTATGTATTTCACAACAGTAAAGCTATCTGGTTCATGCAAGTACATAGTGCAGAAACATTTTAGCAGCAAAGCTTATATTATTGTGCGTTTATCTTTTGAACTGGTAAGTTTTCAACATTTATAGTTTTTCTTGCATCTTTATAGTTTGCGTAAATTTGTTAAGGTTCTATAATGTCAAAGGATTTGAAGAAAAATCAAATGAAAAGAAAAGTTATTTCTTTAGAAACTAAAATTCAAATATTAGACCGTCTACATAATAAAGAGTAACGGATGTTGCTAAATTTTACTCCATGAATGAAGCCACAATAAGGACAATAAGAAAAAATGAAGACTCCATTAGAAAAAGTGTAGCAGCTGGAACCTGCAGCAGTATGAGTACGACTTCATATGTTAGAGATGTTACAATGGAAAATATGGAAAAAGCCTTAGTGATATAGGTAGAAGACCAAACTCAAAAGCGAATCCCGATCGATACCAATGCTGTTACAAATAAAGCTTTGAAGATTTATCAATCACTTAAGAATCAGTCGCCGTCGATTTCGTCCGATGAAAAGAAAGTATCTTTTTCCACAAGCCATGGGTGGTTCGCGAGATTCAAATAGAGACATTTATTACATAATCTGAGAATGAAAGGTGAAAGTGCATCTGCTGATTCGGATGCGGCATAACAATATCCAGCAAAACTTGCTGAAATCTTTGCAGCTAACTCCTACACTTCTGATCAGGTTTTCAATGCTGACGATTCCGGATTATTCTGGAAAAAATGCCGGAAAGAACCTTTATAGCCAAAGCTCACAAATCAGCTAGTGGTCATAAAGTAGCGAAAAGTCGTATAACAGTTCTTTTCTGTTGCAATGCTTCTGGCGATTATATGATGAAACCATTGGTCATTAACAAATCAAAATCGCCACATTCATTTAAAGGAATAAATATCAAAAACCTTCCCGTCTATTGGATGGCTAATAGTAAAACATGGGTCACTGCCATAGCTTTCAATGTATGGTTTCATAACTTCTTTGTTCCAAATGTCACAAATTATTTAACTAAGAAGGGATTGCCTTTTAAGGCTCTTCTATTAATTGATAATGCACCATTTCATCCTCCAGATTTACAACACGAAAATGTGAAAGTTGTTTTTTTACCAAAGAATACAATTTCCTTATTACAGTCGTTAGGTCAAGGGATAATTTCGACTTTTAAGCACTGTACGTCAAGCAAACTTTCAGGTATATCTTAGAACAAATGGAGAATGATGAATTTCTTACTCTGATGGATGCTTGGAAGAAATTTACAATTTTAGATTGTGTTAAGCATGTTGGACTGTTATACACTCAGATCAAATAATCAATGATCAACGTCTGCTGGAAAGCAATATGGCCGGATGTTGTTGCAAGTGGAAATGATAAATCACCAATAGAGCATGAATATTCTCAGATCACTGAGTTGGCCCATACTATAGGAGGAGAAGGTTTTGAAGATTTAGCTCAGGCAGATATTGGAGAAATAATGGTTGATGAAGAATTGAATGATGATTTAATTAACATGATTCGTGAAACAAACAAACATGATGAAGACAATGATTCTGATTCAGAGCAATCTGAACCAATTGCGTTCACAGCAAGAATCATAAGTGTAGGACTTGATTTGGGAAGAAAATTGAGCAACCATTTCTTACAATATGACACAAATGTTGATCGAGCTCTCCGATTCCAGCGAGACCTTCGTAAATGCTTAAATCAATATGAAGAGGTCTATAAAGATTTAGCAAAAAAACCTACGCAATTGTTAATTACCGATTTCATGACAAAGTCTTGTCAACCCGAGATCTTGCCTAATTCGTCAACCATGGAGCTAGAATCGCATCAAGAAAGCTTAAGTGATGAAAGTGACATCATACTTATCAGAAAGAAAAGACTGATAGTACATGAAAGTGATGACAGTGATTAAACTTATAATTAATTTTTAAGGGTCTTTTTGTGTTTTTGTTCTTTGTTCCTAATGTAAAATAAATTAAATATGTTATATTACTACATTCATATGTTTGTTGTTTTATAAACTAAGTATAATTTTAAGTTTTCTAAGATGTCTTACTTTTGTTTTACTTAAATAAATGACTGAATCATGCACATTTAGGGGTTATTTTCGTTTCACATGATTTTACTTAGCAAAATCTAAGATTTCAGTTTATACGGTTTTGTGCAGAACCTATCTTCTGTGTAAATCAGGGGACAGGTGTACATTGCAGAATTTCATAGTAAATGTATACATCTTTAGAACGCTACTTAGTGACTACAGTAAAAATGAGTAGTAGTGTACATTCACTTAAAATGCACTTTAGCAAATGAAATCTTTAATATATATTGTTATTAAAGTATTCTAAATAACTTATGTTCATCACAAAGATCAATTTGATGTTTAATGGGTTTAATTTCAATTTTTATTCGACATTGTCAGTTTATCATTATTCGCTGTGGTAAAAATAATGCCCCTTTGCACTTACGTTTCTGCACATTCTACTACGCAGGTTGTTTATTTACGTTTGTGCTCATGCTCTTGAAAACATCGAACTCCGTAAGAGAATTGGAGCCAAAGAAGTCGCCAAATTAGAGACAGTACTGGTCTTTGGAATAATGCCAAATTTTTTTTTTTTGAATCATGAGGTTAAAACAATAGAATAAATTAAAAATAAATAAAAATTGCTAAGCCCTTTCTGAATCATAAATAATTTACTGTTTATTATAGGTGTAAGAAATAAATGATTAAATATATAAGTTTCATATAGTTGCTTTCTTTAAGGAAAGGTTAGAAAGTTTTATTCTCACAAGCAGCAATTTTATTTATTGTGATATAAAAAAATTATAAGAAAAAATAAAAGTTGTTTGTGATTTAAAAATAAAGTATTAAATATTATATTAACAATATTTAAAAAATGCCTGTTGACCAGGGTTGAGAAAAAAGGGGAATGGATTTTTTTAAACCAAAATCCATGGATTAAAAAAAAAAAAAATGTTTAGACCAATGTGGTTTTAACCCGCCAACCCTCCAGCTGATACTTGAAAGTAAAATCTGAAAGACTCTTGAATGGTTACTACTTTCTACTACTAAGTAATTAATAATAATAAAAAGAAAAATATATTTAGTTTATTAAAAGGTATAAAAAATATATTATTAGATATATAAAAATTTTAAATTGTTCAGATTGTTAAAGACAAGAAATATATTATTAAATATATAAAAATATTAAAAAAATACTTATAATTAAACCTTTTTTAAAAATAATTCCTATATATAATATTAAAAATTGTTAAAAAATATCTGTTTATGATTCAATGGGTGAGTACCATAAGAAAAAAGAGACAATTTGGTGAACATTGAGTTAAGCGTATATTTAGTGATGTTTTAAAGTATTTTTCCTTCAGCAAAATCACTTGCAAAAATATTCCATATTTATTATACTTTTATAAATTTTACAGAATTAATTTCTGAAAGAAAAGACTTCCTAAAAATATTACCTGCTGTTTTATCAGAATGAATAAAACATTTCTTGTACCTTTCTAGTTTTTGCCTATCCCTTTTCTTAAAAATATTCCCTTTCCTCTTCAAAATTAAAAAACTAAATAATAAAAGACTTCTTGTAAAGTTAACTACATTTTAAAAAGTTGTGTGGAAGGAATATTACATTTCATTTTCAAATGAATTAGGGAGAAAATAAAAAGCGGAAAAATTTCCATGTCTGGAAAAATTTTCCGACCCACATCTCTAATAAAATGCATTGAAAATGACCTATGTTGATTAAAATTATGTTCTATAATATATTCTATGTTGATTAGGTTCACTGTTGGAATGGATGAGTTAGCTGATTTATTGGCTATATCTGAAGTAACAACTCAATTAAATTCAACAGCAAAAGAGCATCCCCTCTTTTCTTTGTACAAGGTGAAACCTAGTGCAGCGAGTCAGGAAGAGAGACGAAAAAGATTCTTGGAAGCCCAGAAATCGTGAGTTTCTTTTAATCAAAGATTATAATTTTATAGATATAACCAACAGTTGGAAATCTGACTGGATTATGTAACTCAGTTCTCTTGCTTATATCTATACCTTTATTGCGACCAGGCCTAAATACTGGGAGGGTATGCAGAGCATTTGCCCTGGACCCTAAACCTTACTATATTAAAACTATTAAATCATATATTTATTTAATTACATTCTAAAATTATATGTAATAGAAATACTAAAAATATTTTTAATAAAAACTGAATTAATAGAAATACTAAAAATATTAATTAAAAGTGATCATTTTTGAAGTTTGGCAACCTTAAAATCCAAGTAAAAAGTGGAGTAGAAACTAATATTTTTCTAGCCTAAGACTACAGTGCCTAGAAGATAGTGTGCTGACCGAAGAAAAAAAACAGGTTCCCTAAAAGGCTCTATTGCCATATAGCGCTGGTCTCGAATAAGAGATCAAAAGCCAAGGCATTAACATTAAAACTAATGTAAATTTAATGTAAATGAAGTGACCGATATCTTTGGAAATAACTGAAGAATTTGTGTGAAATTTTGTGTGCAAGTTTTATTGCAAGTGGTATCCACAAAAAGTCATTTGATATTCAGAGAGATTGAACTAAGGATATATTTGTATTTTTAAAATTTTATTGAACTTGATTTGGTGTTTGTTCAAACCTTTGAAGTCCAAAATAATCAAGTTCATTCACCACAGAAACTTGAAACTCTGTATGATGTTTTCTCTTGTGATACGTTTCAGTTCTTTCGATTTTAAAGTTTGTTGGGCTAGCCCATCTTGAACCCACCATAGAATTGTACCCGGTTTTATAGAATAACTCGAAAATCAGAGCAAGTAGGAAATCTAAATAATGGTTTAATTAATAATCATTATTATCTTATGCATTAAATAGAAATTTGGCATATTTATCTGGTGGTTCTCCCTACTTATACTATTGAAACTTGTTTTCTTCTTACATATTTTTAAAGTTAGCCACATGGATTTTATATCATTACATTATTCTTTATGATTGGTAACATCGTCTGTACACATCATGTGAGGTTGGTATTTTGTAGTGTGATCATCTACACACATGTAAGTCATCCCCGTACATGTAAGTCATCATGTAAGTCCCCGACCATCCATCTTGCTGCTCTTAGTTCTTGGACGAGTCGGATGGTATGGGTTTTCGACACATGTAAGTCAATTCTTTTTAGTTTTTTTTTTCAATTTTCTCATACATTTTCTATTTATAATACATAAGGGTGATTAAAGGCCTTTTTGTTCATAGTAATAAGGCCATTAAATGAAATGTACTATTTTAAGGTAGTATTTTGTATTCACACCCTGATGATTTTACAATTATACTATCTTGAATCCTTTGTTCATCATTCCATTTTTTCAATTTATTTTTATTCATAACTGGCCACCTTCGGCGACCAGCCTGTTTGCTACCCTTGAAAATTCTGACCGTGGCAAACTCGCTGGCGCCATAACCTCGTGGAGTTGTTGGTAAGGTAACTATTTGGATGACCAAGAAGTGCCACCCAATTTAGACCGGAACCCAGTGGGGGGAGGCATCTACAGGGACCGTACCCTCCATTCCCCTACCACCAACCTCTCGGAAGGACTTTAAAAAGCAAACACTTTAAAATATAGACTATACCCTCCTTCCCCTACCAACAACCTCTCGGAAGGACTTTAAAAAGCAAACACTTTAAAATATAGACCATACCCTCCTTCCCCTACCAACAACCTCTCGGAAGGACTGCCGGACCCACATGTTTAACGTGACCGTACTCCTTGTGAACACGGCGGCAATTTTGGCAGTGGCGAGAATCAAACCCGAGCCGAGTGCAATTCCCGCGTGCTAACCACTGGACTACCGAGCCCTCAACCCTGTGGAGTTGAAAACCCAGGCCGTCCGGCTCGTCAACAAGGACTTGAGCATCCATTTGGACGGCCGGCAACCCTGTGGAGTTAAAAAAGTTTGGTTTAGTTTAATGATGTCAAAACTAATACAGTGACCGCCGGTTATAAGATTCAGTGGTTATAAGAAACAGCCGTTTATAAGACCCAAAACGACAGAAACAAATACAAACTTCATTTTAACATTAAAATTGTGTCGCTTATAAGAAACACGATTCCGCTTATAAGAAACAGTTTTCTACAGAAAATTTGTTGATTTCCTTGCGACGCGGGTGTAAAAAAGAAAAAAATCCATTTGTTTAAGGTTAACTGAAGGACGAGTTGTTATCTCTTGTCTCTGGGCGTACGGGGAGGGGGTGGGAGTTTGCTATGTAACAAAGGATGACAGAGAATTTCTCCGTAGAAAGGCTTAGGGGGAACAACCCCAAACCAGTAAGAAACGAGTTTTAATCTTTTGGCAGTTAAGGAAACATACTGATAAGGAAAGGCATCTCTGCTTATGCACTCAAATAAGATTCGTACAGCTTTAGTTAGTCATTTTATGTTTTGCTAGTGGAAGCATGTCGCAAAAGAGAAAAACCCTTACTTTGCTTGAAAAGCAAAGTTTACTTAAAAAGTATGATTCTCTACCTCTGTGTAGTCAAAGAGAAGCTGCTTCTGCATTAGAAATTCCGCACTCAACATTATGTAAAATCCTGAAAGGCAGAAATGAAATTTTGACGCCAAATTGTAATCTTCAAAGAAAACGGAAACGAGAAGGAAAGGCAGCTGCTATAGAGGAAGCACTCTTACAATGGTTTTCTAATGCCAGATTAAAGAACGCTCCTATCAGTAGGGCAATTTTACTGAAAAAAGCAGAAAATTTTGCAGAAAAATTAGGAGAAAAAGAGTTCCGTGCGACTGATGGTTGGTTAAGCCGCTGGAAAGAACGAAATAACATTGTGTACAAAAAAAATTATGGAGAGAAGCAGGACGCGGACTCCGAGTCGGCATCTTCATGGATTACGCAAAGCTTACCACCTCTATTAGAAAAATACGCTCCTCATCAAATTTTTAACACTGACGAGACTGGGCTCTATTTTAGAGCGATGCCCGAGTATACAATGATGTTCAAAAATGATCTATCCTCCGTTGGAAAAAAACAAAAAGATCGAGTTACAGTTCTGTTAACAACAAATATGACGGGAACTGTAAAAAAGAGCCCTTTAGTTATTGGCAAAAGCAAACGTCCGCGCTGTTTAAGTGGAATAAAAAAATTGCCAGTGATCTACGAAAATTCAAAGAATGCCTGGATGACAAGTAGAATTTTTGAAGACTTTTTGTTAAAGTGGGACAGGGAACTGATGGGAAGAGAAAAAATTCTTTTAATCCTTGACAACTGTTCGGCTCATCCTGTAGTACAGCTGACAAACATTGAACTTTGTTTTTTGCCACCCAATACAACTTCCATCATACAGCCTCTTGACCAAGGAATTATTAAAGCATTTAAAACCCTGTATCGGTCAAATTTGCGACAGAAAATAGTAGATGCAATTGATGAAGAGAAAGGATCGGCTTGCGAAATAAGCAAGAAAATAACCTTGCTTGATGCTATCCATATGATCGCAGGCGCATGGAAAAATGTTTCTGACATATGCATTTTTAATTGCTTCCGTAAAGCAGGATTTTTGAAAAATAATGTTGACATACCAGCAGAAGATGTAGAAGAATTAGAAGCACATTTCGAAGAATGGATTCACATCGATGAAAATTTACAAACATCTGAAGAAAAAAGTGATGATGACATAGTGGCGGAAATTCAGAATGTTTGCAATGAAGAAGAAAATGAAGACGACGTTCCACAAGAAGAAAATTTTCCTACAGCCAAACAGTCGCGAGAAGCCCTAACTATAATTAGAAAAACTCTTGAACATAGAGGGGCATCAGAAAAAGTTTATGGACTATTTTATGATTTAGAAATGGATGTACGTAAACTAATCACAGACTCATTAGCACAAACAACACTGGATAAATTTTTTGCTGTTCCTCAGTAATAGATTACGGTATGTATGAAAATGTACTATGCTCTTATACATAAATGAACGACCTATGAGTTTTACTTTTTATTCTTATTTAATTACATACTAGTATATGCATACATATAGATAATATTTTAAGTTGTAAGGCTTAATTCGTAAAATAAGAAATATTTTTGAATGCAAAACTCAATTTACAAATGTATTATGTATGTACTAATATTTTACTTATATACATTTATCTTTTAAATTCTGTAAAATTGTGTTCAATAGTTAGTATTTACAATGGAAGAACGATTTTAAAAAATTTCCGGATTTAAGAAACAACTGCTTATAAGAAACAAAACGAGCGAAACGAACGTGTTTCTTATAAGCGGCGGTCACTGTAATGACATTTTAAGGCGCCTTGACAATCTCCATAACTTTCTTTTTATTTATTTTTTTATTTCTTCAGTGTTTAAGTTTTTTCATTGTGGTCCCAACCACCCATCACCCGATGTAAACAATACATCGCCACAATTCAATTCAGCATAATGAGCCAAAAACCTTATAAAAAGCAAACACTAATTCGGTTTTTAATTGTCCCTAAGCCATAAACCGTAATTCATTCATTTAAATTTTATAATGACCATATGCTAAGCTCTTAATTCCATCATTCTCATTCCATTGTTCCATCATTTAAAATATCCATAAAATTAAAATATCTATTAAAATATCCATATAAATATAATAATTTCACCCGATGTATACAATACATCACCACAATTCAATCCTCCATAATTCAATCATTTAAATTTTATAATGACCATATGCTAAGCTCTTAATTCCATATCACATAATTTTCTAACCCATCTCCATGGAAACAGCATGACGTCCCCAGCTGCGCGTGCATGTGGTAGAAAAATCAGAACTTCCCCAGAAATTGCCGAGAAATTTAAAATCATTACTTCTTTAAAATCAAGATCCTGCAGCTATTTTTAATTATTTCTTAACCAGATTGAGCTTGTAAGCAGGCCCGGCTCTAGGTTTTTTGCCACCCCAAGCAGAAAGCAATGTGGCCGCTCCTCCCTGAAATTCATTTTTCTCTTAACCTTTATAAATGCAATAGGATAGAGAAACACTGCTAAATTGCCACTTTTTAGTCGATTTTGTTCGAAATGTTTCTCAAGTGAATGGATCTGTCGTAGTATTAAATATTTTGATTTTTTCCATTTTAAATAAAAAAAAATGTGCAATATCTCAAGAATGAAAAATGTTAGTATCATATAAATGATGCTATTCAATTTTAGATTTAAAAAAATCTGTTGTCTAATACATGCTTTTACATATATATTAATAAACGTTATTATTAAAAGCTTCTATTTAACTCATCATGAATGATGTGTCTGTATCTGTTCCAACTTCTTTGACATTTCAACACACTTTCCTACGTCCTAGAGAGCTGAAATTTGGTACACACAGACACATCTAGTGGTCTAGTAGAACATTTTAATCTTTTAAAGTTTGTCACATCCTCAAAGTATAGAACCGGTATTTTTTTCTACGAAATGGCCTACAAAATCCCATTGTTGTAAGATAGTTAAAAAAAAAGGCTTGAGGGGCTGTACCGAAGATATGTTCGCAACGTAGAATACGTCTTATCACATGGGTGTTTGCAAATGAAGCAACGGCTTACATAAACAATTCATTTATTTCTACAACTGCCAACAGTGATCTAATAAGTTACAAAGTTAATTATTATGAAATGTTAATTAAGTACCAGAATTAAAGAAATAAAACGTAGCAATTTGATTATTGCTTGATACATTTTATCTTATCTCGCATTCCCCTCTTGAACGCGTCACGCCTCACAACACGCATACATCCTTGGTCTAACACTTGGTACCACTGTCGTTCCCCTCCGACTATTACACTCCAAGCTATATTATAATCTTTCAAAATCTCACTCTTTTCGTCATACCCGATTTGCCGACATAGTCCTCATATCAGGTGGCGACAAAGACGTTATCCTGCATCAAAAGAGTGCAATATTCAGCATCGCTATATATATATATAACACTGCCAAGTTTAACTCTATATATTAAGCTCAAAGTTTTTTGTACTTTGCCTTAGTTAGAACTAAAATTATTATTTTTTATTTAGAATTCTCATTTTTCAGATATTTCTTATGATTTGCCTCCATTGAAGCTGTTATGAATAAAATATTTTAGCCAAAAATCAAAATTTCTATATTTATTCGATTTTAGAAAACAATTGCGTAAATTAAAACTTTCTTATAACTAGATATGGCTGAAAGTCAATAGGTTTTATTAATACCGATTTAGTATGCTTCTATTATGTAATTCTCTTCATTATTTCGAGATATGTATCTCTTCCTGCAGGAAAGTAAAATTTTCTAATATCTCTAGAACGACTAGTGATAACTACTAAACGATGTTGTCCATTTCTTTCTGGTTAGAAGTACCTACAAATCATTCAAGGTTAATAGAATATATATATAAGATATTCTACGGACCTTGCAAATCATTTACTTCTTTAACAATAGTGAGCAGTATATATAATGTAAAAAAGAGTCTATTTTAAATCAAAAACGTGCAATACCTTAAAACACACATTTTATCGTTCTGTAAATGGTGTAATTTAAAAAAAGAAATATTATATATAAAATTAATATTTTTGTAACAAATTTTAATATTATTTAAAAAAAAAAAAATTAATTATCGAAATAAGAAAATTTAAAGATCCTGGCCTTCGAGAAAATTAAGAAGCTGACAGTTATTAATTGTATACCAAATATATTTTGATTTGCTTAATTTGTTTGATATACATACCGCTGCATGTGGAAAAGTAAAATTTTCAATGAGAACTTCTAAACAATGATATTCATTTATTTCCTGTTAAAAGTAATTGCAAAATGTGTAATAACTTAATAATATTAAGTGCATTTTTATTATTTTTCCTGTTTCAAATAGAACTCGCAAAATATCTCGAAAACGATGCATATTAGCGTTCTATATAAATGATGATATTCGCTTTTAAGTGAAAAATGCTATTAAAATATTTATTTTTGTAACATTTTTAAACATTTTACTTTTCATGTTCATTTTATTTTTGATTTTAAATGTTCGAAAAATTGATGACTTTCTTCTGTCCCATTCATCCGAAAATTAATGAGTCTGATATTTATTGATTGAAGAAGTATTACCGAATTGTATTCTATTTTATTGATTTGCTATAGACACATTGCCAAAGACTCCATGATTCTTCCAGAAATACATCTGGGGAGGGAAGGGGGGTGAAGCCCCTTCCGGAAACATACCCCCCCCCCCCCCCCCCCCCCCCCCCCCCGGATACATTTTCTGTTACCGGACCAAATGCTAATAAATTCAGAAACTCACAAAATACTTTTGTGAATTTTAACCTAGTTTCCACTTCTTATGTGGCAGCATTTAGATTATTATTATAATTTTATTTCGCTATTGATTATTTTCAGACTGAAATTTTGTAGCTATAATTCAATGTACATTATATTGAAATTTTTTCATCCTCCTGTTTAGCTGGAGCAAGATTTTCTCGCAATGTTTGAATACGTATTTGCTATATATATATATATAGTCATTACTTCTATATATGTATATATATAGTAATTACTTCTATATAGTTTAGTTAAGATTTTAGATAATTTGCCCCCTTTGAGGTTCCATCCCCCCCTGCAGACAAAAAGTCCTGAAAGAAGCACTGCACAAATGACAGATATCATTGAAAATATGGTTGATTAGTATTCATGGATGGTAATATTCACTGGTACATTTATCAAAATCCAAGCGTCCGGTTTTTGACCCCCATCACAATACTTTTCCTTTCCTATGTGTTGCAGGAAAATAGATTATAAAAAGGATATTTTTATAACTCTTGTGATATTTATTATACTTCCCTCGCAAAATAGAAGTAAGTATTCGCACATATTTTTTTTAAAGATTTATACGTTTTTGAAGGGAGTGATTAACACAAAATAAATATTCTTTAGTTTTTTTTTGTCGATCGGTCTGTCGGTCATATCGTTAAATTGAGGTACCCTACTGTTAACGACACGCTTTATTATTATTATTATTATTTATTTTTTACTAGTCATTCGCAATTTGAGCATATGTCGTTTTCACAACATTACAATACTACTACTCAACCGACTGAAATAAAATTTTGTACGAATATGGCTTTAGTTATATACTTGAAAAAATATTCTAAGAGGTCATTTCTGTGCACCACACTGCAAGTATAATATAAAAAAATATAAGGAAAGTACATGTGCTTTCCTTATGCTTTAAATGTTGTAACATTTTAAAGTTCTAATTAAATAGTTTTCATAACATAATTTCAATTATACTCAAAAAATGAAATAATTTAGAAAGTTTTAGAAATTTACAATATTTTTTTTTTTACTTTTTATTTACCAGAAAGAACAAAAATTCTTTGAGGTTCATCATATTTTTTCTGATGACTTGAAATAAAACAATAAAAATAGGAAAGTTTGGAGCTCTACATGTGAGACAGTTAATTGATTTAGAAAATGAATTTTGATTGATTTCCAATAATTTAAAAAACTAAATTATTTCCTATTAACTTTCGTTTAAATACTCAAATGTCAAAGAATGTTATATTCTATTAAATTCTTACTCCATAATATAAACGCAGAATATAGGCATTTTTAAGATTCGATATAATTCGTTTAAAGGATTGAAGTTTATAAAATAACAGGGGTTTTAAAGCGGTGAGATGTGAATATGTTAAATATTGTCTTTGTTTTAAAAATTACCTCATTCAAATTACAGTTGTTACTTTTCAAATTAAACGAAGCTTTAGCTGAAATCCTGATAACCAAAAGTTTGAATAATTCAAAAAAGTAAAAGTTGTCTGTAAATAGCGTAAGTAATATTACATGCTTTTAATTTAAGAAAAAATCAATACAGTATTATGTAAGAAAAACGCACACAGAAAAGAAATCTAAAAATTGAGCTAAACGAGAAACAATTTCTAAGAACTTTCAAGGAGCTAAATTTAATATAACGTCCTAGGAACAAACAAACACTGATCCGTGCGTAAAATTTAAAGTGTTTTTTAGCTAAAATGTGACTCGAAAAATGCCGTATATAAGTCGTTATAACAAAAACTATCATTATCTTTAAAGAATATACCGATTCTACACCTGGAATTTAGAATAATCTCAATCCGTTGATGGGGGAGGGGGGTAAAATATGTTATATGTTAATAGAAACAATTTTTAACAATCATGAAATAATTATATCTTGCTTACCTTAAATTTTATGCAAAATGCTAGATGAACATTTTAGATAAATTCAACAAGTTCAACTGTATAACATTTAGAAAGAAAAACGATAAACTCTTCTTTGCGGCAAGAAAAATGATGTTTTACACTTCTCACTGAAACGTACGACTGGACCCCATCAGAAACTCCCCCAAAAACAAATTTCGCGCTGAACAAAATGATTGGTAAACACATGCTTTACAGCCGATGGGGTTTGTATGACCATAAATTCTACAATGGTCCACTGCGTCTCAAGATGTCTTTTGAGACCTGTCCTCGTCCAGGTTCCTAATTACATTCAATGCGGACATCTGTTTCGGCATAGATGTGAAACAAGTCCTTTATTTATGTGTCTGGGCGATTGGGGGAGATGATTTCCGGATTTAGGGAGTAGGAGAATAATTAACAAAGGATGGGTTTCCTGGAACGGCAATTCTGGATGGAACCCCATCGTTTCAAGCAAAGTGCCCTCTCTCATCGGATTTTTTCATGAAATAGTTGACAAAAACCAGTTTCACTTACAAGCTTTTGTAGTTTACAGATAATGAGCAATATGCCGCCCCTAGGCGTACTGTTGATGGCTGTACGGACGCCCGGTGCGCTAAAGTAACTAATTGTTACTCGTGTTGCAAGATACAAATTGGGGCGATATACTGGCAGCAATCTCATTTAACCCTCTGGTCCTATTTTTCCAAGGGGAGAATGAAGGATAGCCGTTTTCACTATTTTATCTGGGAACAAATGTTTGACATTTATTGTGTTTTTGTTTTACTTTTTAACGCATACAACTGCCCTTGTAAATTCTGTTGCTTGCGTCCCAGAACTTTTTTTATTTAAGACCTAGAACTTTTTTTTTATTTAAGATTTTTTTGTTTATTAAGATTTTTTATTTAAGTTGACTGAAATGCTGCCCTTAAAATGTGCCGCCCCAAGCAAGTGCTTGTTTTGCTGGTGCCTTAAGCCGGCCCTGCTTGTAAGAATGCCTGATGTTTGAGCTTTCTAAAATGTAAATTATTAGTCGAAATTGTCGGTACTTTTCACGATGCAAGAATTTAAAAACGAAAGTTCGTTTTTTGAGCCGAAAGTGACTTTTGTTTTAAAATCTTTAAAAAATGTTAGAATTTGTCCCTAAGATTTGAAATTGATATATTTTTACTCGCATCTGTCTGCTCTTTCCGGTCATGTGATTTGTTGTTTTCTACGACATCTGGATGGTGGAGAAAAAAAGAGAAAAAACGGTCGAAATCTCATAAAACTTTAAATAAAAAAATCAAAAAAAAAATCAAATTTTAAAAATCGGTTTTTACGTGTCACCTCCCCCCCCCCCTCTGGGTCTCTGATCACCAAATTTCATAGTTCTCTGACGTGCAGTTGCTGAACCTATAGGGTATAAGACACACACACAGATAGATATTCCCAAACAACACAAGGATGTCTTAAATCAATCCTGTGGAAGTTATATGTAGGATTTTGCGATTTCCTAAGGAAGTCCTGGAATCTCCCAGAGGGGGTCCTGTGGAAGTCAAAATGAGACACTTTTTGTAGTACAACAGTAGGCATCCTTTGTAGGATGCTTTCCGGAATTTTTAGTATGCGTTTAGGCTTATTATAGGATTCTTTAGGAACATGTTGGATGCTTCTTGACATATTTCTGGACGCTTTTGGGATTTCTCAGGATAGTTCTTGGATGGATATAGGCTTGTTTTAGGAATTTATTGGATCCTTCTGGATATATTACTGGACGCTTTTAGGATTTTTCAGGATAATTCTTGGATGGATATGGGATTTTTTAGGATGCTTCTTGACATATTAGTGGATCCTTTTGGGATTTTTCAGGATAGTTCTTGGATGGATACAGACTTGTTATAGGAACTTATTGCACGCTTCTTGACATATTACTGAATGCTTTTGGGATTTTTCAGGATAGTTTTTGGATGGATATCGGCTGTTATAGGATGGTTCTTGACATATCACTGGACACTTTTGGGATTTTTCAGGATTAATGTCAGCTGATTATAGATTTTGCTTAGGAACTTTTTAGATGGTTCTCAACATATTGCAAAATGTTTCTGGGGTCTTTTTTTTTTGTGTATGTTTTGATAAATTTTGCTATTTATCATTTACGAAAAATAGCCAAAATTTATCAATATTTTATTTATTAAACAATTTTTTATTACTTAAAAATTACTTTAAATAAAAATTAAATATTCCAAAATTATTTTCAAATAGTTTTATTATATTTCTACCAATTTCACAGACTCACTTTGAAATAGCCTAAAATTTGGTCAATGGTTAAATTAATTGTGCTTGTATCAGTATCAATCAATTTTGCTAATAAGAATTTTAAAAAGCACTCATGTCGTATTATAAGCAGTGGTTGGAAAAAACTGCTTTATTTTGTAGAGAACTACAACTACTTTTTTTAAATAAATTACTGACTACGAACCACTTTTAAAATGTATTCACTACATAACTACTTTTATAAGGTGAATTTTGCCACAGATTCAATTTGCACAAAAAGTTGAAGATATGGGTATACTTTAGTAATTTAACATATTTAATTTACTGATCAATTTACCTTACCAATTTTAAGCTTTTACCCACTTTTGAAAACAATAAAATAAAATAAAAGTATAAAATAAAATAAAAAATATTTATTTAAAAATACGATTGTTCATTTTTAGTAGAATTTGCAATCAGATAAGTAGGATCTTTTGGGACCTAATACATCTGAATATATCCATATAAAAAATCAACTTCATGAGGCAATGGCCTTCTCAACCCTGCAGTATCGGAACTATTGTATAGTTAGTTTCTCCTTGTTCTCTCTCACGACCCAAACAACACAAGGATGTCTTAAATCAATCCTGTGGAAGTCATATGTAAGATTATGTGACTTCCTGAGGAAGTCCTGAAATCTCCTAGAGTCATCCAGAGGGTGTCCTGTGGAAGTCAAAATGAGAAACTTTTTGTAGTACTGTGGGCATCCTTTGTAGGATGCTTTCCGGAATTTTTAGTATGCGTTTAGGCTTGTTATAGGATTCTTTAGGAACTTGTTGGATGCTTCTTGACATATTTCTGGATGATTTTGGGATCTCTCAGGATAGTTCTTGGATAGATATAGGCTTGTTTAAGGAATTTATTGGATGCTTCCGGACATATTACTGGACACTTTTGGGATTTTTCAGGATAGTTTTTGGATGGATATGGGATTTTTTAGGATGTTTCTTGACATATTAGTGGATCCTTTATGGATTTTCCAGGATAGTTCTTGGATGGTTACAGACTTGTTATAGGAACTTATTGGACGGTTCTTGACATATTACTGGATGCTTTTGGGATTTTTCAGGACTAATGTCAGCTGATTATAGAATTTGTTTTGGAAAATTTTAGATGGTTCCCAATATATTGCAGAATGTTTCTGGGGTCTTTTTTTTTTTTTTTTTTTTTTTTTTTGTGTATATTTGATAAATTTTGCTATTTATCATTTATGATAAATAGCAAAAATAATAAACAGCCAAAATTTATCAATATTTTATTTGTTAAACATTTTATTACTTAAAAATTATTTTAAATAAAAATTAAATATTCCTAAATTATTTTCAAATAGTTTTATATTTCTACCAATTTCACAGACTCGCTTTGAAATAGCCTTAAATTTGGTCAATGGTTAAATCAATAGTATTTGTATCAGTACCAATTAATTTTACTAATAAGAATTTTAAAAAGCACTCATGTCGTATTATAAGCAGTGGTTGGAAAAAACTGCTTTATTTTGTAGTGAACTTAAAACTACTTTTTTAAAGTATTGACTTCAAACCACTTTTAAAATGTATTCACTACATAACTACTTTTGATATAGGTATACTATACTTCAGTAATTTAACATATTTAATTTACTGATCAACTTACTTTACCAACTTTAAGCTTTTACCCACTTCTGAAAACAATAAAATAAAACAAAAGTATAAAATAAGATAAAAAATATTTATTTAAAAATATGATTGTTCATTTTCAGTAGAATTTGCAATCAGATAAGCAGGACTTTTTGGGACATAATACATCTGAATATATCCATATAAAAAATCAACTTCATGAGGTAATGGCCTTCCTAACCCTACAGCATCGGAACTATTGTATAGTTAGTTTCTTCTTGTTCTCTCTCAGGAACAGGCATATGCGTTCGACAGCAGAATGCATTGAGTTCCATCTTATCTTATTTGGTATTATGAGATAGGTAATTAGATCTGAAGATATCTTGTCAGCTAAAACAACCAACATTTTTGATTTATTCCAAAGAGCTTGGCACTTTGCAAATCATACATCGTTGCACAGAACATCAAATTTCATACAAAGGAAGATCACATATGTAGAATGGTACTTTGTTTGCTTATTGAAAGAATGTTAAAAGTAGCATCAAAACTCGATACAAACTAGTGATTTATCATATCGTGCTACTCGATACACTACTTATTTTTAAAAGTAGTGCATTACACTACAAGCTATGATAAAAAAGGAGTGATTACTGTAATTTCGCTACTTCTGACCACTGATTATAAGCATCTGTTAATTTTTAATTGTCACTTTGGTCAGTGACTGTCATGAATTTTTACCATTATAGTAATCATAAAATTTGAATAAGTACGAGGCATGTTTTTTATGTAAGTACCATTTTGCGATTCCGCCGCCGCAGCGCTACGGTCGGCGTTCCGCGCATGCGCGCTGGTTACCTACATCTCTTGTCTACGCACTGACGCCATTACAGTCTGATTCTTCATTGTATACGTTGTTTACTGAGTGTTTAAGATGCCTCCGACAATCGTGAGTCCCGCCGATTGTGAAGTACGGGCTGTTATACGATTTCTTAGTGCTAAAGGCGTAAAACCGATCGATATTCATCGTGAGATCTGTGAAGTTTACGGACAAAACATTATGAGTGATGGAATGGTAAGGAAATGGGTGAGAGCATTTAAAGATGGCCGCACAAATGTGCATGATGAAGAACGGAGTGGGCGTCCTTCGGTCTTTAATGAAGATTTGGTGCAGAAAGTGGAAGAAAAGGTGAGAGAAAACAGACGCTTTACAATTTCATCAATGTGCGACTGGTTTCCTCAATATTCTCGTAGTGTTTTGTATCGCATTGTGACCGAGAACTTGAATTACTGGAAATTGTGTTCACGTTGGGTTCCAAAAATGTTGACGGATTTGCACAAAACCCAACGTTTAGGCAGTGCATTGACTTTCCTTGAGCGGTACCACAATGAAGGTGAAGATTTTTTAGACCAAATTGTTACTGGTGGCGAAACATGGGTGGCCTACGTCACACCAGAATCAAAACAACAATCCATGGAATGGCGACATTCATCATCACCCAAAAGAGTGAAGTTTAAGCAAACAATTTCTGCCCGGAAAATCATGTGCACAGTTTTTTGGGACAAAAAAGGAGTATTGCTAGTGGAGTTTCTGCCTCGTAATGAGACAATCAATGCAGCGTCTTATTGTGAGACATTGAACAATCTGCGTCGTGCAATCCAGAACAAAAGACGTGGCAAGTTGAGTAAGGGTATCGTTTTGCTGCATGACAATGCCCGTCCACATGTGGCTAATCGGACCAAATATCTCATCAAATCTTTTAAATGGGAAACTCTAGATCATCCTCCATACAGCCCTGATCTGACGCCCAGCGACTACCATTTGTTCCTGCACTTGAAGAAACACCTGGGTGGTCAGCGTCTTCAAGACGATAACGAAGTCAAAACAGTTGTGATACAGTGGTTAACAAGTCAGGCGGCAGAATTTTATGAGGAGGGTATTCAAAAACTGGTGCCACGTTATGACAAGTGCCTCAATATTCACGGAAATTATGTAGAAAAGTAGATTAAGGTACAGGCTTTCATGTAGAAATAAAATTATTGCGATATCTTTGCAAGTCTTTTTTTAATTCCAAAACGGTACTTACTTAAAAAACATGCCTCGTACTAAAAAATTATATCTTATTTGAAGGGTCCAAATTTTCTTTAAATCCATTTATAAAATTTAAGGGTACTGAAGGTCATTCAGCAATTAAACAAAGTTCTTTACCCTTTTCTCCTCCATATTTAGTATGAGACACAAAAAAACACAAAAGTTTGAAATCATTATTTATTTGAAGCTTTCTTTACAGAATATAATCTTCTCTCTTTTGCATGTCTCAGTCAATTTTTTTATGACATCTTCAATATCGGATCTTGTCGCATTTTGACCACCACCACCACCACCTTGAATAGTCATTACACCATCTATTTGGGATAAAAATTAATATACATTAAAGAAACAGATAAGGAGCTACCGATAGGGGTCCTGTTTGCAAAAATATATCTGACATTTTATTTAAGGCTGTGTTACAGGAGCTTGAGAACGAGATTTTGCCTTTTATATTCCTTAAACCTATTCTTTGGTTCCGTTATATGGATGATGTATTTATTATTTGGAACCATAGTTTGAGTGACCTCCTTAATCTTTTGGATAATGTCAATGATTTTTACCCCTCTATTAATTTTACCAATGAGTCTAATTTTTCTTTACCTTTTATGGATGTTCTTGTTTCCCATAACTCTCTTGGATTTCATACTTCTGTTTTTCGTAAACCTACTTACTTTCGTAAACCTAATTTTTGTATTCCCACTAACTTCTCTCACCCAATTTCTTCTAAAAAAGTCTTTTTTAATGCTTATCTTAATTGTGCATTTAATGTTTATTCATCTATGTCGGCTTTAGTTATTGAAATTGATTTTATCTTTAACCTTGGTCATGAGGTTGCTTACTCTTTCGAATTTATTTATAAAATCTTTTCCCATATTCACTATAATTTTATTCATTCTAATACTAACCATCTTCCTGATCTTATGCTGTATAAATCTAGTCTTCCTTTTTACAAAGCAATTTTTCATCCTCTTATTCATTTTTGCCATGAATTTAAGTTTAAGCCTGTTTATTCTACCATTAATATGTTATTTAATCATATTTGTTCAGATAAATTTAAGGATAAAAATAACTGTGTCAGACTGGGGGTGTACGTTGGCCCCCCTTTTATCTTCTGAAAATAACTTTAAATTCTACATTGGTAGTATTAAACATACTGCCGGTATTCGTTTAGCTGAACATGCTCTCAATGTTAAAAACTGTAAACTGTCCATGGCTCTAGTCCAGTATGTTATTAACAATAATTTTCATCCTATGTTTGATAAAACTTTTCTTTTAATTAGTTGCAATAACCCTCGTAATATTTCACTTTATGAATCCCTTTTTATTTATTTTTACTGTTAATCTATTTGCAATTTTGATACCGTTCAGACCCTTAGTTATGCTTTGCGTCTTGTTCTCGACTCACTATGTGCTAAACCTTTATATGATTGAGTATTTAGTAGATGCTTTATTAATTCTTTTTTTAATGACATTCCTATCGGTTACCATTTAATTTATGAACCTTTTCCCCTTTATTGCATTTTATAATTAAATTATATTTTAAATGCCTCGTATTTAAAAATGTAATATGTCAATTTTGTCTGGCAGTTATCGCTTGTATTTAAACGCATGTTCACCACTGATGAAGGGCATAGTAATGCTTGAAATCGCTATAGCCGTGTAATTTTAGTACGTCGTAAAAGGAGATTTTAATAAGACTTTTAATTATGACCAATTTTTTGGTTGTCTGTTTTTAAAGAAACTTGTTTAAGGTTTGTCATTGGCTCTCGTGAACATCAACTGTGCATTTTTACAGAAAGCACCAACATTCATAATGTTATTTAGAAGCTCTAACTTTGAGATTTTGAGTGCTGAATTTCTCTATTTTTATGAAAAGTGCTAAAATTTGCAATTTGATTTAAAAGTGCTTAAATATTTATTTTATTTAAAAGAACTAAAATTCATAATTTTACTTGAAAGCAGATTTTTATGAAAAAGTGTTAAAAATTGAGATGCTATTTAAGTGTTAAAATATACAATTTTGTTTAAAAGCACTAAATTATATTATATTATTTAGTGCTTTTATATTATTATTTTTTTATTATTTAAAAGTATTTGAAATCACAATTTTAAAAATATGAAAAGAGCATGACGTGCAATAGAATTACTGGCAAGATCATCAGACTGACTGCATGATGAGTGTAAATTCAAGAGTTAAATTTCAGGACATAATTTTTTTTTTTTCAAGAATTTACAGACAAGTACCATCCCTGACATTTTCATATCTTAATTTAGAAAGCATAGTGTAAATTCTGATTGTAGTTATACTCACCAATAGCAATATCAACAACTTTCAGAGCAGAGAATCATCTTTTGGTGTTCCCATACCGGTTGTATTTTTCTGCTACAGCATCTGCAATCGAATGTTGCATTAATGCCTAGTATCATCAGCATAAATAGTCCCCCTTAGTCCTCTGAATCTGTTATACTGCAAGAATATAATAAAAAGTAGGTAGTAAAATTGTACTGTAGTAAAATTCAAACTCAACATAATCAATAATTTGTACACTTTAGTAGAACAGAGCAGCAATTAAATAACAAAGATAGGATATTACCTAAATATAACATTGTTTAGATTAACTGGCTAATAAAATTAATGCGAACAATTTCCACACAAATTTGTTTCTTAGCGATTAATCAGCATCAGTATTCATCTTGACACCATCATAAAAAAAAAAAATTGAAAAATTATCTTTCCCAGCTATAAACCGAATCGTTAGAATGCATGTGCATTATTATAGGACACATATGCTGGGGGGCAACCACATATGCATCCATGCAGCGAGTTACTATACCTTTTGAAAACTTAATGAATGCAGTTAACCTTTGCCATAAATCCCAGGCAATGTTGTGTATATTTTCCAGTTTTGAATAAAACTGAAATAAATACATTTTAAGTCACCTTATTAATTACTTATAAGGAAAGAGCCACATATTTTTAAATTAATAATCATTACTAGAAAAAAGTGGCAAAGTGTAAATTAGATACATTTTTTTTCTGTTTTGAAATAATGAATATTTGAACTTTATTTTTATTTTTAGTTTAAATTCTTGATTTTAATCATGCATTGTTAATAATTGAAAATTCATGAAACAAAATAGAAAAAAAAAATACAAGTTGAGTGCCACCAGCTGGAGTCATGGCAAATGCCTCAACATTTATCAGTTCTTTCTCACAAGTGGTTGGGAGGGAAAGGTCTATTTATTGGCTCTTCTGCTTCTAAAAGAAAACAATGTTTAACATTCATGCACATAATTATGTACATAAACAGAGTTTCCCCCAGGATTAAAAAAGGCAGGGTGCTGTTACCAGAAAAAGGGCACATATTTTTTATGTTAATAACATTTATGCTTGAGATTTTTATGATGAAAATCAGAGCATTGCAAAAAAATGTAAACATTTTGTTGCATATACCTCTAAGTCTAATAGACAAAAAATGTAAATATATTTTCTTGTTTTGTAGGAAATAGGGTCAAGATTGTAAATATATAAAATTAATTTCAATTTTTTAATATTTTAAACTTGTTTTTTGAAAAAGTTAAAAAGGTATCTGTCTGAGCAAGTGTTGTTTTTTTCATTTTGCTTATTTTCACTTGAAATATCTTCACTTTTGAATCTAGCTTTATGTAAATCAGGTAATGGAAACAGCAAGGCGAGATATGCAAATGATCACAGTTTCGATATGCATAGTGGTGTAACACCTTGCCAAGCAGCATAAAAGCGCAAGGCAAGAAGGAGCGATATCGCAGCTAAATTGTAGTGTCATTGGTTTCAGGTTGTAAAAATCATCACAGTATGCCAAGAGTACGTTAACATACTGCATACATTCAGTTGTCATCAACGGAGTGGTAACAAATTATTGTTTTACATGAGAGTGGAATGAGGCTTCGAAGGATCGCTGAGGTATTGGGTCATGATGTGAGCACAGTTCAACGGTGTGTATTACGGTTTGTGAGAGAGAACAAAATGACATGAAGATCAGGTAGTAGAGCTTCTAGGTGTACTACACCACGTGAAGATCATATGCTTTTGAGAGGTATTGTGCGGGAGCCATTTACCACAGCAACTGTGTTACAACAACATTAATCCCACACTATAGGTAACTTGGTTTCGACGCAAACAATTTGAAACCGTTTGCATGACGCAGGACTTTGAGGTAGACGACCTTTTCGACACCTACTCTTTCAATGTCTTCACCAGTTACATCTCCTCCAGTGGTTGTTGTTGAGAACCAGACCGTCCGACCTGTTAGAAAAACTTCGATTGTAAACAAGCACGTACGTGAATCGGTTGATGTATGGTCTAAATCCAAAAGATACTTCATTCTAATTGGCTAATCGCTTTCGGATCGCTTGTTTAGAAGTTTTACCCCCATGGTCTGTGATCCTGCAAATTGAGACTTCAACTTCCTGTTTATGCTAATTTCTACTTCAACCCATTATTAGCATACTCCAGAAGGAAAACATTAACTACAACTTCATTGATACTGGGCTATTTAAGCTAGAGCTTGTATCAGTTGATTATCTTGATGTATCTTGATGTATATCTCGATCTATCTTTGTCTTTGTGATATGTATTCATGATCATGTATGATCGTTATTTTCATGTACGCCGGTTATGGCAATGTTTTTGGCTGATTCTGTTAGGCCTAACTGAAGTCTTATAATTAAATTGACAAGACTTAGTTTGACAAAACTTTCGATGTTACCATTTTCCGAAGTTACGGAAATGGATATGTTTTTGTTCGTTATGATGTTTTAAGTTCACAGAAATAAAGTGAATTCTTGTTTACGCTGACTACTTTCATTTTCTCCACTGTGACGCTCTGCTATTCAACCGGATTTTTGAATTTTTCATCAATGCTAAAAGAATAAAATTCCAACACGACCTACCAGAAAGGTGTAAGGTAACCGTTTGGACGGCCGGAAAGTGCCACCCAATTTAGACCAGAACTCAGTAGGGGTGGCATCCACAGGGACCGTACCCTCCTTCCCCTATTACCAACCTCTTAGAAGGACTTACGGATCCACATGTTTAACGTGATCGTACTCTGCATGAACACGGCGGCAATTGTGACAGCGTGCAAATCCAGCGCGCAAACCACAGGGCTACCTCGCCCGAAATGTGCCAACAGCACGCGGTGTTCCCAGGTGGTCACCCACCCAAATACTAACAGCGCCCGATGCTGCTTGACTTTGGTGATCTAACGAGAACCGGTGTTTTCAGCATGGTAGGACTGTTGGCTATCTCCTCCAGTGGTGTCAAATGAGACATAATTGGTCGACAGAATGACAAAACATTCTGTTCACGGATGAATCGCGATTCTGTTTTGGTCATGCTAGATGCCCGTACTCGTATATGGTGGTACTTTCAACAGTGCCACCAGAGAGCTTTTTCTATTAGTCATTATCTTCGAGGAGTAATCAAGTAGAGAAAGCCTCGATAACCCTAACGAAAGACCAAAACCATTGTCATGTGACTTCTGCTTAAGTATCATCATTCAAAAATTTAAATTTTAGTTTAAATTTAATTATAAGTATCCAAAATTTAAGTATAAGCACATTATCATTTTAAACAAGTCAACTTTAAAAGATTAAGATTTTGTATAAGCATAGAATTTAAGTTTACTTTAAATTTGAGTATAAACACTATAATTCAAAAAGCTTAAAAAAAATTTAGTCTATTAACACAATATAAGTATACATAATTAATACTATTAGACTGCATTGATATACCAAATATTTAAAAATACATGATGCAAGTAATTAGATAATAAAATTCCTTTATCAAAACTTTCAACACATACTTTTTACCAAGTTGAAAAATACAAAATTTTATACACATACGCTATTATTTAGCATCATGCGGGTCATGGAAAATGGATGTATATACAAAGGTGTAAAGTGAAAAAGATTCAATATCACAAAAATTTATACTCAAGATATACTATCTTATATCAATGAGGTTTAAGATAAACAATAATGTATATATATGACATCTTAAAAAAAAATTCCCAAGTTGTAAATTCAATTTAGTATTTAAAATTTTCTTTAGACTAAACATTTAATCTCAAAAAGTTTTGATTTAGTTTTTAAAAATTTTATTACAAAATTTAAGTATTATTTCCTTAGTCATTGGTTTAGTAAAGTAATCTGCTAAGTTATCTTTACTATTTACAAATTTAACATTAAAAGATTCATTGACTATTAAATTTCTTAGGAAATGATATCTAACATCAATATGCTTAGTTCTGTTGTTTTCAATTGGAGAGTTAGAAAAATTAATGGCTGCTTGGTTGTCGCTAAAAATAACACTGTTACTTTTATTAAAGTTTAACCCAAGTAAATGACATTCTTCTATTATGTTTTGTACCCATATCATTTCCTTAGCGGCTTCAGTTAGTGATACATATTCAGCTTCCATGGTTGATAAGCTGACACACTTATGTTTAAAGGTACGCCAAGAAATAGGTACATTGTCAATAAAGAGTATCATGCCTCCAAGTGAAACACGGTCATCTCTGTTTGCAGCAAAGTCAGAATCTGAGTAACAATTTAATTTTAACTCCTGAATGTTAGATAAATTCAACATATAGTTTTTAGTCTTTTCAACATATCCTAAAAGTCTTAACAATGCATCCCAATGCTTAATTCCAGGGTTTTCTTGAAATTGAGATAATATATTGATGGCGTAACAAATATCAGGTCTAGTCCTACTAGATATGAAAGCCAAACACCCAATTAAGCTCCTATAAGGAAAACTTTGCATTTGCTTTATTTCTTCACTTGTCTTTGGACAATCTATTTTACTTAGAATATTCCCTTTAGAAATGGGAAGTGAAGTAATTGGATATTTATACTGTTGAAACATTTGACATACTTTATCTATATACTGACTTTGATGTATAAAAAATTTATTGTCACACTCTTTAAATTCCACGCCTAAAAGTTTTCTAATTTTTCCTAATACCTTGATATCAAATTCTATGCTAAGTAATGAAACAATGTGGTCTATGTCCCTTTGATACTTTGAGAAGAGAATTATGTCATCCACATAGACTAGCATAAGAACTTTGCTATTGTAAATATATGCACAATTACACCATTGAAGTTTTAAAAAATTTAATTCTTTTAATTTGGTGTCAAGTTCATTAAACCATTCTCTTCCACTTTGATGAAGACCGTAAATGGCTTTCTTCAACAAACAAACATAATCAGGCTGTTCCTGATTGACATAACCTTGAGGCTGTTTCATATATACCTTTGACTGAATTTAGCATAGAGATAGGCAGATTTGATATCTAATTGGAAATGCATCCAGCCAAGCATGCATACGAAAATTGAGAAGAATGCTCTAATTAAGTTGAAGTTAACAACAGGGCTAAAAACTTCATCGTATGATTCTCCCTTTTTCTGACCATACCCCTGGGCTACCAAACAAGCTTTAAACCTCTTGATTTTCCCATTCTCGTCTTTCTTAATGGTGTAGACCCATCTACTGCCTATATGCTTTTGTGAGGTGGATGCAGGAACTAGTTCCCAGACACCCCTCTCTTGCATTACGGCTATTTCTTCATCCATAGCTTTACACCATTTTTCGGACTGGGAAGATTTAATAGCAGCGTTGTACCCTTTTGGTATATTTATTTCAATATTGCTTGCTTCTGGTCTGCCTCTGACCCTTTTAAGACCTTTATTTTCCCGAAAATTAAACAGTTGCTGATCAAATTGTATATTCCTTTTATCACAATATTTCTTAACATCATTGTGCGACCTCAGCCTTTTATTATCTCCTTGAGCGTAATAATACACATCGGTTCTACTCCCATCGGGTCTTGGAACCGTCTTTCGCTGCCAAGCAATATCCGAGCAAGGAGTCATACTGGAGTCAGCAGGAGAGTCCGTTTCCTCACTGGATTCAGATGGATCGTCACCAGTGTCTTCACTCTCTCCTGCCCCCCCATCAGACTGCTCTCTCGGATATTCCCCGTCGGAGTATTCTGTAAGGTTATCTCTTGATATCCCTGAGGAGATATTTCTGGGACAAATTGGGTCCAGGATGCCTTCCACTACATTACCCTCATCAAACCTCACATTGCAGGTCTCAATTGTTCGTTTTTCCCCTGACAAAAATATCCTATAGCCCTTAGTTTTAGTAGCATAGCCTACCATCACCCCTTCTGTAGCTTTCATGTCTAACTTCTTTCTGAGCTGACTGGGTTTGCCTACATATGCTCTACAACCAAAGGTTCTAAGATGTTTGACTGAAGGTTTTCTACTACTGTAGAGTTCATGTGGAGTTTTTGTCTTAAATTTGTGACATATTCGATTTTTAGTGTATGCAAAACACAATATTGCTTCCGCCCAGAATCTGTCATGTAATTTGCTGTCGTTCAACATGGCTCTAACACAGTCAAATGCGGTTAAGTTGAATCGCTCTGATACTCCATTTTGCTGTGGGGTATATGTGTTAGTCCTCTCAGCCTTAATACCGATATCCTTCAGGTAATTTTTGAACTTATCATGGCAGAATTCCATCCCATTATCCGTCCGGATACATAGAATTTTAGTACCTAACTGCCTTTCTTCTCTGGCCTGAAACTCTTTAAAATGTGAAAATACTTCTGACTTCTGTCTCATGAGGTAAACAAAAACTTTTCTACTATAATCATCTGTTATAGTTAAGACATACTTGTTCCCACCATATGAGGCTGTGGGTAAGGGACCACACACATCCATGTGTAACAATTGCAATGGTTTAGTGGACCTTATCCTACCGGTGGGTTTATATGATACTCTCCTAGACTTAGCCAATTTACACGATTTACAATTTAACTTTTTGTATTTAAGCCTAGGAAGTCCGTTTACGGCAGAAACTTTGCTGGTTTGGAGGAGATATTCAGCGTTTATGTGGCAATATCGTTTATGCCAAAGACAGTTTGTACTATTAAGTTCAGTTACTGAACTGCTAGGCTTAGATATTGAACTATCCACATTTCTATTCTGCTTAGTTTTTGTTTTGTCAGATTTAAATTTAGTTTCTTTAAGATTAGGTGCTATTTTTACTTTGTCTATTTTTCTGGAAGCACTAGGATCCCTATCCTTGGATTTCTTATCCTTTTTGTGTTTCTTGTCTCCATCTCGATCCCTATCTTTAGATTGACGGTTTTCTACGTTATGTTGTTCCTGGGTACTATACTTAGGTTTTAAAAAATATAACCCGTCCTTTCTTTTTGCATAAAAGAATTTCTCCCCTTTAGGTGTAAAAAACCATAGAACCCCATTAGCTCCATTAAAACTAAAATTTTGTTCCTCAAGAACAGATGCAGCTAATAAATTTCTCCTAAGTTTAGGAGAATACATAACATTTTCCAATTTGATAATACTTTGCTTATCCTTAAATTGGACATACATTTCCACCGTCCCGATAGCCTCAACTGGACTTTCGACATCCCCTACTGCTAGCGACATTGAAGTGCCTTTGCACTCATTAAATTTTGAAAATAACTTAATGTTATTACAGAAATGTCGCGTAGCAGCAGTGTCTACTACCCAGCTGAGTCTATCGCTAGGATCGATTACAGTATTAGCCTCAATCTGTGGAGACCCAAGAAATTCCACAATACTAGATCCATTATTTCTACTGCAATTAGATTTAGTATGACCTAGTTTGTTACACTTAAAACACTTAATTTTACTTTTAGAAATATTTACATTATGACTAGAAGTATTTACATTAGACACATTATGAGATACATTTGGAAGTTTAGACACTTTTACTCTATTTACAAATTTCTTAGAAGTAAAATATGCAGAATTTGAACTCACAGTTTTGGAAAAGTCACTTGCTTGCTGCCTCAGCCGGCTCTCCTCCGCTGCTAGCTCTGCTTGTATTTTGCTGAGCTTGAAGTCCGAGTCATTCCATCTATATATGAGTTGAACGATACCTCGGAATTCTTCCGGAAGGTACCGAATCGACTGGAATGCTACATACAGGTCTTCAATGGGGTGTTTCGCGTCTTTAAGCCTCGTCACGGCCTTCCGCAGTCTTGAGCAAAAAATGTCAACAGGCTCGTCTGGCTCCGGCCGGATGTCGAAGAACTCATCTAGTAATCTAACCAGGTTGGCTCTGGAAGGCGCTTGAAAATGTTCTTTCAAGGTATTCCATACTTGACTAGGTTCGTCGGTGACGTTTATCAACTCCTTGTATTCCGAGGATAAACTTTGATAAATGATGGCTAATGCTCGGTCTTTCCGGCGATAAAAATCATCATAGTCGCGGCGACTTGCATCTTCCTCGATAGGCTTAGCACTTCCATCTACGTGTCCGAAACATCCTTCTGCCTTGAGGACGAATGAGATGTCGGTACACCAGGTGACGTAGTTGTCCCGCGTCAGCAACTCCGTTCTACTTGCCTCCATGGCCACTCGTAGTTTTGAAGAAGCAGAAGTAAAAGTTCTTGTACACTGTTTACGTTTACACTGTTGCGTTTCGTTGTTCACACGAACTTCAAAATGGTGCCAGGTGCGGCCCCCATCTGAACACTGGAACGATTTCTTTAAAGATACTTGCACTTATGACTCTATTGGGCGTTGAACTGGCCCCGTAACCGTTTCACTTGGAAAATTTAAAATTTGAAGATAGCAAAGCACGCACTGTCAGAGTCAATAAGTGTTGGCTGGGTCATGAAAGTACACAAGTCCAGTTTTAAAGAAAAACTTCGTTCACTTTATTTGGTGAAAAACACAACTCGGCATATTGCACGTACCTGGTAATTTTCCATGCCGTAAAACATCAAAAATATACTATGTACAAAAGATTTTTAGTTGTAAATGACTAGACAGAGATTCCTTGAAGCATTTGGTAGTAAGTTACTATACTACCTCTATCACTTGCGTGTATTTCAGCCACCATCACTTGGCAAAGGGAAACCAAAGGATAGAACATCAGGAAAATATTTAAAGCGGCTTCCGAACGTTTGTAAGTAAATTTAACGTTCGATATATGCTGGTCCAAACTGACCACATCTGCATCCGTTTCGACTATTCACCGTCGTCAAGCGATATTCCGCAGTACTTCAGTCAAAAACATTTCTGTCTGCCTGCATCAGACCATCAGTGTCTATCTCGTCTGACTTCTTCAGACGTCTGATCTCGATCGAACCTTTCGACCGACCTCCTCATTGCTTCAAGAAACCTCTGCCCTATATATCCGAGAATGGACAGTTCCGGAAACGCCCCCGGATATGCAAATCAGATGCGTACGCATTGAGAACTGATTTGCATGAAACCTCATGTTGAAAAACGTCACGGTTCACGCCGGTGAACGGGAAGAGTCGTTCATATTAAATTTGCATAAACGCCCGTTCACGGGAACGTGAATCGCGATGTATTGATTATTTCCAACAGTCTTCCCGCCCAGAGCGTTCCGTTTCCCTTGTAGTTCAATGGGAGAAGGTGAATGGCAAAGCGTGCTTGAAACAAAAAAAAAATATATTTTTTCAATTATTTCTGCTCCCCTCAAGCTTTGGAGGATAAAAAAATTGTAGGAGATATTGCTGAGCTTCATGAAGGAATTATTCCATCAATATAATTATAAAAAAATATTCATTAAAACATCTTAAACTGCGTTTTACTACATTTTGGCGATATTTGGTGGTTTTGGAAAATAAAAACGAAATTGCGAGACCGTGCGCTTTGGATGCATGCAAGAAATAATTTGTGCTTCCTAAGGTATAATTTTAAGATTGCAATCCGGGGTATTTTTTACATCCCGGGATATCAGAAATTAATTTTTTTTATTTCGGTATCCCGCAGGGTTAAAAATATCCTTTTACTTCATTTTATAAATAAAGAAGATATATTTTAATTATCTTATGTTCTGATTTATTTGTCTATAAATATTACGTGTATATTACGTGTGTGAACGATAACAGCATGTTGAGATTTTCTTATAACAAGTTTTTGGCATAACGGAATTTTGAATATAATGAGAACATTTTTATAAAAAAAAAAATGCCAACTTTTTTTCATTTGTAATAAACATTGATATACTTATAAAGAACATTAGACAATAGTTAACCATCTGAAATAATACACCTGTAATTACGCAATACAATATATTAAAAAAAATCTAGTACAATAAATGTACATGTGTACTTTGACATATGTACTGGAAAATGTAATGGATTGATATCGAACAAATTGCATATAAAATTTATAAATAAAAACATTTTAAGTTAATAACTGCATGCATTTGGCATACTGTTAAATTTTATTATAAAAGAAGTTGGTATGCAGTACGTCGCTGACTTCCCTCGCATTTTGTTGTCACTATGGAAACAAATTATAGTTTTCAAATTGTAGTTTAGGTATATCACATTGCTGTCAAAGTCATAAAATAACTCATAAAGTTATTTTAATATGTTTTTATTTGGTCTGAATCGTAAATAGAAAGAAAAATAAGTGGTAGGAAAAGTATGTTTTAAGACCTCATTAACACAATTAAAACACTCTCCTCAAGATGTTTGAGTTGTGTGCATATATGTATGTATGTGTGTGTGTGCATATATGTATATGTGATTGTTTGTGTTTGTGCATATATATATGTGTGTGTGTGTGTGTGTGCATATATGTATATGTGATTGTGTTTGTGCATATATGTATGTATGTGTGTGTGTGTGCATATATGTATTTGTTATTGTTTGTGTGTGTGTGTGCATATATGTATATGTGATTGTGTGTGTGCTTATATGTGTGTGTTCTTGTGTATGTGCTTATATGTATGTGTTCTTGTGTGTGTGCTTATATGTATGTGTTCTTGTGTGTGTGCTTATATGTATGTCTTCTTGTGTGTGTACGTATATGTGTATGTGTTCTTGTGTGTTGTTGTTGTTGAAACCCAGACCGTCCGACCTACCAGAAAGGTGTAAGGTAACTGTTTGGATGGTCGGGAAGTGCCACCTAATTTAGACCGGAACCCAGTGGGGGAGGCATCCACAGGGACCGTACCCTCCTTCCCCTACCATCAACCTCTCGGAAGGACTTTCGGACCTACATGTTTAACGTGATCGTACTCCGCATGAACACGGTGGCAGTTTTGGCAGTGGCTGGAATCGAACCCGGGCCTACCGAGTGCAACTCCAGCGCGCTAACCAATGGGCTACCGCGCCTCGTTTTCTTGTGTGTGTACTGTGTGTGTGTATATATGTATGCGTTCTTGTGTGTATGCTTATATGCAAATGAGTTTGTGTGAGTGCGTATTTGTATATGTATTTGCATGTAACGTTTGGGTAAGATAACTTATGAATGAATGTACGTACTGGTACGATATTTCATATGTGGATACATTATGTTAAATAATTGAAGGAGTTGGCATTTGTTTCATATAAATTCCAAGATTAAAACACGAAATATTAGAAGTTTTAAATTTTATTATTTATTTTTGGTAAGCAAGGAACAGTTGAGTTGAGTTGAGTTTAAGCGGGAAAATGATTGCTTGAACTATGGTTGAAATAATTGTATTACTGGTAATTGATAACTAAATGCATAAGTAAATAAAAACATTTCATTTACACCAAAGCTTATTATGAAACAAGAAGTATGCGGAACGTTGTTGTTCTAACGACTTTCCTCACATTTTGACGTTACTATATGTATACAATTGTTTTAAATTCGTAGTTTAGACATAGCGCATTGCTGTTATGGTAATTATTGAGTAATTCATATCAAGTTATTTTAGTGTTTTATTTGGTGTGAATTGGCAAAAAAGAAGAAAAATAAGAGATAGGAAAAGTATATTTTAAGACCTCATGAACAAAGTTCAAGTATTCTCCGCAAGATGTATGTATTGTGTGTATAAGTGTTTGTGTGTGTGCGTGTATGTATCTGTTTGTCTGTGTGTGCGTACATGTATGTGTGTTTGTCTACGTTTGTGCATATATGTATATGTGTTTGTCTATGTGTGTGCATATAAGTATATGTACTTGTGTGTGTACGTATATACGAGGCATGTTTTTTATGTAAGTACCGTTTTGCGATTCTGCCGCCGCAGCGCTACGGTCGGCGTTCTGCGCATGCGCGCTGGTTACCTACATCTCTTGTCTACGCACTGACGCCATTACAGTCTGATTCTTCATTGTATACGTTGTTTACTGAGTGTTTAAGATGCCTCCGACAATCGTGAGTCCCGCCGATTGTGAAGTACGGGCTGTTATACGATTTCTTAGTGCTAATGGCGTAAAACCGATCGATATTCATCGTGAGATCTGTGAAGTTTACGGACAAAACATTATGAGTGATGGAATGGTAAGGAAATGGGTGAGAGCATTTAAAGATGGCCGCACAAATGTGCATGATGAAGAACGGAGTGGGCGTCCTTCGGTCTTTAATGAAGATTTGGTGCAGAAAGTGGAAGAAAAGGTGAGAGAAAACAGACACTTTACAATTTCATCAATGTGCGACTGGTTTCCTCAATATTCTCGTAGTGTTTTGTATCGCATTGTGACCGAGAACTTGAATTACCGGAAATTGTGTTCACGTTGGGTTCCAAAAATGTTGACGGATTTGCACAAAACCCAACGTTTAGGCAGTGCATTGACTTTCCTTGAGCGGTACCACAATGAAGGTGAAGATTTTTTAGACCAAATTGTTACTGGTGACGAAACATGGGTGGCCTACGTCACACCAGAATCAAAACAACAATCCATGGAATGGCGACATTCATCATCACCCAAAAGAGTGAAGTTTAAGCAAACAATTTCTGCCCGGAAAATCATGTGCACAGTTTTTTGGGACAAAAAAGGAGTATTGCTAGTGGAGTTTCTGCCTCGTAATGAGACAATCAATGCAGCGTCTTATTGTGAGACATTGAACAATCTGCGTCGTGCAATCCAGAACAAAAGACGTGGCAAGTTGAGTAAGGGTATCGTTTTGCTGCATGACAATGCCCGTCCACATGTGGCTAATCGGACCAAAGATCTCATCAAATCTTTTAAATGGGAAACTCTAGATCATCCTCCATACAGCCCTGATCTGGCGCCCAGCGACTACCATTTGTTCCTGCACTTGAAGAAACACCTGGGTGGTCAGCGTCTTCAAGACGATAACGAAGTCAAAACAGTTGTGATACAGTGGTTAACAAGTCAGGCGGCAGAATTTTATGAGGAGGGTATTCAAAAACTGGTGCCACGTTATGACAAGTGCCTCAATATTCACGGAAATTATGTAGAAAAGTAGATTAAGGTACAGGCTTTCATGTAGAAATAAAATTATTGCGATATCTTTGCATGTCTTTTTTTAATTCCAAAACGGTACTTACTTAAAAAACATGCCTCGTATATTTGACTCTGTTAGTGTGTAATATGAATATGTAATTGCCTGTGAAATGTGGGTAAGATAATTTAAGAGCGCATGTATGTATCGTCATGAAATTTCATGTGCAGATACATTATGTAAAATAACTGAAAGGAATCCCCTAAATTTTTTATTGTTAAAGGTACAGTACTGCTTCTCATTACAGATCAGTATTAGTGGTATACTATGCCTTCTTACATTTTTTAAAAGTAGAAGTATTGTAAAACTAAAATAACTTCATAACAACTAGTACATGAGGCAGGGAATGATGTCATTTCTTTGACTTATGATGGCACAAGTACTAATATATGTACTGCACAGGAATTGGGATGTAATATACTTTTAAAATAGAAAATGCTTAGCAATTAATAGAAGTCTGTTTACTGCAATGGTTTGCTCAAATATTACCTATACCTTATTAACAAAATGCTATCTATAGATATAATTTATGTTTTAGGATAAAAAAAAAACTAAAATATTAATTAAAATTAATTTGCAATGACAATTTGAAAAAGAGAGCTAAAACAGTCATAAAATTTGAAAATAAATGTGTAAGAAGAGCAAGTGTTGCAGAAACTTAATCCACGCATTTTGAACCTGTATGTTTTACAGATTCAAAAATATGTAGATTAAGATTCTTAAAATAGAAAGTTGTGTATAACAATAAACAAACTACTACAATACACTTTTACAATTTTCTGGAACTACTATAATGCGCCGTTCTAGTGCGACTGGGCCAAATCTGGCGCTCATTTGTAGAACCGAAGGGCGACATACTGGCCATGCTTTTAGGATGGCTAAAGAAAGGAAAGGCTACCTCTAGTGATTCTAACTCTTTGGTCGCCACACAGACCCCTAAAGGCCGTATCACATTCAAGAACTTTTCAGGCAATTTTTCGGATAACTAACTTTATGAACAATTTTTACCCCGAGTTGGGAGAAAACTCGTGTGTGATAAGCGCAAAAAGTTGGGACAACCCTAAACAACTTTTTCTGGACCGAGCAGAAAAAGTTGTTCATTTGGGACAATTTTTCAACAACCAGCCAATCAGTGATAAGTAGCGGAGATATCATGTGTAGCGAACAGGTTGGTGCAGCTGGTTTATGGCGTAAAATCCACAAGCAACATGGCCAAACAAGAACGTGGAAATTTCTGAATCTTTCAATATTTTCAGATGAATTTATATTATTTAAGATGGAATTATTTATATTTCTTTCCTGGAAGAAGGGTATTCAACAAGTTTGCCAACATGGTATGAAGAATTAAGCCGATTTTGATTCGCATATTGATGTAATATTTTATTTATTAAAAGTTTTAAAGATGAGCAATTAATATACACTTTTAAACAGGTATGTTTTGTATATTTTTCGTTTATATTCTGTTGCATGATCATAAATTGACTTATGACATGTTAATACTATTTATATTCACAATATTGAACGCTTCTGGGATTATGTTAAACGTACAGAGTTGCAGCCTTTTGATGAGAAATAAACATGTACTGCAATATTTCAGCCGATCTGTTTATTATATCAGATATGCTATTTTATTGCTGAACCCGTTATAGAAATTGCCTTATATAATAAAAGTTTGATTTGAAATTATCATATATTGTTCCTAAATTTTTCTTGTGTTTGAATAACATTTTGTTTGTATGTGATCTCCGAAATTGTAATGTTAAAACATTTGCAATTTACTTGAAGTTATGCATGCAATACTGTTTATTTATAAAGCTAATAACTAAAATATGAGCATTGTCTGTATATATGAGCACTGTCATTATGTAAGAAACACAATTTATATATGGGTACAAAGGAGTTTAATAATCAAGAACAGTTGTTCATTAGCTTTAAACCTATGTATTCAACATTCAAAGTTTTGATGATTTTGAGGATAGCATTTAACATTTAAATTTTACTTCCTGTGCTAATTTTTTAGATACAAAAACTTTGAACTTTGAAAATTAACGTAATTCGAATTTCATCAGAAATATAAATTTACGCTTTTTAAATTTTTATATCATAAATTTGTACATGACAGTACATAACACTGTTCTGATTAAAATGATTTCAAAGTCTGAATATCAGTTGTTAAATTGTAAACAATGTTTGAAAAAAATGTTCAAGACTCTAAAATGTAAATAATTTTAAGTTAAGCATCAAAAAAATTTTAAACACAATAAGTGTATTTTATAGTAGTTAATTACAGAACGTGAACTATGAAAAATGATAATAATTGAAAGCAAACTAATCTATAGCATAATGGTTGATATAAATTTAGCAGTTCATTCAACTTCAAAGTATTTCATAAATATTGGATAATTGCTTATTTGTTTCCAATAGATGTAGTGTTTGCTGTATAGAATGTGTCGAGTACCTATCAATAAAAATTAATTTGTAGCCATTCAACAAGTAAGGCAAATTACAACTAGTATATATATTATATGTTTATATAAATACCTTTATATATGGTTAAATACCTGCTATAAAATAATCCAAAACCCATAATTGGGCAAAAAATCAAGCCAAATTAAAATTTTATAAATTTCAATGCAAAATCGATTTATAATATCCATGTGATGTAAAGCAGATGAATTGCCAAGCTGTAAACACTCTGCCGTAACCCTAACCACAATTTGCAAAATACACAACTGTATATTTCTCGCCAAAAAAGTGATAAAAATACAATCCTTTCACTCACAGTTTTTCATGTAGCCCAACTTCTTCGATTGTCCGACAACCGTATCATCAACTTTTTTGCCAGAAAATTGGTGGAAAAGTTGTCTGAACTAGTTGATTGTTCCAAAAGTTCTTAAATGTGATATGGCCTTAAGTGGTACCATGGTTTGGGGTGGTTGTTATTGAGACCCAGACAGTCCGACCTACCAGAAAGGTGTAAGGTAACAGTTTGGACAGCCGGAAAGTGCCACACAATTTAGACCGGAACCCAGTGGGGGAGGCATCCACAGGGACCATACCCTCCTTCCCCTACCACCAACCTCTCAGAAGGACTTACCCACATGTTTAACGTGACCGTACTCCGCATGAACATGGCGGCAATTGTGGCAGCGTGCAAATCCAGCACGCAAACCACCGGACTACCGCGCCCAAAATGTGCCAACAGCATGTGGTATTCCCAGGTGGTCACCCACCCAAGTAATGGTTTGGGGTGGTATAACATTTGGTGGACGAACACCTTTGGTCCACATTTCTGGCAGTATCACAGTACAACGATATGTTTCTGACATTGTGAGACTATGAATAGTCTACAAGGTTTTGATATCATGCCTTGTCCAGCATATCCTCTGGTTTGTCACCAATTGAGCATATCAGGGACATCATGGGTCACTGATTAAGAGAACTTCCAATTGCAGCAAACCATGTTCAGTTACAAGCTCAATTACATGCTGTGTGGAATGCCATCCCTCAGCACACCATTGACCATCTCATTGACGAGATGCCTCATCGTATTTAATCCTGCATAGCCGCTCACGGTGGACCTATTCCTTATTGATCTAATGTCAATAAAGTTCCATGCTTTCATTTTCCAGGTATGATTTTTTGATCATTTGCACATCTCCATGTTACAATTATATTCTGTAAATTTCATAAGGATGTATCAATCTCTTCATGGGGTTGCGATTTCAGTTGTGAGTAGCAGTGTTCGAAATTAGCAGTCGTTAGTCATAATTTGCGACTAAAAATTTTAATTTGACGACTAGACTCTTCAACCTGGTCTTCAATTTTGATGCCTAATAATGCTATTCTTCACAATCAGTCTTCCCTTTCCCTTTGATTAAATTACGATCCTTGGTAGAAGAGTGGACGGTAGTTGAAAAAAAAAAAAACTGGCATTTTATACACTAGCCAGACGTCCACAGTGATAAATCTGCAGGTGGTCATGTCCCAAGTCATTGTTATGATCTCAGATGTGGAGCTTACAGGGCCTTTGTCCTTCCATGAAAACTGTTGGAAATGACCAACACAATAGGATACTACACAGACAGTAAAATGCTCCTCTGCTTATTCAGTAAAGAACATCATTAAGATTTTTATTGTACTGCATTGCACCCGCCCTTCAAGAGTATCCTGAAATTGCACTTCTGAAGAATTTAATTGTTTGCTTTATCTCCTCAGACATTCCTATGTGCTCCCCTCCCCTTTATTCCCTCGTTCATCCACGTATCCCACTTGGAAGTAAAGGGGGTAATCCTGGAGAGTCTTTACATTCTAATTGTGTACTATTATAGAACACACTGCGTTCCATATTAAATCGTTTCAGCGTCATTTCAAATTTGATCAGCTAATATTTTGTTGTCAGACATTAAAATTATGTTTTCTTAGCTGCCAGGTTTTCCATTTTTTTTCAGGCTTGTTCTGGGGATCCAATTTTGGGCCAGAGTAGTCCGATTTTTCATCTTCATAATATTTGTATTTTATTGTATGCAAATCTGCATATTTTTCATCTGCATAAGAATATCTACAAGTCATAAAATAGGAAGTAGGTCACGAAATGAGAAACAAAGTCCGGAATTTTAAGATCTAAGTTTTTCCATTTTTTCATCTAAAAATCTGTTTTCCCGTGATCACGTCCATTTTTAATTGATGTGGGAGAAACACATTAGCATCGACAAAAAATTTTATGATTGTTTCATGTTATATACAAGAAAACTATTTTCCAGATGTATTATTAAAAAAATGAAAGGTTATATTGCACCAGTACAGAGTATTGCAATAAATGGCATTTGTCTGCTATCTTCCTTGCAAAAGTATTTCGACTTCTGCAATCTGTTTGCATCATCTAAAATGTTTGTAATTATTTTGTATTTTATATAAAAAAACTATTTTCAAACATATTATTAATGAAATAGAAGGCTATTTTGCAGCAGTATTGCGAAAAACTGTATTAGTGAGCGAGCTTTCCCCATGTAATGTGTTCCTACTTTTCTTTCTGGTAGGTTGGCAGCTATGCATTTTATAACTCAATCCCTGAAATTAATGTGATTATTTATACTTTTTTGTTATTACCCAGGCTGTCCAGCTCACCCAAAAAAGAGTGTAGAGCAGTTACAAGGGTATGATTTATATTTTGTCAAAGTGACAAGAAAAAGAGTAGCTTACAAATATAAAACATAAAACTTCTTATTGATTTGTAAATACTGAACCCCCAGCTACCAACTCTGCATTTCTTCGTGAAGCTCCGATATTTGCATTGACTGCCGAACTCTGAGCAAATAGGCAAATCCCTCCTCCCTCTCACCACACACAGACACACACACCTGTTTTTTTAAATAATGTTCTTTTAGATGAATATAGTCTTTTAAAGATTTTAAAATGAAACTCCATACTTTGACAAAATTGGCTAAAAAAAGTGGCTAATTTTAGCTCAAAATTTCCTTACAATATTTTAATTTTAAATGGGTTTAATTCTTATATTTGTAAGTAATATCATATGGAAATGTTGCTAAAATGTGCATTTCTCGCGATTCTTGGTTTATCCTGTTTAATTATCAAATATTTTCCATTTTTGCAATCTGTTTTCATCAACTAAAACTTTTCTTTAATTGCTATTTTAACTCAGGAAAATTAATTTTCAAGCATTTTATTACTGAAATGAAGGGGTATTAGGACAATGATAGTACAAGATGACCAGAATTCAAAATTGTTAAATAGAAGTATGTTTTTTTTTTAATTTTTTTGTTTTTCATATCCTTTTTGCAATTTTTTCTATTTTTATTTTCTCTTGGGTTTCTTTATCAGTTTGTTTATATTTTAAAAACTTTTAAAACAATTTCATAAAAAAATATGAATTATTCTTTGTTTATATTTTTAATAAAATAGGCATTTAAAAAATAGTTGTTATTGCTAGAGATGTAAAAATGGCAATTAGCTGTGTCTATTTGGCATCTAGACCCAAAACTATAGGTGTCAAATGACGCCTAGTTCAAATTTCTTATTTCTAACACTGGTAAGCAGTGTATATATACCGCAGGGCCGGCTTAAGGCACCAGCAAAACAAGCACTTGCTTGAGGTGGTTCAGAACCCTCTAGCAAGTAATGTATTGGAGGAAACGTAACAAAATTCGGTGGTAGTACACAGTGGAACATGCGGTTTCGATTTCTAAAAAAAAAAAAAAATTAGTTCCAAAAGTCACCTACAAGAGAAATTTTGGCACTACAAAAGTGTAGTAGTGTGAATAATAAATAAGTAGGTGCCAAATGAGACAGTACACATCAATTCTGTTAACAATGCATGACAACGTTTATTGTTAATTACAAATGAGGTTCAATATGACCATCATTCTGATGTTCCAAGAACTGCATGTGTTGCATGCCATTTTCCATGGTGACTCTCAACATATCAGAAGTAATTTGTATCACTTGTAACGTTATTCAATCTTTCAACTTTGTGATATCGGGGACATACCTTTGATACACAACGCTTTTAAGAAATCCTCACAGCTAAAAGTCGCAACGATTGAGATTGGGCGATTTGTTGACATCCTCGTTGCTGCAGTTGTGGAACCATAAAGTTGCTTAGCATATCGACATACCTGTCAGCATTGATAGAACAGGTCACTGTTCCATTTTGCTGACTTTCCTCATAAAAGTAAGGGCCGATGATAAAAGATGCCGTGAAACCGCGCCACATTGTGACTTTTGGCAAGTGGAGAGGTTTCTGCAGACACGCATGCAGATTAGACGCAGCCCAAATGCGGCAGTTGTGTGTGTGTTAATACCACCGTTCAAATGAAAGTGTGCTTCATCACTCTATAAAATGTGCCATGGCCATGCATCATCCACTTCCATGCATGCTAAGAATCTTAAAGAAAACTCAATTCAGATGGCCACATCACCAGGGAGCAATTCTTGAACAGGACAGATTTTATAGGGGTAAAATTTCAATATTTGATGCAGAATTTTCCACACTGTTGAGTATGGAATATCCGTTTGCCGGGATATTGCCCGTGCACTGCTGGGACCCTGCATATTCGTCATTTCCTTCTCCACAATAGCAGTTGCAACTTTTTCAACTTGTTGCTGACCGACTGCTTTTCGTCCCTGGCCTGGTTGCCGTGCTAGAGTTGCGGTAGTTTCAAATCTTTGAATCATATTTCGTAAGTTTGTTAAGCTCATCGGTCCTCGTCGTAACTTCTTCAACCTCCGAAATTCTCGAAGGGCAGCATTGGCATTCTTGTTTCTCTGATATAATACAGCTTGACTAACAAAGTGTGGTCATGTAAGGTAAGAGCCATTGAAAGGTACTAGGTAGTTTGCCTCCGAATGATGAGAATTCTCCTAGCCTTTCCTTTTATCCACATGATTGCTACACGGAATGCGATTATGCAAATTAGTGCAGTTTACTCAGTAAATCTCGCCAAAATTTCCCCATGGAGGTGGCTTTTGGAACTAATTTTTTTTTTTTTTTAGAAATTGAACTTGCATGTTTCACTGTGTATGCCCATTGAATTTTGTTATGTTTCATCCAACACATTACTCACTAGAGGACTCTTAACACCTCACATTATTTTATGGCCACCTGGTATATAATTAAACTAATAGAAATACAAATGACAACAATGAATCTGAAGAAATACTGCAATACACATAAGTTTAATCATATAAACTCAATAAAACATTATAAAGAAAGCATAGTCATAAAATGATATATATATTTTTTTCTTTACCCTGCAGAAAACGTTATGATTATGCTAGTCACGCTCGTGGACTGGCTACAAATGAGTGGAATAAAGAAGATGAAGAGGAAGAGAAGTCTGAAGAAATGGATTATGAAGAAGAATATGTAAAACCTCCTCGATCCTACAGGAATCAGGTAAGCTTTCGTATTTATGTCCCTTGCACAAATGTTAGAATTAGAAGCTTGACTGCAAAGGTCTGTTTATAGTTTTTTAATAGAATTTTAGTTTTGTGAAAAAGTTCTAATGCAAAAATTTCAAAAGAGCTGTGCTAAAAAAAATTGCCATACCATATTCTATACTTATTATGAAGCAAAGAATATAACTAACTAATCATCAAGCACAATTATGATATAAATATCTTGTTTATGTATAATGTTTAAAAGAGTTCAAGATCATTGATTTTGAAACTTTAAGACTTGTAGTCTTGTCCATACTCACTGGACCAAACTTTAGTGGAGCAGTTTTGTTATGGGCTCAGACGTTTTCTAAAGTTTAAGCTTGCACACTTTGAAAATTACTTTTGCATCAGAATGTTTTTACATATAAGGTAAGCATGCACAATTTCTATAATTTCTTTTTTTAAATATTCATGTAGTGAGTTTTCTAAATGTTTCATATAATTTATGTTAGGAGGCCTGGAATAGATTAATGCCATGGAAATTATTTTAGACTAGTCTGCAACAAAAATAAAGAATTTTACGGTGAATTTGTCATACATTGTGTACACAACTTCTTCATGATGTGGTGAAGTTGCATATAAGGTTCACTGTAAATTTTATAACCCAGTTATACTCTACATAAAAGATGAATTCTTTATTTGATTGCCTTCGCAGTTGGAGGGAGCTGAATAAAACAGGTTTTCTTTAACCACAGTAGCTCTGCTCTTGATTGTTTTTTCAAGTTTTTGGAGCGGATCAAGTCTTATGGGCTAAGCATATCCTCGAAATGGAGTTTCACTTTAGTGTTAACAGTTGCAGGAGTGTGTCAAGTCACTTTTCTTACCTATTTTTTGCAATATTAGAAATTAACATTAGCCAAATTTATAATTCTCCTCAGTGGCGAAATTGCAAGTGAAGCAACAGTAAGTACTTGTTTATGACAAATAACTAGTGATGGGACTTATAGCTATTTTTCATTAGCAGTGTTAGCTGCTAGTGTTGAATTTTATTAGCTGCTATATATTGATGCAACAGATATCCGGTATCCGGCCATTAAACCAGATATTTGGCAGTAGCCGGATATTAGGATAATCCGTTCGGATATCCAGTCATATAAATAATATGCAAAATAAGTATTTTTAATAACTCAATAGTAATATTAAAATTTTCAGGTTTCTCAATTTTTATTATAGTTTCTTAAACTAAACCTTCATTTTATTAACACTTTACAACAAAGTTGAAAAGTGTTTATGACTTTGTTCATTCTGTCTGTCTGTCTGTCCATTAGCACGATAACTGCCGTAAAAATGACTTAATCAAATTGAAATTTTAGTATGTTGTACAGATGGTCTGTAGGACCTATGGGAATATAATTGAATAATATCACCCAATTAGTTTTGGATTGAATCCGGGTTGAAAAAATGAAATACATTGAGCCCTATGGGACCTAATTTTTCAAACATTTTTTAAGCGGATTTAAAATTCACAAATTGCTTCGAAAATCTTAGGTGATATTCAAATTGTTCCATAAAATATATAAAAAAATTCAGTGAAATATATTCAGTAGTTTTTAAATAAAAAATTAAAATAATAATTACACCTCTTATATGAAGCGATCACGTGACCATGATATGAAAAGATCACATGACCCACTTTAAAATGATATATAGTATCCATCTTGTCTCAAAATCATGATTTTTTAAGTTCTTTTTAATTCATATTGAGTGTTGTATCCATCCTAAAACCACTTTATTTTTGCTTAAATTCTGTGCATCTACATATTGAAACAAAGCAATTACAATAGATTTGAGTTTAAATGATCATCCAAATTTGATTATTTCTACAACAAAGTCTATTTTTCACTTATGTAAAATGTAAATAGCAAAATATGTAGAATGAGTTGTATTTCTTTAACACAAAATTATTTAGCCCATGGAGTCTGCATAGCTGATATGAATGAAATATTCATTGATTTTACAAAGAGAAGGACGATTTCTTTCGATGAAGTTTTAAGCATAGAGTTTAATTACTTGTAGCTCCATGGTCTTAATTTTTAAATGAAATAAATTATTATAGTATTGTGATGAATGAAATGAATGGGAAAATGTTATGAATGAAATGTTGTTTTTATAGAGAGATCCAGGCGTGTTATTTTTTCTATGATATAATTTGAATGAATTTCAGTTGTTTCCGATGAAGTTTTCAAATATAATAAATTATTGTAGTATTATGATAGTTTTAAAAATATTACCGAGGAATGTATCGCGTTTTACAGATGTTTAAACCAGGCAATTTATATTTCAATGCCGTCATTTGAATGAAGTTCATTTTTTTCGATGAAGGTTTAAGTTTTCAAATATAATAAATTAATGTAGTATTGTGATAAGTTTTAAAATATTACCAAGGAATGTATTGCATTTTAGACTTGTTTAAATAAAATTGCATTGAAGTTGGAAAGTGTTTCATAATCAATGCTTTAAGCATGATTGATCTTTCTTGTTTCTTGATATACATTCAAATTTCTCCTTTACATTCAATATCTTTGACAATGAATACTACTTTAACTTATGATTTACATTACAAATTAAAAATAAATTCTAGGGTTCTTAAAAGGGCCTTTCCAGTCCTAGTTTAGAAAGAATTTGTGTGTCAAATTTTACATCCTTTCCGTATAAGTAATACCATTTAAACATAGGTAATTGCCAACATGCCAAGTTTGTTTTACACTAAATATAATAAGAATTAAATCATTATTTTCCAAATGTGGTATTCTCAAATATTTCATTACTTAGTTAGTGATAAGTGATGAGATATAGATTATTTAAAGAAAAAAAGGGGTGTGTGGGGAGGTAGTATTTTTAGAATAATTATTTTTGGTGAAAATGAATTCAATTTTAAAATTAAGCTTATTTCTTTCCCTTAAAAATTTTATAATTAATTTATTGACATAATTACAACAAATTATAACGTTGGAATTAAAAGTACTTATAATTTCCATTTTTCTATTATTTATCAAGTTATCTGTTATATTATATATAGTCCAGTAAGTAGATACATTGTACCTTGCAAAAGGTGGAGTAGAAGATTTCTTTTTTTGCATTTGTATATACTGATGCCAACATGAAAAAACCAAGTTATCCAACATGGCCGACCCCGGGAGAACTTTTGGCGGCCGAAAAACCACGAAATTTTATGACTTTTTTTGGTTTTTTCAAAATATCTCAGAAACAATCGACTTTTGCGATTCTTTTTCAATATAAAATTTAAAGATAATTAAATTTCCTACAATTTTTACTATTACAACTATTTTATAGCACAAATAGTAAGCGCACTACAGCTTCTTAAAATCTGACATTTTTTCTCTACTTAGTAAAAAAACGCATTAACACCCCTTGCCCACCTGACCCCGCAGTTACAATTCTCCCCTCACATTTCGCAGCCGACTCGATCAGATCCCAATAACAGCACATGTTCATATTGTACAACTGCAACATATATTATACTTCACACTACATTTTATTCTGATGTTCTACCTACACAGAAGCGATATTTGAATGTGAATGAATAAATATGGGGGTGATAATAAGCGAAATAATAATAAAGCATTAATAAGCAAAAATTCATGACGTGTGTGTTGTAATTCAACTAATTTTCTAGGTATAATGCATTAACATAATGAATAATAATACCAATGCACCAAATTAAATTTAAATAATCTCCACAAATGGCCAAACTTGTTTAAAGTACAAAAACAAATAATTATCTTCAAAAACACAAATTGCAGAAATTTAACATTTATATACAAATTACAAGAAGATTCATACAGGTTTGAAACAATTAAAGAAAGGAAATTAATAAGCGAAACTGAAAACATACATATTTATCTTCTTCGAAGACGTTTTGAAGATGTGTGTTCTTCTTCGGGTTCAGCAACCGTCGGAGGTGGAAGGAAGTTGTCATCCTCAAGTTGTTCATCCACGTGTTGCAGTGGTTCCAAGAGCTGGTGGAGTAAGTCATCTTCCTCTTCAGTATCATCCAAAGATGAAATTGGTACGACATTGTCACACCCCATGTCACTGCAGTGCTTGCACTTGCTGGAGCATTTCAAACCTGCCTTGCAACAAGAGCAGGGTCCACTACACCCTTTCTTGCAAGTGCAAGACACACTCTTCAGAAGATTCTCAGATGCTGAATTTCTTTTTGTGTCAACAGGCAATAGACCTTCTATGCTGCACGCCCAACCCTATTCCTCTGGGTTGGTGCCATTGCCTAACCAGCTTTGAACTTGATAGTAGCACCTGTAGGAATGGTAGCGTGCAGCATCGCACGTAGGTGGTAGTCGTGCGAGATTTATTTTTCTGTTGGAGACTGATTTTGCAAACAGATTAAATCGCAAAGTGTTAAAGGATTGGTCGGAATGGATGTCGCCTGTGTATAATGTTTTCAGAATTTCTTCTCCAACTGCAGCTATGTCATCGTGACTGCTGAGTGGATCCATGAATGTCTTAGTGACTTTCTTCACTTCAGGCGATTTGTTGACAATCTTGCACAATTTAATTTTGCCTTGACTAAAGATGGCTGATGTGGAATCACATCCACTAAATGCATGTATGAACAGGATATTGCCTGGTTCGAACTTAAATGATATAGTTGAAAATAACACATTGCCAGCATTCCCTCTCCTAGGCTTAAGAAAGAATAAGTTGCTGAATGACAGGTCTAACCCTGTCATCAGAACTAGCAGATCGATATCCTTCCCAACTACGATCACATTTTCAAGTTCTTTTGCCTTCGAAATGGCAGTGTTGACGATCAGTAAGTCAGCGTCCTCTTGAGCATGCTTGACTTCAATATCACACTCTTCAAAATTGACTTTTAGAAGTTCGATCAGACGACTCTTGTTTTGATTATTTGCCAAAAAATTTTCTTGGGCGACTTCGGTTGATCGTATTCACTTCAAAGATTGCTTCAGGGGAATGGTGCATCCTCATACGCCGCAATCGCTCAGATCTTTTGGTGCCAGTACGTGCAGGATACCCATCGAATACAACCCCAACTCGCGATCCATAATGTCTCTTAAGAAATGAAGATTAATGTTTAGTTATGGTAGCAAAGGAAGCATTTTGAGGCCAAATAACTTTGTGTAAGAGGTATCCTCCATCTATAACAGCAAACTGTTTCTTCCCTGCAATTTCTTTGCAATCGACTGGGGTGAAAGCCATGTATAATGAAGACTTTGTACCTTTCCGTATGCCCTCTTCGGAGAAAAGTGATATCGGGTAGGGTGCAAGTTCATAAGTAAAAAACATTTTTAAGTCTTCATCAGACTGTTTCGAAAGACACAATCTTTGGAAAAGTGTCAGCGGATCAATAGCAATTACTTTGAGGATTCCTGCTTTAATACTACTGACAACCGATGCAAGGGTTACAACCTTGTCTTTCCTCTTGAAGGTCACATTTTTAAAATTTCCCATGAGCGACCATTGTCATAACCCTTTCCATGCCAACCTCTTGAGCCAAATGACAGTTTACATCTGCTCCTCCAACAATACCACTGCTTAATGACATTATGGCATCAATGTCTGAAAAGGGGGGGATGTTGAGAAAGCAACTCTCGCAGTCTAATTGAGTCACTTCTGTCTCTGTCGATACGAGAACTTCGCATGTCCACATGCTGCTCTGATGTTTCATAATGTACATCCCAGAATTGTTCAATTTCATCACAAACATTTTGCATGAATATCATTGCCAAAGTCCATTTTGCCAAAACACCGTCTGAAAATCCTCTCCCACGTGTGACCCCTCCACAGGCTTTCATACTCCTCATAAGTGTCTGTTCAATGGTCTGGTCAGACGAAATTCCTCACCAGCACTTATTGGAGCGTCTTATGGTGAACTTCCCTTTAGTGGAGAAATCGTGAAATTCAGTTGGGTCCATTAATTGTTCTAGTTTCAACATGTCTTGAAGGTAGAGATGCGCACTTTTGGCGTATAAGAAATGGCCAGCTGCATGGAAAAATGGTAGTGCTTTTTGAATGGAGTCAAGATGAAGCTTCCAGTTGCCTGTACGCTCAGCCTCAGTGAACTGTTTGAGGAGTGTTGTTATACAAAAATATTGAACCCATAATTTTGCTGTGGGTCCCTTACATTCGAGCACACACAAGGCTTGTCTAAATTTTGCAGCAATACCCATTATTGGTGCAGGTTGTGAGTAATATGGCTTATCTCGCTTTCAGCTATGAAGCAGCCGCCATTCCTCAAGGCCATCCCCAACTGGCTACATTTCCCATCTCCCTCCCCATCCTCCGACACCTTTTCATGCATCCAATATTTTACGCATCAACAATATAATCAAAAGAAGTGTTGTGCATTTAAAGGAAAGTAAATAGAAATTAAGAGTAAAATAAAACCGATTTTTATTTTGAGTTTTATCAAATTGAGAAAAAAATGTTAACTTTCAAAAATCTGTAGCACACTTACTATTCGTGTTATAAAAAAGTTGTAATTGTGAAAATTGTAGGAAATTTAATTATCTTTAAATTTTATATTGAGAAAGAATCGTAAAAGTCGATCGTTTCTGAGAGATTTCGAAAAAATCAAAATAAGTCGTAAAATTTCATAGTTTTTTGGCTGCCAAAATTTCTCCCGAGGTCGGCCATGTTGGATAACTTGGTTTTTTCATGTCGGCAGCAATACATACAAATACAAAAAATAAAATCTTCTACTCCACCTTTTGCACGGCAAGCCCCTTTTTCCATACCTATTGACTGTACTAATAGGAATTTTAAGAGTGATAAGGTTTTTAAATTCTTAGTTGCTATAATCAGAACAGGAATTTTATTTTAAGCAATGGTTACTAAATATTAAGAAGTTAACAAGTATAATTATATAAATAACTAGTTGATAATCAATAAGAAAAGCTTTAATGGCCATTTTAAAAGTTTTAATAGTCTAGTGGCTACTGCTGGCTGGTTTTGATTAGTATTAGTTGCTTTAAAATATAATAATAATTTTAACATATGTATTTCTTCTGAATTAAGAATTTAACTTAGCTATAATCATGTAAAAAAACAGACAAATGAGAAGAAAAATGAAATAGAAACAGTAGTGCAACCAGAAATTTTTTCTGGGGAGGGGGGTATTTGCTCTATAAAAGGTTACAACCTTGAAATTAGCACAAAAATGACTATTTCTTTATATAAATTTAGGGCTTCTGGGGAGGTTTTTTTTTTAACCTTAAAAACTATCCCCTGGTTGCACCTATGAATAGGAATAATGAAATAGTAACTATTTAGGATTTCTAAAAGAAAATTATACTGTCGGCCAGATATCCTGGATGTCCAGTTTTAAATTCAGGTTATATATCCGGCATCTGGTATCGTGCCAAACTGACATCCGTTGCATCACTACGTGCTAATTCTGATTGCTGATTTTTACCAAATGCCATTTTATATCATTTTCACTATGTTCCAGTTTCAATAATCGAAAATATTGAATATCTCGCTGAGCTATATGTTATATGGAGTGATTACTCTCTATTCCTTAATGTTAATGTAAAGTTTACACCTGAAAGGAAGAAGAAAATCCCTTGCGCATAAGCCAATAAATGTAAATTTTAGTCAAGTTTGGAAATAAGTTCTCTAGAGTGCCCACACTTTATTCGCTGCTGAACCATACACTGTTAATGACTTAGATGAGAAAAAAAATATAATTGTACCTGCTTACATATATTACATGTCATTTTTCTCTTGTTTCTACTGTCTGTAAATAAATTCCTTTTTACTCAAGGTTTGTGAAATAAAGCATTCTATGTTCTTGAGATGGAAATGGAAAACAATGCCAACTCTAAGTCAAGTAGACTGAATAACCCAAATGCATAATCTTAATAACTTGGATGATTAATAAGTCTTCAGTGAATCCTGCTATTCCTGTTAATAAAACACTGTGTCTGCATTTTAGCGGCAAGTTTATTAGTTAATTTAATAATGCAATATTAATGCCCATAAGTGCGATAAATATCCCATCTGCAATTTCTGCTATCTCTCTTAACACTAACATGATACTATGTTATCGACTTTTCATACCAACCGCTTCCTCAGAGCAAAATATAGCCTCAGAAAGCAAAATATTAAAAACTGTAATCCAGAGCCCTAATAAAAATGATAATTAAAAACCTGTGAAATATTATCACCAATATTAAAAATCCATCTTCTAATTCTGTTAGCTCTGCCAACATGAGACTATTAACTAATATGGTGTTTTGCTCCAAGCTTTTCCTTAACAAAGCAGAAACACTTACAAATTAAAATTATAGTAATCCTATACTGAAGCTTGTAATAAAAACAAAAGTGAGTAGATTACTAAATTTAGCATTTCATAGGGAAGTGAGTGTTTCTTCTAAATTTCTTAACCTGCTTCTTCTTGAAGCAGGTTGTGAATTTTTTCGTTTAGATGAATGCCGGAAGCTACGGTGGTAGAAATTAAGTTGAAATTCCAACAGCTTATACTGCTTCCCAGAACTCAAATGCCTTCCCAGAACTAAGAAAATCAAAAACTGCTATTGATAGGATTTACCTACTTTACTTCAATTTTTGTTCACCTTCTGTAAAAAAGTATTAAATTCTTCTGATTAGGCTGCTTTTGATGCTTCCAGTATGTCTGGATGCATATGGTGCCTCTCTTCATCGATCCCCTCCCCTTTCCTGCTGCTCGCGGACTCAAGGCCGTGCCATTGGAGCACATTTCTACCCCTAAATTTTCTTTTTTCCTTGAAGATACTACTCCTCTATCTAAAATTATAAGGGACGTTGGATTGAGACTTGTTGTAATTCAAACCCAAGAGCATTGCTTTGATTCTCTGACCTACACTTATGCTAAAATATTTCAAACATGATTTCCCAACCTGTTTTCAAATGGAGTTTAAAGGCAACACTTTTACTGACATGGGCTCTTCCTAATTGATTTCCCTGAGATCTTTGAGAAAGATATGGGCCTTAAAGTTTGTTCTCCCCCCCCCTCATCCCTAATATGGCAGCCAGTGTTCAGGTTTTTTTCTTTTGTTTACGCAAGTATAAAGTAGTTTAAAATCGAAACTAACAGCAGTTCCGAAACTTGAAACTAACATTTTTTTTCTAACAATCATTTTGTACCTTTGTTTCAGATATTATTAACTCTACAGCCATTTGATTTGGCCAGATTTTATCAAATAACAGCCATGTACATTTTAATTTGTATTCTGATTTCAGCTAATGTTATCTGAATGGCTGGTGGAGGTTCCTTCTGATTTAGCTAGTCAGTGGCTTCTAGTCCTTTGTCCTGTAGGAAAAAGATGTCTGGTTGTTGCCTCTAGAGTAAGTTAAAATCAAATTGCTGTTAGTTCATTTCTTATACTAGGTAGAGCTGCAGATTTGCACCCACTACTTGCCAATAGGTGAGTTGTGTTTAAAAAAGGGCCATGTGCAAAACTCAACAAAATTGAGGAGTAAAAAAAAAATTTTTTTTTTTTTGTAGTATAATGCTATGCAAAATCATTTATGTTGTTGCCCTTAAATTGTAAGATATACTAGTTGTCATTTTGAACAAAATTTGCATATATGCCGATAAAATTCATTTTCCAAAGATGCAGATATTGAAGACAGATATTTAGCATTAGAATCTTTGGCATCCGATGGGGCTCTGGGGGAGATGAGTCTGTTACTTTTCCATCATTATAGAGAGATGATATATTTAGTGTGAAATAAATGTTCCAGCACTTGTTAAGTTGAAAAAAGAAGCACTAAAAATCTTGAAATTTGGAAAAATTGGAAAATGCAAAATAGGTTTGAAATATAGAAGTGTTAATTGAAAAATTTTGTAAAACATAAATAGGTGATTGTAGGAAAATATAAAATTAACATAATGTAAACAAAAGAAGAAAGTTTATAAATATAAATCTAAGGCTGAATATACATGGTGTTCAGTTAATGCGGCGATAAACTCAGAGGGTTGTTAGAGATATCAAGAGGAGAAATAATTGAAATGGAATATGGTGTCGCAAACCACGTTTAGTCAATGAAAATCGCGAAAATACGTATGCAGGTTCTAACGTCATGTGGGGATAACAAAAAGTACAATAAAAAGATTTATTTGACAGCACATTTACAACACAGCTTGAGATGCATAGTACAATGCTGGAAAGGGAACAATGAGAATGATGTGAATGAAATTATTGCAGGTGTCGTTTGAAGTGGCGGCTATGGACGTCATTGCAGTCTATAACGACATGAAAACAATTACTGGACTCTAAAACATACTGGGTGTGCTACTGATATCTGCTGCAGCGACAACAATCCCTGTTATAAGATCCTCCAGCAGGGGTTGATGTTGAGACCCAGATCGCCCAACCTACCAGAAAGGTGTAAGGTAACTGTTTGGACAGCCGGGAAGTCCTCCAGCAGGGGTTGTTGTTGTTGAAACCCAGACCGTCCGACCTACCAGAAAGGTGTAAGGTAACTGTTTGGACGGTCGGGAAGTGCCACCCAATTTAGACCGGAACCCAGTGGGGGAGGCATCCATAGGGACCGTACCCTCCTTCCCCTACCACCAACCTCTTGGAAGGACTTTCGGACCCACATGTTTAACGTGATCGTACTCCGCATGAATACGGCGGCAGTTTTGGCAGTGACTGGAATCGAACCCGGGCCTACCGAGTGCAACTCCAGCGCGCTAACCAATGGGCTACCGCGCCCTCCCCTCTGTGGAAAATTTGCGCCGAAGTGCTGCAATTTCTGTTCACTGCTACAACCTACTACAAAAGCACCTAAAATTTCAATATCTGCACCAAACTGTGCCAAAAACGCTATTTTCTTGCACGTGCAAAAGCGAAAGTTCAGCACTGATCGGTCCGAAATTACGAGAAGAAAAAATCCGGTTATCTACAGTTATTCTGCATGATTTCAGACCGTATCTCCTACAAAACAAGTCTGTGTATCACGTGGCCACATCCGCTATGCCCAGGGAAATTCTGTCATTCTGGTTGCAACCAGACCATAACTGAAACGAGTTTTCACACGGCAGGGTTCACGACTGGAGTCCCATTATATAGACATATAAAGGGACTCTAGTCACGACTAAGCAGTTATAATCTTGTTTCTAAACGTTTTGGTCATAACCGTAGATACTTTTTAAACGCTCCCATCGTATTTTTCTTTCTTTCGTCAGTACTATCATGTTGCTGCGAAACTCTTCTTTCCAGCTACGGAATTACTTAACACGTGCTTTGAGGTTGATTCTTTCTGCGATCTGAGACAATGCCGAAGAGTAAGTACTATACTATTTTTTTTATAGCTTCTTTTTCTAGTTATTTTATGTATGTTATTTAAAAGTATAGAAATTCCGACATGAATTTTCTGTAGTTGTACCGATTTTTACTTCAGAGATAGTAGTATAGTGCCCTTTTGCATTTATTTAAATTTTCATCTTTTAATTATTTTCATCTTTTAATTAATTTCCACATTAGAGCAACAAAACTCTTATTTTTAAAGTGCAGGTAAAATAAATAATTTTCACGTAAATTTGCGCTGCAATTTGCCGGAACATGTATACATTTATGTTGAACCAGTCAAAACACAGGATGATAGGAATGGAATGAAAAGTTTTGTTTTACGCTAAGTGACGCTAGCATTGCATGGATCTTCACTGGCTTTGATGAAATACTGGAAAATTTATTTCCCTCATATTATTTAACTAGCCGCCTTCGGCGACCAGCCTGTTTGCTACCCTTGAATATTCTGACCGTGGCAAACTCGCTGGTGCCATAACCCCGTGGAGTTAATAAAGTTTGTTTTAGTTTAATGACATTAAAACTAATAATGAGATTTTAAGATGAAAAATAATGTTCTAGGTGGGGGGGGGGGGGGGGTTCTTGAAAATTGATTTGTAAAGTGAATTTATTCTAATGTTTGTGAACTGGGAGATTCTGAGGATTTCTGTACCTGTAACCCTAGGAAAGGGATCCTTTTGATGTGTACTCACAGCCAGGATCAGCTGCTCCTATGTTTTGTTATAGAGGTATGCTCCTCTATTTTTTGTTTTACATAAATGAAATTGTATCCGTTTGTCTGCATTTTTAGTATTGCATCGCAAATGACATGAAAGTATTTTTGAGACTGATGTTGAATGTGAATTTAGTATTTAAGAAATAATGATGCTGCTTTAACGATGCTGCTCAGCAAAAAATAGTTTATTTTTTAAAGATTGTCCCCACCACCACCTGATGCATAAATGCACCGCGACAATCTCCATAACGTTCTTTTTATTTATTTTTTTATTTCTTCAGTGTTTAAGTTTTTTCATTGTGGTCCCAACCGCTACCCGATGTATACAATACATCGCCACAATTCAATCCACCATAATTCAATCATTTAAATTTAATGACCATATGCTAAGCTCTTAATTCTGTTTTATTCCAATAAAATGGATGGTTTGTTTTAGTTTAATGACATTAACACTAATAATTAAATTTTAAGATGAAAAATAATGTATTCCAAAAACAAAAACATTCATTATTTAAGTTTGTATATATTAAAAGCTTTTTTGTTTTTAATAAAAGCACGAAGCAAAATTATAAACACCCATAATACCAATAGTCTACTGTTAAAATAAACTCTAAACTGAATAGAATGTTTAGAAATTAAACAAAAATCTAAATACAATTCTAGAATAGAAGTCGAAAACCTGTTAACCCTTTCGCGACGGTTGGCACGCCCACGTGCCGGCTGCGAACTTGCATTCAAGGACGTACGGCACGCACTGGTGCCGGAGAGAACTTTACCCTAAAAGCCGAGTGACACGTATCGGTGTTTCTACGTGGAACGTTTTTATTTGAATTTATTTGTCTACTAGATGGCGTTAAATGCCCGTGGAAGCAACTTAAGTGTATTTTGTAGGTGCTTGACCTTGGCAGAAAAATAATCCAATGAATTATTTCTCGATTTGGAGCGGGGAGGGGGCATGGTTCTGTAAAGTAAACAGACAGCTCACTTCTCGCAGCATAAACAATTTTATAATTGAGTTTCGGGTCTTGTTCTGATTTTAGTTTTTATTGATTTCGTTGCTGAATTAGAGGAATATAAGAGAGTATTTTTTTGGGGGGAGGGGGGGTTAAAGGAATGTGCGACAGTGAAATGATTAGGCTATTTTGGATAAAAATATGGGAGGTTTGAGACTTTTTCTTTCTGTGGAAGAATATATGGGTATGGTAAACGAACCAGACAGTAATGAAAGCAAAGCAGATAGTGAAGAATCGTGGAATAGTGTTATTTCTGATGATGATTCTGAAAATGCAATTGATTCTTCAGGTTCTGAGCGTACTATTATTACAACGCCGCCAGCTTCAGTTGCTGTTTTTTTCGAATGATGTTTGGACATGTGATTTGAAAGATCTGAATTCTTTGGAGTTTTTTTAACATACCTGGAATAAATCACAATATCATGCCGCCTAATTTAGATAAGGAACTTGATTTTTTTTAGCATATTTTTTTATGATGAACTAGTAGAATTTATCGTAAAAGCAACTAATGAGTTTGCAAAGAAAAAATGGGAGAAAAATCTCCTCTCTCCTTCCACATCGAAGACTCCACCTAAATGTATTTACACCTGTGACAGGAAATGTATTTACACCTGTGACAGGAACTGAAATGTATTTTCACCTGTGACAATGTATTTACACCTGTGACAGGAAACGAATTTCGTGTGTTTCTCGCACTAGTAATTTTGACGAGCATTGTCAGAAAACCAAATCTTAAAATGTATTTTTCTAAGAATCCAATTATCAGTACTCCTTTTTTTAATTCAGTTATGAGTCGCGATCGATTTATAAGAATATTACGTTACCTTTATTTTACTCTTGATAGTAATGCCCAAAAACTAGATAAAATGAAACCCGTGTTAGATGCATTAGTTTCAAAATTTAAATCTATATACACTCCTAGAAGAAATGTGTTCATTGATGAATCTTTGTTCTCATGGAAAGGAAGGCTGGGATTTCGTCAATATATCCCCTCGAAAAGGTCCAGATATGGAATAAAAATATATAAATTGTCAGAATCGGAATCAGGCTATAAATGGAATTTCCTCGTGTATACTGGAAAGGACACAGAATTATCAAGCTCTGATGGTGGGTATGGAGAATGCGTTGTGAAAACATTTCTAAATGAACTTTCAGGAAAAGGATATACTTTGTATTTGGATATATTTTTTACCTCTCCTGTACTTGCAAAGTATTTATTGTCTAAGAATAAGAATACGCATATATATATGTTTGAAATGTAATAATAAGAATTATGTAAAAATAAAAAAATACAATTCAAGCAATATTAACATCACCATAGAAGCAAATTCAAAGCCATAATGCCGATAAGAGAAAAGAACAGCACCATCCCAAATTCGATGATTAATTAGAATTAAATTCATCGTCAGGTCTGAGTATTTAATTCCAATTAACCCAAACAAATGCCTGTTTCAGATTAAGCAATAGTACATTACTATAAATACTTAAACTCAGACTACAGGCAACAAAAAATGAAAAAGGATACAGCAAGAAAATTGTATTACCATGCGGCATGAACCATTCTTCCACCACGTGTATACACGATCAACCTCAACAGCTCAATCTAGAAGCACCGGAATGAACAAGTCGAAATTCTACCAGGGAGGCAGTACGAACGTTCACGGAGTTACTCCCAAACCCGTCCAGTGAGTCTAAGCTGGAGACTGGACAAGCAATTCAGAACACAACCTCCCAAACATGCAAACATGAATATGAATATGAATCAAAGATGAAAATTCCTACTAAACAAGTAATTCATATGAAAAATGGATAATCGAGAATGCCACTATACACCATTATAAGGGCGCTCAAAACCTAGTTTCAATACTGACAAAAGTTACATTTTTTTGCGAAAATAAAATTCAAAACATTAATGTTAATGCATCTTATTTTCCTATTTTTTGATTTTTCTAATGTTTTTGACTTTGTTTATTATTTTTCATTTTTATTTATATAATTAATAATTATATATAATATATATATATATATATATATATATTTTTTTTTTTTTTTTTTTTTTTTTTTCCCTACTGTATGTTAGTCACTATAATTGGGAATGTTTTCTAGGATGTTATCGAGTGAAATTTGATACACTGAGTTGATAATTTTAATAACAAACTTGGGGGGATATGCATTATTAGTCGCTGTACTCAATAATTCCATAAAGTGCGCTAATTTATAATCTTCATCATAAATTTTATTGATTCTAAGAGCCTGGTTTATTATAATATTTCTAAATACAGATATATGCAAACAAGAGTCAAAATGTTGAATTTTTGATGTATTAAATTTAAAATCCTGTCTTTTATCATACAAGTTTATAACCATATTACAATTTTGTAAATTTAAATTTAAATCTAAAAAGTTTGCAACATTTGTGTCATTATTACTTGCATTTAATTGTAAATTTTTTGGATAAAAGTTTAATACTATAGGGATATTATTATTTGGGGATACACATAAAATGTCATCTAAATATCTAAACATGTGCATATTATGCAAGCTAGGATATATATATATATGGTACAGTTTTAAAAAATCGGAAGGACATGCCAAAGAATAATCCATCTGTACCTAAAACATATATTACACTAAAATTTTTAATATTTTGATAAAGAAAATTTATATAAAAAATATACATCAAATAGAAAATAAGTATTTCCTTTCTTCCTGAAAAAAGTAGAATGCTGTGTTGAACGGGTGATTTTTAGTGAATTTTTTTCGAGAGTTAGGCTTAGTGCAAAAAATTAGCCGTCTTTTGGGAAAAGTTCGAAAACAAAGCGCTCCGTCCTTTGGGCCACGGCGGTTTCGGAATGCCGCCGTCCCGAAAGGGTTAAATCAGAACAATATATAGCCCCTGTTTAAATCAGAGCAATTTTAAAATAATATAATTAAAATACAATATAAACGTGTAAACACACTTAATACATAATGTTATAGAAAGAGAAGTCTATGTTCTTAAAAGAACAATAATTAAGTAAAATAAATTCTTATCTTGATATGGATAAACCGCTCCAAAGAAACTGCTAACACAACAAAGTGAAAGGTTTGCGTTGAGTTGTAAGAAAAAATGACGTTTTTAAAAAATTAATAAATGCGTTTCAACAAATTGAAATTTAAAATGAAAAGTAATTTATTTTGAAAATAATAATTTATTTCAATAAAATGGATAAATAATTTATTCAAATAAAATGGATGGTTTGTTTTAGTTTAATGACTTGTATTCATTATTTAGCAGGCATAAATATTGAATGTTCCATTCAATTTTGCTATGCGTGTCTGACGCAATCTTGTCAGAACTGTTGGAAATAATCAATACATCGCGATTCACGTTCCCGTGAACGGGCGTTTATGCAAATTTAATATGAACGACTCTTCCCGTTCACCGGCGTGAACCGTGACGTTTTTCAACATGAGGTTTCATGCAAATCAGTTCTCAATGCGTACGCATCTGATTTGCATATCCGGGGGCGTTTCCGGAACTGTCCATTCTCGGATATATAGGGCAGAGGTTTCTTGAAGCAATCAGAAGACGTCTTGAGACGATCGAGTTAAGATGATCGAGATAAGACGATCGAGACAGACTTGAGATGATGGTCTGATGCAGGCAGACAGAAATGTTTTTGACAGAAGCACTGCGGAATATCGTTTGATGACGGTTAATAGTCGAAACGGATGCAGATGTGGTCAGTTTGGACCAGCATGTATTGAACGTTAAATTTACTTACAAACGTTCGAAAGCCGCTTTAAATATTTTCCTGATGTTCTATCCTTTGGTTTCCCTTTGCCAAGTGTGATACATTCAATGGTGGCTGAAATACATGCAAGTGATAGAGGTAGTATAGTAACTTACTACTAAATGCTTCAAGGAATCTCTGTCTAGTCATTTACAACTGCAAACCTTTTTGTACATAGTATATTTTGATGTTTTACGGCATGGAAAATTACCAGGTACGTGTAATATGCCTAGTTGTGTTTTTCACCAAATAAAGTGAACGAAGTTTTCCTTTAAAACTGGACTTGTGTACTTTCATGACCCAGCCAACACTTATTGACTCTGACAGTGCGTGCTTTGCTATCTTCAAATTTTTTAAATTTTCGTCAATATCTGACAAGAACCGTGATGTCATAAACTCGCCCACCTCCCCTCCACCATAGAAACACCATGCGTCTGCGTGCACATGTGGGTCCTGCTTTCGCTGTTTGGCCGAGAAATTGAAAATCATTACTTCCTTAAAATCCGGATCGTGCGGCTACTTTTTTTTATTTCTTGACCAGATTGGGCTTGTAAGCCTGATCTTTGAGCTTTCTAAAAATGTAAATAATTAGTCGAAATTGTTAGTACTTTTCCCGACATGAGGATTTAAAATAAAAGTTCGTTTTTTTGAGCCGAAAGTGACTTTTATTTTAAAATCTTAAAAAAATATTAGAATTTGTCCGTGAGATTTAAAATTGATGTATTTTTACTCGCAATTGCCTGCTGTTTCCGGTCATGTGATTTATTTTTTTGTACGACATCTGGATGGTGGAGAAAAAAGGGGGGAAAAACAGTTGAAATCGCATAAAACATTGAATAGCAAAAAAAAAAAAAAAAAAATTCAAACTTTAAAAGTCGATTTTTACATGTCACCTCCCCCCCCCCCCCCCCAGTCTCTGATTGCCAAATTTCGTAGATCTGCGACGTGCAGTCGCTGAACTTATAGTGTATAAGACACACACACAGTCATTGCCTTTTATTATTTAGACAAGCCGCCTTCAACGACCAGCCTGTTTACTACCCTTGAAAATTCTGACCGTGGCAAATCCGCTGATGCTATAACCCCGTGGAGTTAACAGAGTTTGTATTAATTTAATGATGTTAAAACTAATAATGAAATTTTAAGATGAAAAATAATGTTCTAGGGGGATTCTTGAAAATTGATTTGTAAAGTGAACTTATTTTAATGTTTGTGAACTGTGAGATTCTGAGGATTTCTGTACCTGTAACCCTAGGAAAGGGATCCTTTTGATGTGTAATCACAGCCGGAATCAGCTGCTCTTATGTTTTTTATAGAGGTATGCTCCTCTATTTTTTTTTACATAAATGAAATTGTATCCGTTTGTCTGCATTTTTAGTATTGCATCGCAAATGACATGAAAGTATTTTTGAAACTAATGGATGTTGAATGTGAATTTAGTATTTAAGAAATAACGATGCTGCTTTAACGATGCTGCTGAGCGAAAACATTTTTTTTTTTTACAGATTGTCCCCACCAGCATCCGATGCATAAATGCACCGCGACAATCTCCATAACTTTCTATTTATTTATTTTTTATTTCTCCAGTGTTACATACATACTGATCGATCCAACACCTTCAATTGGGCTTTCTTGATCACCAGTAGCTAAGGACATTGTTGTCCCTTCAAGCTCTTTAAATTTGTCAAACAATTCCAAATTGTTGCAAAAATGCGTAGTTGCCTCCGTGTCAACAAGCCAACCGAATTTGTCGGTCAATTCAGTTTTACAATTTTCAATACATCATTGAATTTCACTTTGTTTTGCCTGATACAATTTGCATTCGGCTTTCAGGTGACCATATGCCTTACATACAGGGTGCCCACTTATATCCGTTACACCCCCTTAACTTCTAAATGGTGACAGCTTAGGTCATAAAGTTGGTATCTAGGTATAGTAAAAAGGCTATGCCCTACTCGATGAGAGAACTTACAACGCCATCTATCGGCAAATTTTGGAATTAGCGGTCCTATCTCATAAACGGTGAACGATACGTGAAATAAGTCAATTAAAAAGCTGTAGAGCACTCTCGATTTAGTACGAAAAGATACCTTGTGCACATTAATACTCAAAACAGAATGCAAAAAATGAATGTTTGTTTGGTCACGATTTCGAAAATTGTCATGTCATAAAGAGTGGAAGAAAGAAACTGAGACACTTCCCCGTCTTCAGGATCATTTATTTATAATAGTATATTGCTCAAAATGTTCTCCATTAGCTACTATACACATTTGAACTCTGGACTGGATTTCTCGCTGCACATTGTGCAACATGGCAGGTGTTACGGACGCACAAGCATCAGTAATGCTTCGTCGAATATCTTGCAATGTTGGCGGAAGGGTATCATATACCTGCTCTTTTATGTGTCCCCATATGAAATGAAATGAGAGACGGGTGGCTCAAGAAGAGCCCAGCACAGCGACCAGAGATCTATTGTACTACCACTACCCCAGACAGAACAGATCTCTACGAAAAGAGACCAGTGGCCGACGCAAAGATGAGCAGGCACTTGACAGGAATGTCATTCAGCTCCCAGGATTCAATCACATGTCAAACAATGTGTTCGAATCTGTGAGCTGAGTAAACCTCATATTCACAGAGGATGTGAGCAGCAGTTTCTTCGCTGTATTTGCAGCTCCTACAAAGCGAATCTTTAGTGACACCCATAATGTTGAGGTGTCTCTTGAGGGTGCAGTGCCCAGTAAGGAGCCCAACAGCCTTCCTGATGCCAGTTCTGCTGAACTTGAAAAGTTCCTTTTGATGTGTACTAGGGCAATTGCAGTTGAGAATTTTCGCTTGCCTTTGACTCTTAATATTATGCCAGTTCTTACATTGAAGCTTCCTGAAGATGTCATAAACAATTCTTCTGGTAAGATCATTGGGAATACCCAAAACCAGCTCAGGGCCTACAAAAGAAGTACTTGAGCCTTTTCTAGCTAATTCATCAGCCAACTTATTTCCAGGAATGCCCGAATGTCCAGGCACCCAGTAAAGAATAACTTCGTTATTGCTAGCAATTTCACAGAGTGCATTATATCACTCCCAGACAAGGGAAGATGTCATAGTGGACTTCCCTAGAGCCATAAGAGCAGCCTGACTGTTGGAACAAATAAGTATTTGGTTTCTCTTATACTTCCTGTCGTAGCTACAATACATAAGAATGGCAAAGACCTCAGCCTGAAAGACAGTAGCATAACTGCCAAGCAGATAAGACAGCTCTGTGCCATCATCCAAACAGCACACACCAGCACCAGTACGTGTGCCAATTTTCGAGCCATCTTTATACCATACAATACAATTCTGTTTATTGTAGGTGGGAGTCCTCTTCCAGTTATCCTGCGAGGGGACCTGAATTTCGTAAGGCTTGTCAAATGCATATTTGACATGAATGCCATCAGGTGGCATACAGAAATAAGGATAGCTAGCAACATTACTGTTAAGATCACTCCACGATAAATACCTTGAGTTATCTTTCCAGTGTTTCAGATATTTAAGTCTGTTCATGCAAATGAGTGCCTCTGCTTCAATACGCATGTAAAGTGGGTGCAATCCAAGTAAAAGTTCAAGAGTTGCAGTGGGAGTAGTTTTCATGCATCCAGAGATTGCAATACAGACCACCCTTTGAAGCTTAATTAATTCTAATTTAGCAGTTTCACATCTTATTCTAGACCACCAAACAATGGAGCCATAGGAAATGATAGGACAGATTACCATCGAGTAAATCCAATGGATAGCCTTGGGATTTAAACCCCAGGTTTTCCCAATAGCATTCCTGCAAGACCAGAAGATTCTTCTGGCTTTAGTCATGCAGTAATCAAAGTGTTTCTTCCAGTTGAATCCCTTGTCAAAATAAATTCCTAAGAATTTAACCTCCTTGGAGCAGGTAAGCTTCTGACCAAAAACGCGAATGTCTCCAAGATTAAGAATGTGTTTTCTGGTAAACGCAACCATAGCAGTCTTCTGCGGGTTAACAGAAAGACCTGTGTTTTTACATCAAGTCTCAACCCTCCTGAGAGCAGTGGACATCATGTCAGAGACAGTGTTGCCAAATTTGCTTGTGTCCCTATAAGAAGAAGTCCAATGGGGTCAAGTCAGGTGAGTGCAGAGGCCACTCAATGGAACCACCATACCCGATGACTTGATTCTGGAATGTCTCTATTAGTTACTGCTGAACGTTTGAAATCTTATGCGGAGGTACGCCATCATGTTAGAAAAACTTCGATTGTAAACAAGCACATACGTGAATATGTCGATGTACAGTCTAAAATCCAAAAGATACTTCGTTCTAATTGGCTAATCGCTTTCGGATCGCTTGTTAAGAAGTTTTACCCCCATGGTCTGTGGTCCTGCAGATTGAGACGTCAACTTTCGGTTTATGCTAATTTCTACTTCAACCGATTAGAGATTAGCATACTCCGGAAGGAAAACATTAACTATAACTTCAATGATACTGGGCTATTTAAGCTAGTGCTTGTATCAGTTGATTATCTCTTCGTCTTCGTGATATAACATCATGATTACATTTGATCGGTATCTTCATGTACGCCGGTTATGGCAATATTAATGGCCGATGTTTTTTAGGCCTAAACTGCTGTTAAGTCTACTGTAATTTTTCAAGACTTGTGTTTAAACTATTCAGCAATTTGCAAATATATTTTCCAAGTTATGGAAAGTGATATGTTCTTATGTTATTGTAATGTTTTGAGTTCGTAAAAAATAAATATCATTTTTTTCACGTTGACTATTTCCTGCTTACATCTGCTACGACATTCTGCTAACATCTGGTTTTTTCGAATGGATAAATTCCAACAAATTTCAAGTAACCAGCAAGTGGGTTATGGGCCCTAGCAGCCCTTGTATAGCAGCAAACTAGTATCAGCAAAGTAGTTTCAAAACATCAAGAAAAGACGAATGAGCCCCGAGACGGGGGCCGCAGCAGCAGTGTACGAAAATGGTGATACCGGACATGGAGAAGCTCAGAAAAGATAATTTCTCCACGTGGAGTACGGATATAAAGTTTATGTTAATGAATGAAGGACTTTATGGATTCGTCATGGATACGGAGGAAAAACCTGATGCGGAAACGACCAGGAAAGAAAAGATGGAATATCAAAGATGTAAAGAGAGAGCGCTTTCAACACTCTATTACAGTCTAGAGGCGGAGTACCGCAATTTGATTTCATCAGTGGAGGAACCTGTGTCAGCATGGAACATCTTGAAAGACCAATTCGAACCAAAATCCAGGGCTGGACTCATGAGGCTCTTTGACAACTTCTTCAGTGAGAAACCAGTGCCGGGAGAATCGATTGGACTATTCATCGCAAGGATTAAAAGATGGGTCTCCAAGCTGAAAGAAGCAAGCCACCCAATGGCCGAGGTCTTGGTAGCTTTCCAAACAATTAGACATCTTGATGAGGACTACCTTGGTATAGTGCAGACACACAGATTGCCGGAGGATGCTTTACAGATTGCCGGACGATGCTTTTACATTAAAGCACATCGAGACTGAACTGCTTGCCTAGGAGGACTGGATAGCTCAGCAAAAGCATGACGAGCAACAGAACGGAAGTAAGACTTTAACATTTAATGTATGCAACTCTAAAACTACAAAATTGTTTAAATCTAAGAGTACTTCTTCCAAAAATGTAAGTTCTAGTAAACAAGTAGGCCCTTGCCATAAATGCAAGGCATATGGCCATTTAAAAGCTAATTGTAAATCCTATCTTGCTAAATTAAGTGAAATACAGTCTAGTATTTTAAATTGTAATACTGAATCGACCGACAAATTCGGTTGGGTTATTGATACGGCAGCAACTAAGCATTTTTGCAATAATTTAGAATTATTCAACAAATTTAAAGAACTTAAAAGAACTACAATGTCCTTAGCTGCCGGTGATCAAGAAATCCCAATCGAAGGTGTCGGATCGATCAGTATGTATGTTAAAATAAATAATGTGAAAAATTTCATTCATTTGACAGATGTAATGTATTCACCTAGATTGAGGAGAAACTAAATTGCTGCTTCAATTTTAGAAGAGCAACAATTTAATTTCACTGGGCAAAATGGTTTCCATACTTTTTACAAGCCTGACGACAGTAAATGGTTTTATGTCAAACGACATAATGGCTTGTATTTCCTTCGACCTCAATACGAGACAAAATCTAAAAATTTTAATGTTGAGAAGTCTAAAGGAAATGTAAATGCTAAACCTAAGCCTAAAAATGGAAAATTCTAAAAAGTCTAGTGATTTTAAAAGTAAAAATAAAAATGAGTCATTTGTTTGTAAAACTGAAAATAATGATCATGCTTTTAAAAATTCAAGTAACAAAAGTAAGTTGAAAATTGTGATAATAATCAAAGTAATAATGTAAATAGAAATGCCAGCAAAGTTTTTAAACGTAAAATTGTAAACTCTAATACTAGTATTTTTAAACCTAGCAAGCCTTGTAAGTTTGACGTTTTTAGTTCAAGCAATGTAAAATCATCCATTGAAGTTGGGGTAAATACAAGGTTATGGCATAAAAGGTTTTGCCACATCAATTTTGAATATTTACATCACACATGTAAAGTGTCAGCTGTTAAAGGATTGCCTAAAATCAGTGTTCGGAAAATCAACTGTAAATGTTGTAAATTGGCAAAAAAAAAGAGGTGTCTGGGACTTAGTGCCTGCACCTGTTTCTGGCAAAGTAATCGGTTGCCGTTGGGTGTATACAGTCAAAAGAGATGAAAGGGGTGAAGTTAGCAGATATAAAGCTAGACTTGTAGCTCAGGGATTTAACCAGGAAAAAGGGCAAACTTACGAAGAAGTGTTTAGCCCGGTAATTAACTTTACAATTGTTAGGATGTTTTTTACAATTTTTGTGTATTTATTAGGGTGGTTCCATACTCAGCTTGACATCAAATGTGCATATTTATATGCCAATCTCAGTGAAAAAGTATTCATGAAACAGCCCCCAGGATTTTTTGACAAAACAAAAGTGAATATGTATGTCAGCTAAATAAAGTGATTTATAGCTTGCACGAAAGTGGTAGTAAATGGTATCTTGAGTTAGACCAGGTTCTCAGAAAACTTTACTTCATAAAGTTTAAGTGGTGCAATTGTGCATATAATTTTAACAATAAGGCTTTATTGATTGTTTACGTTGATGACATAATATTATTTGCCAAAAATCAAATGGATCTAAGTTCTGTAACTTCGTTACTAAAAACTAAATTTGACATTAAAATGTTAGGAAAAACAGAAATGTTATTAGGTATTGAATTTGAGGAAAAACATGATAAACATTTCATCCATCAAAATCAATACATTGCAAAAATTTGTAACAAATTCTCAAAGTTTAAATATCCTATTTCTAGTTTACCCATAGCTAAAGGTATAGTTTTTAGCAAAACAGATTGTCCAGCAAATCAAGTGAAATCGAACAAATGAAGAATATACCTTACAGAAACTTATTAGGTTGTTTATCATTTCTTGCCAGCAGAACTAGACCTGCTATTAGCTATGCCGTAAATATCTTATCCCAATTTCAGGAAAACCCAGGCATTAAACACTGGGATGTTTTACTTAAACTTCTAGGGTATGTAGATAAAACAAGGGATTTTAAACTAAACTTATCAAACATTCAATCTGTAAATTTAAATTGTTTTACTGATGCTGATTTTGCAGCTAATCGGGATGATAGAGTATCAATGGGCGGCATGATATTTTTTGTAGATTGGGTACCTATTTCATGGAGGACATTTAAACACAAATGTGTGAGTTTATCTACAATGGAGGCTGAATATATCTCATTAACCGAATCGGCAAAGGAAATGGTATGGGTACAGAACATATTACTTGAATGTACTAAACTTAGTGTTAAGTTAGAAAATAGTGTAATATTCTGTGATAACCAAGCAGCCATAAACTTTTCCAATTCGCCCATTGAGAATCATAGAACCAAACACATTGATGTTAAATATCATTTCTTAAGAAATCTAGTTGAAAAGAAGCTTTTTGAGATTTAATTTGTAAATAGCAAAAATAACAAAGCTGACGGTTTTACGAAACCTATCACCAAAGAAGCAATCTCTAAATTCTGTGAAATCTTTAAAACTTCTTAAGATGTTTAAATTCTAATATGAAATCTAATGTAAACAAATTAAATTCATTCTAAATTGTATAGTTGTATTTTTCAAAAATTAACTTCAACACTTTTTCAAAACCCACATTGCTTAGTTTAGTTACCAATGTGTTTAAACTGTGTGGCGAAGTATTTAAAAGTCCAAGATCTTTCAATATAACATACAAACTGCTTTACATTCCCTCAACATGTAGTTTAGATACTGTTGAGTTTATACTGCATGGCGAAGTATTTAAAAGTTTAAGATTTTCGATGTAATATACAAACTTTCTCTCAACATGTAGTTTAGATACTGTTGAGTTTATACTGCATGACGAAGTATATAAGATTTGAAAATTTGTATCTCCTGTATTTGACACAAAGATATTTTTAAATTTGTTTTCTCATGTAAATTGTATCATGATGTATTTTATATTTTTTTAAACTGTGTCCTGAAAATATAATTATACACTGAAATTTATACATGATATTTTGAAATTCTATAATGTAGTATATGTTCAACTGAAATTTAAATTTGATTACTACTTGTATTTATGTGATTAGACAACTCAATTTGCAGGAGAGGACCGCTTGTTAGAAAAACTTCGGTTGTAAACAAGCACGTACGTGAATTGGTCGATGTACGGTCTAAAATCCAAAAGATACTTCGTTCTATTTGGCTAATCACTTTCAGATCGCTTGTTAAGAAGTTTTACCCCCATGGTCTGTAGTCCTGCAGATTGAGACGTCAACTTCCGATTTATGCTAATTTCTACTTCAACCGATTAGAGATTAGCATTCTCCGGAAGGAAAACATTAACTACATCTTCAATGATACTGGGCTATTTAAGCTAGTGCTTGTATCAGTTGATTATCTCTTTGTCTTCGTGATATAACATCATGATTACGTTTGATCGGTATCTTTATGTACGCCGGTTATGGCAATATTAATGGCCGATGTTTGTTAGGCCTAAACTGCTGTTAAGTCTACTGTAATTTTTGAAGACTTGTGTTTAAACTATTCAACAATTTGTAAATATCTTTTCCAATTTATGGAAAGTGATATGTTCTTATGTTATTTTAATGTTTTGAGTTCGTGAAAAATAAATATCGGTTTTTTCATGTTGACTATTTTCTACTTACATCCGCTACGACACTCTGCTAACATCTGGTTTTCTCGAATGGATAAATTCCAATAAATTTCAAGTAACCAGCAGGAACCATACATTTAGGAGTTGGTGCAACGATAGACAATTATATTTACGGTATTATTACGGTAATTCTCAACAAAGTCGGTTATTATATCCTGAAGAAAGTGCAAGTACCGTTGTCCCATTAACGTGCCCTCATAAAATACTGGTCCAATGAGCCTGTTATTAAAAATTCCACACCAAACATTAATCAGCCAGTGTTGTTGATGTCGAACTTCGGCGGCATATCTCGGATTTTCCAGCGACCAGGTATGAACGTTCTGTTTATTAAACATTCCGTTTCTTGAAAAACATGCCTCATCCGTCTATATTATGTCTGCCAGGAATGTTGGGTGGACCTCTAAGTTATTTATCACAAAGTTACACGTGTAACGTCTCTCAGTATCTCTTGGCAGCAATCCCTGCACAGGTGTGAAACAGTATGGTTGAGCACCTGCTTCATTCAGGATTTTTCAGACGCGGCTTTTTGAGAGGCAACAATTTTCACTGATCATTCTTGTGCTGTTCTGATAATGGGCGAGAGCATATGCTAGCACATCTTGAGGTTGCACTTTGCATCCTACATTACGAGGTGTATGAATTCGAGGTCGGCTGGTCATGCAGCCCGTCTCCCTTAAGCGTTTTACAACTTTTAAGATGGTCTGCCATGTAGGATGTGGGTCTTGAGGGAAATGTTCACGATACAGCCTTGCAGCTGATTTTGCCTTACGCCCACATTCACCATTAATTTACAACGTCTCGCAATACTTGTTACTGCCAAATTTTACCATAACTCTCCGCTTTAACATACAACCCAGCAGAAACATCCTTTTTATAGTAGTAGTCTCTGGGCAACAGGTATGATGTTCCATCCTCATTTGCATAATACATGAGATCCATGTGATTTTTATACCAGACATGGTTGAGTTGAGCTGTGTGCTTGGAGAAACGATTTTGCAAGATCAGCAGAAAGTTTTCATAGTTTGTAGAGACATTCAGTAAAACACGCAACCAGTGGGGATAGAACCATGGTCCTCATGAATGTGAATCACGTGCGTTTCCCCTGCGCCACAACACAGGCTCGCATTTAGTCCGTAAGGTGGTCTTTTCTTGCTTCGCTTCACAATCAAACAAATGTTCATTTATTGCATTCTGTTTTGAGTATTAATGTGCGCAAGGTATCTTTTCGTACTAAATCGAGAGTGTTCTACAACTTTCTAATTGACTTTTTTCATGTATCTTTCACCATTAGGACCGCTAATAGGACCGCTAATTTCAAAATTTGCAGATAGATGGCGCTGTAAGTTGTCTCATCGAGTAGCGCATAGCCTTTTTACTATACCTAGACACCAACTTTATGGCCTAAGCTGTCACCGTTTAGAAGTTAAGAGGGGTGTAATGGATGTAAGTGGGCACCCTATATATGGCAAGGGCGTATTAGTTTATTTAAATTTACATTTCTATAATTTTCATTTTTAGAATTACATATTTTGGCATTTTTAGAGACATTTTTAGAGTATTTAGGTTTAGACATACAGTAAGCAAAAGTCTTACTTCCATTTTGTTGCTCATCGTGTTTTTGCTGGGCAATTCGGTCCTCCTCCGCTATCAATTCAGTCTCTATGTGCTTTAGAATAAACTGGTCATGGACAGTCTGTAAAGATTTTGTATTATTCCTTTATGTTCCTCACCAAAATGATGTATGGTCTGGAACGAAACTAAGACCTTGGCCATTGTGTGGCCAGCATCTTTCAATTTGGAGACTAACTTTTTTAGTCTGTGAATGAAGAGTCCAATGGGTTCACCCGATACTGGTTTTTTGTTAAAAAAATTGTCAAACAATCTCATCAGTCCAGCCCTGGACTTTGGCTCGAACTGTTCTTTTAAAATTTCTCATGCCGTTAACGGTTCATCCACTGAAGAAATCAGGTCACGGTACTCATTTTCTAGGCTATAGTAAAGTGTTGACAAAGTTTTTTCCTTACGTCTCTGATATTCCAGTTTTTCCTTCCTCATTGCATCCTCTCCTGGTTTTTCCTCCATTCCTGTGATGAAGCCATACAGTCTGTCATTCATTAACGCAAATTTTATATCAGTAATCCATGTTGAGAAATTATACCTACCAAGCCTTTCCATTTCCGGCGTCGTCATGATTCTACTCAGTTGCTTTGCTGCGGCTCCATCTCGGAGCTCGTTCACACTTCAAAAGTCACTCAATAAGATCAGTGTTCTTCTGTGGCCCGTAACCACTATGTTGGCTTATGAAAATTTAAAAGCAATTTAAAATCTAAATATATTGCACATGATCCTATTGTATGAAAGATGAAGCAGAGTGTGGTTGTGGATTCTTATGTCGTGACTTCTTGGAAAAAATAGACTTTACATGAAATAACCTATTTAATTCTCACAAAAGCAACATCGAAGATAACACAAATAATACTCATATCCAAATCTTCGATATGGTATTTGCATTAAGTTTGAAACAACATTGTCTTGAAAAATTTAGGCGACAGAAGTTAGGCCTAAATTAAACTGGCCACGTATATTGCAACTTACTGTCAAACATACAAAAAAAAAGGCTTACATAACATTATGCATAGCGCTAATACGATGTAGAAAATAGCAATAGCAGCAACTCTAATGTATGCAGTTTAACATCGTATAAACATCCTAGAATCACATTACAATGATCGATAAAGACGATACTCAATAAAGATTATGATCATTAATGATACTCAACTGACACATTCACAAGTTTAAATAGTGCTGCGTCATAGAAGTAGAAGTTAATGTTTCTGGAGTATGCCAATCTCTAATTGGATGAAGTAGAAATTAGCATATTCCGGATGCTGACATCTGAATTTGCAGGAATACGGAACGTGGGTTTAAAACTTATTGACAAGCTATCCTAAAATGATTGGCCAATCCGAACAAAGTAACTTTTTTGATTTTGACTGTATGTCGACCGATGTACGTATTACATGTTTATATTAAGTTTTCTAACAATATATATATATATACGGTACATAATTTTTTTAAAGGAAACTAACATTCATACTGAACCAAGCACTACACAACAAATATGCAAGATTTTATATTATTTTAATTAGATTTATATTAAGAGTTTTGTTTAATATTTTACTTTTTTAAATATAATTTTAATTCTTTCGCGGCGCACCCAACTATACTTCGCTGTGCACCAATCAGTGTTAGAAATTGAAAATTTGAACTAGGCATCATATGACGCCCATAGGTTCTGACTCGCCAAATTGGCACGGCTAGTTGCCATTTTTACATCTCTAACAATAACAGCTATTTTTTAAATGCCCATTTTTGTTAAAGATATAAAAAAATAATAATTCAGATTTTATATTAAAAATTGTTCTAAATTTTCTTAAAATTTAAAATAAACTGAAAAAGAAACTCAAGAAAATATAAATAGAAAAATTGCTAATTTGTTTTTAGTTAGCAAAAAGGGCATAAAAAAACAACAACAAATTAAAAGAAAAAACTTCTGTTTAACAATTTTCAATTATGGTACAGTCATTGCCCCAATACCCCTTCATTTCATGCTTGAAAATTAATTTTCCTGAGTTAAAACAGCAATTAATATAAAAGTTTTAGTTGATGAAAACAAATTGCGAGAATGGAAAATACATGATAATAAAAGGGGATAAACCGATAATTCACGTATAAATGCACATTTTAGTGACATTTCCATATAATCTTTCTCATATTACAAATATAAGAATTAAAATCATTTAAAATTAAAATACTATAAGGGAATCTTGAGCAAAATTTAGTCACTGTTTTGTGGCCAATTTTGTCGAAGTATGGAATTTCATTTTAAAATCTGTTTACTATATTCATCTTAAAAGTTTAAAAAAAGGGGGGGGGGAGGAATTTGCATATTTGTCCAGAGATCGGCAGTCAATGCAAATATCAGAGCTTCACGAAGAAATGCAGAGTTGGCAGCTAGGATTCTGTATTCGCAAATCAATAATAAGTTTTTGTTTTATAGTCGCTACTCTTTTTCTTGTCGCTTTGACAAAATATAAATCATAACCTTGAAACTCATCTACACCCTTTGGGTCCCGGCCACACAATTTGTTACCATAAACCCCTGGGTTGGTCGTGTGGTCTGGGCCTTCAACACCCTTTGGGTCAAACAGCTACCATTAGCCTTCGGGTTGGTCGTGTGGTCTGGGCTTTCTACACCCTTTGGGTGACCCGGTCACACAATTAGCTACCATAAGCCTTCGGGCTGGTCGTGTGGTGGTGGTCTGGGTCTTCAACACCCTTTGGGTGAGCTAGACAGTCTGGGTAATAATAAAAAAATGTATAAATCACATTAATTTCAGGGATTGATATAAAAAATGCATAGATGCCAACCTACCAGAAAAAAAGGATAGGAACATATTGCATGAGGAAAAATCGCACACTGATACCGTTTTTCCCCATACTGCTGCAAAATAGCCTTCTATTTCATTAATAATACGTTTGAAGAATAGTTTTTCAATATAATATACAAAATAATTACAAACATTTTAAATGATGCAAACAAATTGTAACAGTGGAAATATACTTTCAAAATAAAATGAAATATAGAGGATCACGCACAAATGCCGTTTATTGACATACTGCTGCAAAATAGCCTTTCATGTCATTAAAAATACGCTTGAAAAGTAGTTTTTCTGTATAATATAGTATATACGAAATAATTACAAACGTTTTAGACGATGTAAACAGATTGCAGAAGTGGAAAAGTATTTTCACAATAAAACGAAATACAAAGAAGATCGTGGACAAATGCCATTTATCGCGGTACCCGGTACTCGTACAATATAGCTCTTCATTTCTTTAATAATATGTTTGAAAAATAGTTTTCTTGTATATAACAAAAAATAATCATAAAAATTTTAGTTGATGCAAATGTGTTTCTCCCACATTAATTAGAAACAGACGCAATCACGTGGAAACGGATTTTTAGATGAAAAAACAGTAAAACCTTCATCTTAATATTCCTGACTTTGTTTCTCATTTCGTGACCTACTTCCGATTTTATGACTTGTAAATACTCTTATGCAGATCTGCATACAATAAAATATAAATGTTATGGAAAAGAAAAATCAGACTACTGTGGATCCAAATCGGATTCCCGGAACAAGACTGAAAAAACGGAACAAGTACATAAAAATCTGAACACTTGGCAGCTATAAAAACATCATTTTCAATGTCTGATAACAAAATATTAGTTAACCAAATTTGCAAGACGCTGGAACGATTCAATCTGGAATGTAGTGTGTTCTATAATAGTATGCAATTAGAATGTAAAGACTGCAGGATCACCGGATCACCCCCTTTTCTTCCATACTAGGGAATAAAGGGGAGGGAAGCAATAGAAACGTGTTAAATACCCGGAGTCTCGGACATCAGAATGTCTGAGGATAAAGCAAATAAATAAATTCTCCAGAAGTGCAATTTCAGGTCTTGAAGGGTGGGGGTGAGTTGAAGTACAATAAAGATCCCAATGTTTCCTTCCCTGTATAGACAGAGGGGTATTTTATTGTCTGTGTACCACCTGCAGATTTATCACTGTGGGCGTGTATAAAATGCGACTTTTTTTTCGACTACTGTCCAGTCTTCTACTAGGGATCCTAATTTAGTTAAAGGGAAAAGGAAGACTGATATTTAACAATAGCATTGTTAGGCGTCAAATTTGATGACCAGATTGAAGAATGTGGTTGTCAAATTGAAATTTCTAGTCGCAAATTACGACTAACGACCGCTAATTTCGAACACTGGCACCAATGTGCCACCATGTTGGGAAACACTGGTCTAGACCAGGGGTCGGCAACCTATTGAAACGAAGGAGCCAAAAGTTACAATTTACAAAATTTCCCAGTTTTTAAAGAGCCACTAAAAATTTTCGTTTCAATATTATAGTATTTGCTGATATATATTGGATTTTGATTTAAAATAAACGGCTTTAAATACGGAATACTATTTATTCATATAAAAACACAAATATAGATAGGTACATCAATGAGAGCATTGGCTTTGCATGCCTTTCGAAAGTTTGATTAAATCTGACTTATAACTTGTTATTTTAAGTTTCAAGCACGACTCTAGATTTTTATTTGTTAGTTGACTCCTAACTTTACTTTTTATTATATTCATGCAAGAGAACGCTTGCTCGCACGAATATGTCGACTCGAAGATCGTCAGCACACCATATGCCAACTTCTTCACATCACTGTAGCATTCTGGAAGACTATTCCATGCGCCGAATATGAGGACCTCAACTCTAGGAATTTCTTTTAGAGCTGTCCACTTGTGCTGCGCGATGTTCATGCATTTCTGGACCCCCAACTCTTCCAACTGGCTCTTGAGTTCTGTGAACTTGCCACTCCACAAGTCTTTCCTTTTCAAATCTAGCAATTGCGTTTGGAGCGATCTAGCATCAATTCCAAATGGCTCAATGTTGATCTCATTTGCATTTGTGTTGAGAGGATTTACTATGAACGCGAGAGTACTTTTGTTTGTTTTGAATTGCTCGAATCTCTCAGCGAATCCATCCTTCATGTTCTTTAAAGCTAGGCTGAAGTAATTCGTGTCAATAGTTGCATTGGTCTCATCGCGATATTGCTTCAGATTTTTAAAATGAAGTAATTTACCGCTTCCCATGTCTTCAACAAAAAGAAGTAATTTTTTTTCGAAACAAACTACTTCTTCAAGCAAGGCGTAGGCTGGGTTGCCCTTTCCTTGCAGTTTTAGATTTAGTTTCATTGTGGTATCTACCATGAAGTTGAATTTTTGCAGCCATTTGTTTTCTTCCAATTCGGGATGGTGAATGCTTTTTTCATTGAGGAATATTTTTATTTCACTCAAGAACAAAGCAAAACGTTGCAATACGTTACCTCTGGAAAGCCATCGCACTTTATTGTGCAGAAGTAGGTCAGAAAACTGGCTATCTATTTCTGCAAGGAGATCTTTAAACTGGCGATGGTAGAGTGCTTTTGCCAAGATGCTGTTAATAATCTTAATTACCAAGTTCATGACCTCAACTATTTCGGCCGGAAATGTTTGGGCACAAAGCGCTTCATGATGAATTATGCAGTGAAACGTTAGAATTTAGTGGTTTATTTTTTTCTGAAGAATTGATGTTACCCCTCTATGTATTCCTGTCATACTTCTGGCTCCATCAGTTGCTATAGAAACGATTTTATTTATATCGATTCCATTATCTTCCAGGCATTTTTGCACAGCATTTGCTATATCTTCTCCACGAGTTTGCCCTGAGAGCGGTAGCAATCCTAGCAGTTCTTCTTTTGGACCTTGGGACGACATATTCCTGACGAAAAGGGTAACTTGTGCCGTGTCTTTTATGTCGCAAGACTCATCTATAGCAAGTGATAAGCAGTTGAATGTCTTCCACTTGCATATGTGTTACATTTGAAGACATTTTAGCAGTTCTATCTTGTACTGTTTTAGCAGATAATGGCAAATCTTTGATTTTTTTTCATGATTTATGCTTTGTTTTTAAAATCACGAAACAGTTCTCCAGATGCACGTATAAAACAATCTTTGACGTACTCACCATCTGTGAGGGGTTTTCCTCTTTTTGCAATTTCTAATGATACTGCAAAGTTTGCCATATTTACATTATTGGAAGATTGCGCCCAGTCACTTAGCATGGAACTTGACTGTTGTTGTTGTTTTTTTGAGCTCTTCAACAGCTTTTTTTCATGCATCACCGGTTGGATATTTACCAGCAAACTGGGTATGTTTTGTAGTGAAGTGTCTCTCCAAATTTGACTTCTTATTGTGTGCGAGTTTTTCGTGGCAAATGAGACAAGTCGGAAGGCCATCTGTGTTGCATATGAATGCAAACGACTCCGTTCAATCCTGATTGAATTATTGGTTTTCTTCTTCAGTTCTTCTCTTTCCTTTACCAGACGCCATGCTGGCGCAGAGCTGAAAAAATGACTTTTTAAAATTTTACTTAGCTATCTAAAACGACAAACAATTTATTTACCATTATTACTTCGTTAGCACGATCCTCAGATATGTAATTCAATTCTGTTACTGATTTTATTATATTATACGCGTACATACATTTGAGGAGATAATTCGCTTCTAAATCGTATTCTTCTTGAAACAACAAGCGAATAGACACGCAGAAACCGCAAGCGATTAAATTAACACACATGCAACGTAACGTCGACCGCGATATCCGAGGATGACTGACTGACAACACGTCTTGAGCCTAGACGTGTTGTCTAGACTCTAGATGATGGCTGTTTGGGTGAGACGGAAATGAAATTCAATTGGCTGAAAGATAAACATGGTCACGGAGTCTCATCTCTAAGAACAAAACAATAGTTCAAATTTATCTCATTACGGTCATGTTAAGCGTAGCGATTTTTAATTAACGATTATAAAAATAGAAGCTATTGAGAAATTAGGTACTTAAAAATATATTTTCTTATTTTTTAAGGGTTTTGATAATAAAATATTAATTTTTTCGTATGGAACTGGAGAGCCGCAACTTTACATCAAAAGAGCCACATGCGGCTCGCGAGCCGCAGGTTGCCGACCCCTGGTCTAGACAAATGTAAATTTACGGTCACATGCACAGTAATTAACGGGGATTTACAGACGCATGTAATGTGTAAATTAAGATCGCAATCATGTGTTTTAGGAAAGTAATAAATATGCTTCAATTTCAGCATAAATCGTTAAAATGGTATGTTTTTCATTAATTTCGCATGAACAGCGCGATTGATTCAGTTTGCTCTCGTGAATTGCTAAAAATACTTAGTATCTTTTTCCATCCATCTCCATCTTCTAAATATTACATACTAGCCATCTTCGGCGACCAGCCTGTTCGCTATCCTTGAAAATTCTGACTATGGCAAACTCTCTGGCGCGACCTACCAGAAAGGTGTTGAAGACCCAGACCGTCCGACTCGTCCTGAGGACTTGAGCATCTATTTGGACGGCCGGGAGAGGAGTTGGCAGGTGGCCGATGTCCGGGTGTCCACAACAACCAACACCAAATTTATTGAATCTTTAAAAAATTTTTACAGGAGTGGTTACAAGGATATAAGCTAATAACATAGTTTTGCTAATATGAAAATATATCAGAAGACTTGATTACATTTATACTCTTGTAGACTTGAATACATTTTGTTGACTTATTTACATTATTGAAGACTTGATAGTATATTTACAAATGACATAATGATCTGAGATAATATAAGTATTATGATAGTAGTTGAAAACATTTTGAAGTTGACTATATATTATAAAATGGGGTGCAACAACTAAAGACAACACAACAAAAGCAGACGACACCACCGAGAAAAACAACATATAAAAAAACAACATAAAAAACAAACAAAAAAACAACAAGAAGAGGAGTCACCGACCGAAAAAATTAAAAGCAGAGATCCCCAGGCTGATTATGAAATTTTATTAGAGATTTCTCTCGCTATGAGAACACAGTTTTTTATTTTATTGATTGAAGAAGGGTTAGAGCAGACACTCGAGAACCAGGTCGCCGTATTATGGGGTGAAGGTTTATAAAGGTGAAAAGCTTTGGTAAGGGGGCAAGAAAAAACGTAGTGATCGGCGTCGCCGAAAGCGCCGCAGGAGCAGCAGGAAGTAGATTTACATTTGAAAGAGAACAAATAATCGGGGAATGGGCCGTGGCCCGTAATAAAGTAGATTAAATATTTATTGGTAATATGTGTATTAAAGTTAACTTTTGGAAGGAAATTTAAAATTCTGGCGGGATCGTGAGTTCGGGGGGAGACATAGTCATTTAAAAAGGATTGCCAATTACTAAGGATATCAAGTTTGTAATGTTTTTTGAGAAGTGAATAAGGGAAAGGTAAAGAAGTTGGAGAGCCAGAGGTAGTAGCTAGTTTTGCATTTTTGTCTGCGACCTCGTTACCCGAGATGTCGGAGTGGGCTTTAACCCAACATAAATTAATTAAATGTTTATTAAGATTAGCATTAGTTTTAATTTTGGATAAGTAAAAAGATTTGTTTTTGATGGAGTTAAAGGCCGAGATTGACGATTGACTGTCTGTAAAGATATTAATTTTAATGTTTCTATTAGATGCCCAATTTATAGAGAAATGGATCGCAGCAATTTCTGCTTGGAAAACTGTGTTCCCATGCTCTAGTTTAAAGGTGAAAGTTTCTTCCAGTGTGTTTTCGTTATAGATGCAAATGGCGTATCCTGTATTGTTTTCAATAGAGGAACCATCAGTGTAAATATTTATTTTGGAAAAGTTAAGTGGATTAATGGGGGAAAAGGTCACTGTACGTTGAGAAGGAGGGATACTGGAAGAAGGGCAGTTATGATCAAATTTTTCAGGGGGGGGAAGGGCAGGATTTGTAAAAAGGTTATTGCGAAGTTTCCAAAAGGTATATTTTTTGTACAAAGAATTTATTACAAAGTGAATGGGGGGGATTCCAGTTAAAGAAAAGAGAGAAATGTTAGAAGTAGTCCGAAAACCAGATGAGATTTTTAAAAGAAAAATCCTTTGAAGAGAGATAAGTTTTTTGACCTGTGCCCCAGTCAATGCTTTTCCCCAAACTCCTGAGCCGAAAGTAATTATCTTTTCGATAACCGAAAGATACCAAACTTTAAGAAAGGATTTATCAACACCCCAGTTACTGCCAGTCACTCTCCCAAAAGTGCTAGCGAACTTGAAGCACTTCTCTCTCAGATTAAAAATATGGGAACTCCATTTAAGGTTATCGTCGATCGTGATGCCTAAGTAATTTAATTGTCTAGTAGTTTGAATTTTAACGTTTTGGATTTTAAATGAGGGTCTCTGTTTAATTTTAGATCTATTTTTTTTAAATACGATAGCTTTACATTTTTCGGGGGTGACGGAGAGTTTAAGGGTCGAAAGGGAGGACGAGATAAGATCAAGGAGATTATTAGTATTAATACGTAATGTTTTCAAGTTTGTGGAAAAAGTGACCACCGCAAGATCATCCGCGAAGGCCTGCAGGTAAAAAAGATCATCATTAAGATTAAGTATATCATTAAAATAAATACTCCACAGGGTAGGAGAAAGAACCGAACCCTGCGGAGCCCCAGAGGAGATACATTTAGTGATAGAGGAAGTGCCGTTAGCCAGAGAAATTTGTCTATTATTTAAATAAGAGAATATAAAGTTTTGGTAAATTGGTGGAAGATTGATATTAGAAAGTGTTTGAGGTAATATATTCCAGTTGAGATTATCGAAGGCCCCGCAGATGTCCACGGTGGTCAGGGAAACGAAATTTTTTGATTTGTGAGTAGAAATGTTATTAATCAGCCTGAGGGTTGCATCCTCGCAACTAGTAAGTTCCCTAAAACCGAATTGCAGGGGATGAAGAGCTCCAGCAGAGAAAAGCCAAAAGTTGAGTTTGTTAATAAATATTTTTTCCAAAATTTTTCCAAGGGTAGGTAATAAGCAAATTGGGCGGTAGGAAGAACAAAGGGTGGGATCCTTACCGGGTTTATTAAAGAATATGATATTTGCATTATTAAGACATGAGGGGAAATGGCAAAGTTTAAAGCAAAGGTTAATGAATTTCGAAAAAAAGAAAGGGAATGATTTAAAAAGTTTTTTCCATATTGTGAAGTCCAGGTTATCGAGACCGGGAGCTTTTCCGTTTTTTAAATTTTTGATTACTGCTGAAAGCTCCTCATCCGAAACAACCCCCAACCCATCAGAAGGTAAATTAAAATGTGGAAAACCGCTAAAGTCAGTATCAATTTTAAAGTGGTGGTCCATCAATCGTTTCAATTTGTCTTCATAGTTAAGGGAGGGGGAGTCAGGGAAAAAAAGATTAATATTATTGAATTTTCTATGTTTCTGGAAGGCAAATTTGAAATGTGAGCCGAAAGAGTTACTGCACTTAGTGCAATAAGCCTTCCAGGAATCCATTCGGGTTTTTTTGAGGAGTAATTTATATTTGGCTTTATTAAGCTTGTAAAGAATTTTGGCAGAAAGTATAGTTTCAGGAGAAGCATCATTTCTCTCGAGTGACCGAATTCTTTTATATAGGGCAGTGACAAAATTTCTATGTTTCGAAAGGGTTGGGGTCCACCAAGTGAAGTTTTTTATAGTTTTAGTCTTTTTCTTTCTAATATATTTAAAGGCGCAATCTTGGACGGATTCAATTAAAATTTTTACAAAGGAGTCAAGAGAATTTGTGTCGTGAATTTTATCTAATAGAGGATTAAGAAAGTTAAGGTTGTTTTTGAAGTTGTATATAAATTTGCCTATACCGTATTGAGTTTTTAAGAAGAAAGTATTATCTGAAGGAGGATCAAGGTTAAAAATAATTTTGATATATTTATGGTCACTGAATGTGTCACTCGAGAGAATCTCCCAACTCTGAATAAAATCGAAAAGTGAAAAGTTAACAAGGGACAAGTCGGGGAAGCCATTTCCAGTATGTGAAACAAAAGTTGGACCACATTTAACATCATTACAAATTACAAGATTATTATTAAGACAAAAGTCGATCATGTCGAGTCCCCTCTGATCGGTGAAACCGTATCCCCACATCCGGGCACGGGCGTTAAAATCTCCAAGGAGTAAAAAATTTTCATTAAAATAGTTAAAAATTTCAATTTCTGATAGCATGTTTGTAAAATCATCATGAGGGGGAAAATATATGCTCGCTAAATTAATTGGAGCGTGATGTGGTAGTAAAATTTCTACAAATATTGATGTTAGTGATTTATATTTAAAGTTTACTATAAGTTGGGGGTTAAAAATTAGAATAATTGATTTTTGTGAGTTGGAAGAATATTGTCGAACCCCTGGGGGGGGAGAGAGAATTAAATTATGATTAACGTATGGCTCTTGAAGGCAAACAAAATCTATTGAATTATCGAGGGCGAATTTAAATAATGAAGAGTGAGCAGAGAGCGAGTGATTAACGTTAATTTGAATACCGGAAAAGTTCATTAAAAAAGAAAAAAATATAGAAAGAAAAAAAAAGCCCGGAGGGGGAAGCAAAAGGTACTAAAATTACATAAAAACATGAAATAACAAAAACATGAAATAACAAAACATACAGAACAAAAGACATATAATATGCAGAATTAAGGAAACCAAAAAATTGTTAAGCCTCATTCTGAAGCTTTCTAATTCTCGCCATCACAGCCTGAAAAGTTTGGCAGTTCTTTTTATCATAGGTTGTATGATTAGTTTTGTATTTTAAACTAGAGTCTCCTGCGTTAGAAGTAGTACAGTTCACACAGGTTAAGGTCTGAGCTTTGCACTCTTTGTATGTGTGTCCGCTACGGGTACAGTGGCTGCAATTACCGGTAACATGGTGACAGGAACTTGCCACGTGTCCATAGCCCTTACATTTGTGACATATTTTTAATGCAATATAGTTTTTTACTAGGTAAGACTTGAAGTGATGGAAGAGTTTTTTCGTTTCCAGTATTTGATTTGCATCGTTAGTGTTCATGAGAAGTACCCAATTTAAGTTGCCAGACCTGGCTGGGAAATTTTTTAGAATTCTAATATCTTCTGTTTTCAAAGTAGGATGGTTGATCACCACCAATGCTTTTACATTCTCCTCATTGAAATTGGGAGGAAGGTTGAAGATTATAAGTGCCTTTTTACGTTCCTCCTGGACCCTGATTGTAAATTTGCTCTTGATGGCCGAATTTTGAAATTTTGGTAGTAGTTTCGCTGGGTTGTCCTCTTTACATGTAACTTTGAGCGTACCGTTAGGCAGTGTAGTGATGTTTTTAATGTTGACTCCAAGAGGACAGGGGAGTGAGATAAGGTCTTTTTTCAGCTGTAGGTTATCTTTTGAGCGATCCAGTCCTTGGAGTAGAACGCTGGAGAATTGGCGAGAAGAGGTTCCAGGTTGAGCAGAAGATTGAGCAGCGTAGGAGGAAGGAGCAGGAGCAGTAGGTCCTGATCTTTTGAATGACTGTTATACCGAGTTTTTGACCTGTGTAGGAATTTCTTTCAAAATATTTGTAGTGAAAGATTTTAGGTCATTGTTGATTTTATGCTGGAAATTTGCGAAGTCATCATTTAGTTTCTTGGAAAGGTTTGAGAAAGCTACAGCATCTACCAGTAGCGGTCGAGAACGAGGTGATGGAGCAGAACCAACGTTACTTTCCAGAGTATGAAGAGAGATTTTAATATCTCTAAATTTGTCCTCCGTGTATGCTTTATGAGTGGCATTTAACTTTACGTTTTTGGTAAAATATTTCTCAAGTCTATCAATGTTTTTCATGATCTTAGCCACATGTTCGTTATTGAGATTAAAAGGTGGAGCATCTTTATCAGTAGCGGTGGAGCCAGGACTAGAACAGGTAGAAGGGGCAGGAGTAGAGGGAATATCTGTGGATTTTGAAGAACCAGGCAGAACCGGAAAGTCGAGAGCAGGAGTCGTCGGAGCCGGCGAAGCCGAAGCGGCAGGAATAGATGCTGAGTCCAAGGCGACCAGAGAGAGAGAGCCAGGAACCGGAGAAGAAACCAATGGGATGTCTTGAAGGGTTGGAGCAGAGAACTGAGCAGAGTGGGAAGGAGTGCAGGATACTTGGGTAGATCTGGTAATTGCAGGAGAGGTTGAAGTGGTAGTTGATTTTACCGCAGGTGTCGTAAAGTTTTTGGTTGAAGTTGTCCATGCAGGTTTGAGAAGTGGAGTTGTAACAGGTTTCGAGAGGATTTTTGAAGATTTGGGTGGGTCCAAGGGAGTAAGAGAAGTCACAGCGGAGTTTGAAGAAGAGGATGAAGTTTGTTTAGGCAGTCGAGGAGGCAGAATAGTGGAGGAGAACAATGGAGAGTCATATACTTGCGTACGAGGAACACTTTTGAAATTGGAAAGTCTAATTCCAGAACCACCAGTAGTGGGTGTACTCTCAATTGGATTATTTCCACTGGATGAACTGATAATTGAGTCTGTATTTACGGGTTCAGTTATTTCAGTGTTCATTAAACCAGGTGTAAGTATAATTGGGGGTAGCAAGGGTGGATAGTCCAAGTTAGAAGGTGAATATGAATTAGGATTCATTTTATAGAATATTTATAATACTCAATATAAAAATAATACTTTATGTTAAGATAATAGTACACAATATAAAAATTATACTTCATAAAAATGTTGTAGATAAGAGTATAGCATATAAAACCAGGTCAGCATTTCAAAAATTCGGAGGTGTCGTCAAAAGGACAATTATATATATATTATATATATTATATATACATTTTATAACAAAAAATGCTTTAGAGGCATAAATATTTAGTGAAATCAAGCGTGTCCGAAATGACAAAATTAAAGAGATAGTAACGACAAGCACCATCAATCATGTGACGAGCAACCTGGCACTTTGCCAAGGACAGATCCAAAACAAAAATACAGGGGGGAAAGGTTGAAGGGAAAGCTGAGAACATGAAATCAGATACATTTTAAAATGCTAATTACACACTAAAAATTAACACAGAGGGAGAAAATAACTTTTGAATAACAGTAACCAGACTTGAAAATACATATATATATATACCAGAAAGGTGTAAGGTAACTATTTGGATGGCCAGGAAGTGCCACCCAATTTAGATTGGAAGCTAATGGAGGAGACATCCACAGGGTCCGTACTCTCCTTCCCCTCCCACCAACCTCTCGGAAGGACTTACGGACCCACATGTTTAGCTTGATCATACTCCACGTGAACACGGCGGCAGTTTTGGCAATGGCCGGTATCGAAACCGGGCCTACCGAGTGCAATTCCTGCATGCTAACCACTGGGCTACCGCGTCCTCAACCTCGTGGAGTTAACAAAGTTTGGTTTAGTTTAATGACGTTAAAACTAATACTGAAATTTTAAGGCACAGTGACAATCTCCATAACTTTCTTTTTATTTATTTTTTTATTTCTTCAGTGTTTTAAGTTTTTTCATTGTGGTCCCAACCACCACCCGATGTAAACAATGCATTGCCACAATTCAATCCAGCAAAATGAGCCAAAAACCTTGTAAAAAGCAAACACCTTAAATATAGACCGTACCCTCCTTTCCCTACCACTAACCTCTCGGAAGGACTTACGGACTCACATGTTTAACGTGATCGTACTCCGCGGGAACACGGCGGCAATTTTGGCAGTGGTGGGGATCGAACCCGGGCCTACCAAGTGCAATTCCCGTGCGCTAACTTCCCACGCACTAATTTAAATTTTATAATGATCATATGCTAAGCTCTTAATACCATCATCCTCGTTCCATCATTTAAAATATCCCTAAAATTATAATATCCATCGTTTCATCATTTAAAATATCCATAAAATTAAAATATCCATTTAAAATATCCATAAATTAAAATATCCATTTAAAATATCCATAAATTAAAATATGCATTTAAAATATCCACATCGTTCCATCATTTAAAACAGTGGTTCCCAAACTGGGGTCCGCAACGAGGTTTTAGGGGGTCCGCGAACAACATGCAATATTTAATTAATAAATAGTTAACTTTAAAAAAAATAAAATTCATTATTTTTCTCCACTCTTTTTTTCATTTTATTTTTTTAAATAAAATAATAATGAACTTTTTTTTCTAAGTAACTTTGAATTAAATACACTCATGAAATTAATTTTAAACTGATAGGTTATATCTTCAAACAGAATTAAATTGTTTTGGAGTAGGTTTCGTTTCGGCACAATGCCATAATTAACGGCGACGATACTCTGTAGCTCGGACGTCAAAGTACTTGTAACTTCGAGCATTAATACTACTAGAGACTGGATGACATCAGTTTTGAATAGAGGGGGGGTTTAGCGAATATCTCCCGCCTCTCCCGTGCTGATTTACGCGGGTGCTCCCGCGGAAAGTCACGTGACATAGCTACTAGCTATGTCACGTGATGTTCTTCACTAACGTACTTTCAACCCTGCAGATATTTGTTAATTATTTGATAAAATGGATCGTTGGTTAAAATTAGGTGCTTCAAAGGTGCTTCAAATTCACCAACCACTCTCTTACACCACAAGAAGATTTTTTGGCGGATCTTTCATCGGATTGTTCTCTAAAATTAATGTTCTCACAAGTACAATTAACTGACTTCTGGTTATCAGTAATGGCTGACTATTCTCAACTCGCAAGAAAGACTCTTAAGTGCTTTACTCCCTTCCCACAACTTACTTGTGCGAAACAGCTTTCTATTACCTGACATATTTAAAATCTAAGTTGAGAAATAGACTTGAAGTTGAAAGTGATTTAAGACTGAAATTATCAGACATTAAACCAAATATTACTAAGCTAATTGCAAGAAAGCAGCATCACTGTTCACACTAAATTATGCTTGTTGTACATATCCAATAGAAACGTACATATCCAATAGAAACACGCCCTTGCAATATGGTTTTAAGGGGTCCGCGAAATTTATTTTTTCTCTGAGGGGGTCCGCGGACCCGAAAGTTTGGGAACCACTGATTTAAAATATAAATATAATAATTTCACCTGATGTATATAATACATCACCACAATTCAATCCATTATAATTCAATCATTTAAATTTTATAATGACCATATGCTATGCCCCTCATTCCATCATTTAAAATATCACGTAATTTTCTAACCCGTTGCACAATCTTCATAGAAACAACATGACGTCCCCGGCTGCATGCGCATCTAGGAGAAAAATTGGAACTTCGCCTAGAAGTCGTCAAGAAATTTAAAATCATTACTTCTTTAAAATCAGGATCGGGCTGCTATTTATAATTGTTTCTTGACCAGATTGGGCTTGTAAGAATTCCTGATGTTTGAGTTTTCTAAAAATGTAAATTATTAGTCGAAATTATCGGTACTTTTTACGATGCGAGAATTTAAAAACGAAAGTTCGTTTTTTTGAGCTGAAAGTGACTTTTGTTTTAAAATCTTTAAAAAATATTAAAATTTGTCCCTGATATTTGAAATTGATATATGTTTACTAGCAATTGTCTGCTCTTTCCGGTCGTGTGATTTGTTTTTTTCTACGACGTCTGGATGGTGGAGAGAAAAAGGCAAAAAGGGAAAAAAACGGTGGAAATCACATAAAACGTTAAATAACAACAACAAAAAATTTCAAATTTTACTCAATAAAATTTCAAATTTATTTTTTACGGTCTCTGGTTGCCAAATTTCATAGCTCTCCGACGTGCGGTCGCTGAACCTATAGTGTATAAGACACACAGACAAACATTGCCTTTTATTATTTAAGATTAGATTGACTGAACTAGCATTTCTCCATATTCTGATTAATTTTTTTGTTATTTTCATATAAATAGTATGATTCCTCAATTTAGTTTTTCTCGTGAATTGCCCAGAATACATTAGTATTTTTTTTCATCAATCTTCATCTTCTTAATATTGCATATTAGATTTACTGAACTAGCATATTTTCATATTCAGGTTAATTATTATGGGTAATTTCTTAAATATTTTTGCATAAACAGTGCGATTGTACAAATCAGTTTGTTCTCATGAATGGCTGATAGTACATTAGTATATTTTTCCATTCATTTCCATGTTTTAAATGTTGCATATTAGATTGACTAAACTAGCTTATTCTTATTCCTGTCAAATTTTAAGTTAATTTTTTTAATTATATTTGCGAAATACAAATTTTTCTATTTTGAATAATGGTAATTGTATGAACCCTGTGACGGGATATTTTCCAAAAAATGGTAAAGCAATGTTTTAGGCAAAAAGGCAACCATTTTGGCAGGGATATAAATTCGTTGCTATATTTTTTTAAAATTGAGATCAATATTTTTTATTCTCTTTAGTGAAAACATGTGTTTTACCAAACATAAATGTTTGTTTTCATTATAAAGTAAATTTCACCGGATAAAAACGTTATATATTTTTTATTTTATAATTTTTTGTCCTGAAATTTTGTAAAATTTTTTATCCTAAATTTTCATACTCAACAAGTACTACCCATGGATGTTTTAAATGTAATGTTTCTGTATATATTTTTATAAAAGAAAGATGTCTTAATCATTTTTTTGGAAAATTACCAATTTTTTTTTTCTAATACAGTACAATCTCGAAAATCGGTACTCGTCCAGAATTTGCCGATTCCGGATTTTCGATTTTTCCAAATTATAGAGTTTGAATAAAATTCAAACCTAATATTAACTAAATACACTATAAAGCACTTTTTGTAAAAATAATGAAAAAAGTTAAGTTAATCAATTAAAACATATTATTTAATACAAAAAATGGGACAAAAGAAATTTCAATACAAATTAATAATCTAGAATGCATGATCAAAACGCAATGATAAAATGACATTTTATCATTTCGTTTAAATATTTGAATTAACGTTTGTTGTTTCATTAATTTTGAGTTATGGGAAAGCAGTTTTTTTCATCATGTAGATGGACATTATTTCTGCTCGGTTATAAAGCTTCTTTGTTCAAGGCCTTTAATTGCATGATCGATTGTTTGCATGAGATTGTCAATAGGCATTTTTTCTTCTCCACATTTATCGTCACTATTTTGATTTTTTTTTATTTAATATCATATCGCAAATTTGGCCATCATTCAATTTATTTATGACTGGCGCATCATCACAGTGCAGAACTTCCGGTATATATGTTTTGTCGAGATTTAATGAAGCGCCGGGAGATTTAATGAAGTACCGAGATTTAATAAAGATCAAGGATTAGCACTTTTCATGATATATTTAAAAGTGTAAATGTGTTTAAACCGTTTTCGCTATAAACGAACAAAAAACAAAAAAATAAGAACTTAAAAGTTTTATTTATTTTCTAAGCATCTACATAATGTTATGTTTAAAAAGGCTGATGACTCTGAGAAAAGTAAAAACTTTATTAGTAATAGTCAAATATGTAAAAAATATCGCAGTAGATAAAATAAATATATTTTCTAAAAAAGAAAAATATCTCTCCTCAATGATTTTTCTAAAATACGATGAGCCATTACTAAGCTATCACAGCACCGGGATGTGGTGGGATAGAGGGAAAGCGAAAAAAGGAATTTGCTTGATTCGTAATCGTAAACACAGTTGACCCCTTTGAAGGGTCTGTGTGTTAATGACCTTGTAGCTCAGTTCTGTGCAATATGATATTATTTAGTTATTTATTTGTTATATATTTCCAAACAAAAGGCAAAATATACAGTCGATTTCAAGCTGACTGAAAATTTGACGAGAGCTAAAAACTCGTCAGATATTGAGAAAGATTTTTGAGACAAAACAGAATACATTGAAGAATGGGATTCATACTATGAAGTGAACAAGTGCTTTTTCCTGTTCCAGATAGTCTGAAAGTTGATTTAATTAAAAAGGGAAGCGAAGCTTATCAGAACAAAGAGGGTCAATTTGGTACAGTTACAAGATCAGATGATAAAATAAAGGGTTCTATCCGCCAACTAACATCTGATTGGTTCTATCATCTGATCAGTCTACCAAATGGTGAGAAAATTCTTAGAACCTATATGGCCTACTCTATAAAAAAACAAAGCTTGTACTGTTTTTGTTGTAGGCTCTTTGGCACTTATAAAAATTTGAGTGGTAATTCATCAAAGTTTATGACTAGTTTTCAAACTTGCTGGAAACTTATCTGAAAGTTCAAAGTCATGAAAACTCTGAGTAACATTTAACTTGTTTTGAAAAATGGAAAATGTTACGAGCAAGTCTAATTGCTAACAAAACGATTGATCAATTTAGCCAGACTATTGCAGAAACAGAAAAAGAAAATGGAGGGATATTTTGAAAAGGCTCTTAGATGTAACATTATTTTTGGCTCAACAAAATTTACTATTCTGTGGCCATAGAGAGTATACGTTAGCAGAAAACAGAGGAAATTTTCTACAGCTAGTTGAGCTGGTATCAAAGTATGATCCGGTACTAAGAGAACACTTGATCAAACTAGATCAGGCAGGTCAGTCACAAACAGGCTAAATACTTACAAGCTATCTGTCCCCTACCATGCAAAATGAGTTTATCACACTTCTAAGCGAGAGTGTTAAGAAAAAGATTTTATTTGATATTAAGGAAGCAAAACATTATAGCATTATCTTTAACAGTACACCAGATATTTCGCACATTGATCAGATGTGTGAAATAGTTCAGTATGTTCATATCGAGAATATAAAAGTAGAAATAAAGGAGTCATTTCCAGGCTATTTTCAGCTAACAGGAAAGAAAGCCCTTGACATAACAGAAGACATTATAAAGGCAATTGAACAGGATGGGTTGGATATCATATTGTGTCGAGGTCAGGGGTATGACAATGCCTCTACAATGGCTGGAGTGAACTCTGAAGTCCAAGCAAGGATTCGTAAACATAATCCTAAAGCATTATTTGTTCTTTGTACAAATCACTCTCTTAAACTGTGTGGAGTGCATTCTTTTGCAATCGTTTCACAATGTGTAACCTTTTTTGGGAACTTAGAAGTCTGTACTGCTTCTTCTCGGTTTCTGCACACAGATGGACAATCCTTGTAACTAATGTTGGAGTTACAGTCAAGAGACTTTCAGATACAAGATGGAGTGCTCACTACGAAGTTGTAAAACCTGTATATGTTAATTTCAAGAAAATTGTTGATGCTATAGAAGAACTTTGTGATCCCACAGAAACTGTTGAAACCAGAGGAGTAGAGCAAACACTTTTGCTAGCAATATGTGATTTTTCTGTTTTATGCTCTTTGTATTTCTGGAGTAATGTGTCGTAGAAGAAGTAAACTGCATTAGAATCAGTTTTTAAAGGGTATTATCAAAATGAAAAGTCTGAAGACCTTTTTGAAAGACAAAGGAAATGAGATAGTGGAGATAGCACTGCAGTTTGCAACGAACACTTGTGAAGAGATGGATATTCCTTTAATGAAAAGAAGAACCATCAGAAAGAAGAAAATGATGCCTGGAGAAAAGGCTGAAGATGAACCACTCACGTTAAATGAAGAATTGAAAATATCAATATTGGAGTGCATTGACAGGTTTTATCAAGAAATCGACAATTGCTGCAAAGACATGGAAAGTATATCAGCTCGGTTTGCAGTTCTCAAGCCCAAGAATCTGATCACAACTTCAGAAGACGAACTTCCACAGTTAATACAAAACTTAGTCGTAAACTATGATGAACTTTCTGAAGATGGAATTCATAGAGAGATTCCATGACTAAGAAGAAAGATATCTACAAGCTGCCGAAGTTTCAAAAGAAGATTCTCTGGAATGGTCTTAAGATTATTTTAAGATTTTTAGAGTTTGTTGTTGAATATGAACTTTCAGATTCTGTACCAAATCTGACTTTAGCCTTAAGATTCTTGTTAACGTTATGTGTTTCAGTAGCATCATGTGAGGGGAGTTTTTCAAAACTAAAATTAATGAAGAGTTATCTAAAGTCCACCATGAGTCAAGCTCAGCCCTCTGGCACAGCTATCTTGTCAATTCAAAACAATGTAGTGAAAGGAATTGATTTTGATGATGTGATTTTAAAATTTGCAGAAAGCAAAGTTAGGAAAAAAAGGTTTTAAGTGCGCTCACAGTGTAAAAAATCACACACACACAATCAAGCACAAAGTGCTCACAGTAAATAAACCAGAAAATAACACTTGCAACTGTAAGTATCGTATTTTTCTTTCTTTTAACAATTTCAATGGAGGGGGGGGGGGGGGTTAAAGCTAATAACGCAATTCATGCTCCAACCGCAAACCCCTATCTACGGCCATCCATATTTATATCCGGTCTAAAGTTTCATCTCATTTCGGGGTTCAGAAAGTCGACTGGAAAATATGGCATTTGTTTATAAAATACGAGGCATGTTTTTTAAGTAAGTACCGTTTTGGAATTAAAAAAAGACGTGCAAAGATATCGCAATAATTTTATTTCTACATGAAAGCCTGTACCTTAATCTACTTTTCTACATAATTTCCGTGAATATTGAGGCACTTGTCATAACGTGGCACCAGTTTTTGAATACCCTCCTCATAAAATTCTGCCGCCTGACTTGTTAACCACTGTATCACAACTGTTTTGACTTCATTATCGTCTTGAAGACGCTGACCACCCAGGTGTTTCTTCAAGTGCAGGAACAAATGGTAGTCGCTGGGCGCCAGATCAGGGCTGTATGGAGGATGATCTAGAGTTTTCCCATTTAAAAGATTTGATGAGATCTTTGGTCCGATTAGCCACATGTGGACGGGCATTGTCATGCAGCAAAACGATACCCTTACTCAACTTGCCACGTCTTTTGTTCTGGATTGCACGACGCAGATTGTTCAATGTCTCACAATAAGACGCTGCATTGATTGTCTCATTACGAGGCAGAAACTCCACTAGCAATACTCCTTTTTTGTCCCAAAAAACTGTGCACATGATTTTCCGGGCAGAAATTGTTTGCTTAAACTTCACTCTTTTGGGTGATGATGAATGTCGCCATTCCATGGATTGTTGTTTTGATTCTGGTGTGACGTAGGCCACCCATGTTTCGTCACCAGTAACAATTTGGTCTAAAAAATCTTCACCTTCATTGTGGTACCGCTCAAGGAAAGTCAATGCACTGCCTAAACGTTGGGTTTTGTGCAAATCCGTCAACATTTTTGGAACCCAACGTGAACACAATTTCCGGTAATTCAAGTTCTCGGTCACAATGCGATACAAAACACTACGAGAATATTGAGGAAACCAGTCGCACATTGATGAAATTGTAAAGCGTCTGTTTTCTCTCACCTTTTCTTCCACTTTCTGCACCAAATCTTCATTAAAGACCGAAGGACGCCCACTCCGTTCTTCATCATGCACATTTGTGCGGCCATCTTTAAATGCTCTCACCCATTTCCTTACCATTCCATCACTCATAATGTTTTGTCCGTAAACTTCACAGATCTCACGATGAATATCGATCGGTTTTACGCCTTTAGCACTAAGAAATCGTATAACAGCCCGTACTTCACAATCGGCGGGACTCACGATTGTCGGAGGCATCTTAAACACTCAGTAAACAACGTATACAATGAAGAATCAGACTGTAATGGCGTCAGTGCGTAGACAAGAGGTGTAGGTAACCAGCGCGCATGCGCGGAACGCCGACCGTAGCGCTGCGGCGGCGGAATCGCAAAACGGTACTTACATAAAAAACATGCCTCGTATATGCTATTTAATATCAAAATATCCTTACTCCGATTGCTTATATTTCTAGCAATATTTTGCAAAATTATCATAGAATTCCATTCATCCGCCATACTTTGTAAATGTTAGAATGGGCATTTCGCACCATTTAGTATTCAAATAAATTCAATTTAGTGTAAATTTCTCCTGGACGAGAATGCAGAACTGTCGTCCTTGAATGCAGTTTCACAGTCGACACATGGATGTGCTTACCGTCCATAAAGGGTTAAATAGCTGAATTAAAATTGTTGCTGATGGTTTTTAATTTGTCAGTTTACAAAAATGCCAATTATATTTTTGTGACTAATACGTCTGTTAATCCAAATAGTTTTCCTTAGGCCTATGATGTGATTCCTCTCGAAATCCAACAATTGTTCCTAGAGCCATAGAGTACATTTCAATAGGATCTTTGTACACAATTTGCAGTATCAAAGCAGGAAATAAAGTTTCAATTGCCCGTGAGTGAGAACACTGGTCATTTAAAATGCTGCACTATGCGTCCTTTTAATGAGCCCTATAACATCATTGGCACTGACAGTTTGATCATTTGCATAACTTATAAAAGAACATGCATGCCCTGTTTTAATGGCTGTAGCTGAATTATTTTGCAACAGTGTATTTTCTTAACAGAAAAAAGCAGTATAGTGGACCTTTCAACAGAAAGGTTCTGTATAATAAAAAATTGTATACATTAGCTTACCTGTATTTCATTAGAGCTTGGGGATCTAGTAATTGTGGTCAGGATTAGAAGGTGACAGAGTTCCTACCTGTTCAGTTAAGAAATTAGAAAACTATCAATATTTAACATATAATATGCTGTAAATTATCCTACCAAACATAAAAAACAATTTTTTTTAAAAATGAAGTGTTTATAGGCAAAAAGATTTTCCCATCACATATGGAAAGGACATTTTATTCACTCATGTTTACAATGTATCAATGCAGCTATAGCTGTGATACAAAACTTGAAACTAAAAGGGTTCTTCTGATTTCAGTTTTGTTCCATGAAGAGTGAATTTATACCACCTAAGCTATTGTTGTACAAAAAATATTGCTAGCAAACAAAATGAAATTACAAATAAATGGGATCTAAAATTTCTGAAACATGTTGAAAATATTGCATTACTATAAGTGTGCTGAATAAAATGCAATTTTTACTGTACAATTAAATTTAGCTTTGTAACAAGAAATAGGTATAAATTTAAGTAAATCCCGGAGAAACATAAAATACTTATGACTTTCCTGTATAACCGCTACTTGTTTTAAAAAGATTTCATTTTGAAAATAAATGATGAAATTGCGATACCAAGCACAAAAATGCAAAGTATAACTTTGAGAATAGAGACATAAGAAGCAAATTAAAAATTAGAATAAAAAGCTTTTTATAAAACTATAACATACAGAGTAATACAAAATAATATCTAATTGTAAATAAAATAGTATCTGTTTACAGAACCACCAAAACAAAAAGATAAAAAAATATATCACAAACTTTTGAAGTACATAAGACTAAAATTAGGTAATTTATAATTTAAAAAAAAATTTAAATATGTAATTATTTGCAAATAGGTTCCAAATATGACAAAATAAGCATGTGATTGTTGCATGTGTCAAACTGAAAAGTTAATTTTTATTTTATCTGCAAAATTAGTTACAATTTTGGAAGTTTTCGCATACAGACTATGCATGTACAGCTGCGGAAAAAACTCTGCCTCACCCTCTGTTAATCCAGCATCGTTCATCGTAGAGAAAATTGAAAGATACCATTCGATTAGGAATAACATCCTATACAAATTAATGTGCGTAAAATTTGCATAAGGGGCCGTCTTCATATCTAAATGCACACAAACTTTGAAATTTTCAATGGCAACACCCAAGTTTGACAACATAGTTCGAATCTAGAGCAAAGTTCAACTTGTGATACCAAATTTCAAGTCATTTGGGTGAAGCGTTTCTGAGTTGTGAGTATGTAAAGTTTTCAGCTCCTAATGTTAAATTAGTTTCTAAGACTTCCATTCATATCTTCTGTAATTATTTGCTCATGCCACAAAATGTGATAATTTATAATAAAAATATTTATATAAAATAATCGTGCCATATTTGAGGCTCACATAATCCTACCCATTACAGGCCCACTGCCTTAGTAACACACACATAAGACAACACCACACCCAGCCATGAAATTGCTCACCCTCTCATGCAGGAATCGAACCTACGACCCTTTGGCTGTGAGGTAAGCCATAATGCTGAATGTCAAGAGTGCTGAATGTCAATAATTTACAACAGTGCTGTGGTCAATCAATGAAACATCGCCTTTCAAATTGCGGTTTTCAATATGGAGCTGATCCCTGAAAATTGCACATTCCGGAATATTGAATATCTTCGGATATAAAGATAGAAACATCATGAAAATTTGAATTTGGACTAATTTGGGGGTCTAGAACTTGTGGGTGACGTCAAAATTGTTGGTTTTATTAAATAAATTTCAATATTGGTTTAAGATAAGGTAGTGAAATAACAGTCCCTTACCTTTATAACATCTTTTTGTCGGTAGCGCCTCTTTCCTTGAGTATTTTATTTACTTAATAAAGATGACAGGATTTTCAGCACGAACGCCTACTACTATAATAATTTTAAATTATATTTTAATTGTACATTATTAATTTACAAAATATTATATATAGAGGATATTATATACATTGAGTTCTTGCAAGAGTTCGACTATTAACCTCAGAGACTGTGAGAGGAGTGAATTGTGAAGATGAAGGGTTGCAGGAGGTTGGCTAGAAAGTGAGAGTCATGAAAGACTTTTATTGCTCAAACGGCGATTCATCACAGATATCCAACACCCCTATTTGATGTGAGCCGTATTGAGACCAATTTGGTTTCTAAGTGTCTGAAATTGTGGTCTTCCAAGTGGTTTTGTGAGTATATCTGCCACCATTTCATTGCTTCTGCAATACCGTAGCTCTATTTGTTTCTTTTCTTGGAGATCCCTTAGGTAGTGATTTTTTATGTCTATGTCATACCTGCCAAATCTCCCAATTTTTCCGGGAGTCTCCCGAATTTTGAGGCAATCTCCCGAACTCCCGAAAAATTCATAAATCTCCCGAATTTTTACAATAATTAGAAAAAATCCCTACAAAAGGGATTTTCCTAAAGAAATCCCTATGCAGACGTGCCAATTCTCCGGATTTTGGTCCGAGACTCCGGATTTTTCATTACTTCTCCGGATTTTTCTGTTGGAAATTTATCAATTAACCAGACATGGTATAATTCCTCGAAAACACCAATTTCCCGCATTTTTAGCACTGATTTTTATCATTCCCGGGATCGTAGCAAATCCAATAATACAATGCAGGGTAATGCCAATCAAATTAACGGAGATTTACGGCCGCGTGTATTGTAAATTAAGATCTCGATCGCTTATTTTATGAAAGTAATAAATATACTTCTTCAATGGTTATTGAGCATAAATCGCTAAAATGTTATTTTGTTCATTAATTTCGCATAAACACTACAATTGCGCAATTCAGTTTGTTCTCATGAAGAGGAGTTCTCATGAGATTGTTTGTTCTCTGCCGAGAATACAATAGCATCTTTTTCCATCCATCTCAATCTTCTAAATATTGCATTTTTGATTGACTAAACTAGCTTATTTTCATATTCTGATTAATTATTATGGTTAATTTCTTAATTATTTTCGCATAAATAGTGCGATTGCGCAATTCAGTTACTTCGCGTGAATTGCCGAGAGTACGTTAGTATCTTTATCCATCCATCTCCATCATTTAAATGTTGCATATTAGATTGACTAAACTAGCTTATTTTCATATTATGGCTAATTATTAAGGTTAATTTTTTAATTATATTTGCATAATACAAATTTTTCTATTTTGAAAAATCGTTATGAATTCTGTGAAGGGATATTGAAGAATTTAGTAAGGAGTTCTTAAAAAAAAGCAAAAAGAGCTACTACTTTATTTTTAAGTAGTAAGAAGGATTGAATTTGACATTTTTTAATTATATAGAACTTTTATGTGCTGTATTTTTACTTACCAAAAGATTTCTTTCATTCAATATTTTATCTACAGAGAAGTGTTTCTGTGTCAAAGACATGTGAATGATTATGAAACAGTAACCAATGACATTTTTCTTTATGCATCATATTCAGTGTAATGAGCATTGTTATAGACTCTGATGAGAATAACTCTAACGAATGTGCTTATTTTTTAAAAGATATTTTAATTCTTTTGTATTCGTTGAAATTAAATTGTGTTTATAGATACAATACAGATTGTTTATCATATTTGTCTATTTTTTATGGTGCAGTTTTGTAGTAGAGGGAAAAAAAATCCCTATTCTGTCTTGAAAATTCCCTTTTATGCTTTCTGTAAAAGAAGAAATTGTTATCGCGCTGTGCGATTTTTCGACTTTTGTCGCAAATTGCATATATTTAAAAATCTCCCTAATTTTCATTTTCCAAGGTTGGCAGCTATGCTATGTGTTTTGTTCTTGAACTGTTTTTATTATTTTGTGATAGTATGATGCAGGATTTGTCTTCATACAGTGTTATAGGTAGAATTTGCTTTAGTCCGAGATCTTCCGTTAGTCTAATTAACCATTGTGCTTCTTGTGCTGTGTTTGCTGCTGCAACGTATTCTGCTTCTGTGGAACATAAAGCAATGCAATTTTGCCTTTTTGAATTCCACGATATTGTATTATTTCCAATTTGGAATATGTATCCACTTGTTGATTTTCTTGATATCTTATCATTTCCCCAGTCAGTGTATCCTTTAAGGACTGGTTCTTCGTTTTTGGAGATTAGGAGTTTCAGATCTTTTGTAGTTATTAGATATCTTATTACTTTTTCTATGGCTATCCAATCTTTTTGTCTAGGTTTTTCATTTCTTCTGCTTATTGACTGAGTTTGCAATATCTGGTCTAGTAATTGTGGCTATGTACAGTAATGCCCCTACTGCTTTCCTATATCTGGTATTATCTTCTAAGACATCATCATCATCATCCATTTTGCAGTAGTCTGTGTTCATTGGTGTGTAGGTTGGTTTTGAGTCTTGTAGAGAGAAATTTTCTGCAATATCTTCAATTTTGCTCTTCTGAGATAGTGTGAAATCTTCATTAATTGATCTTTCAATTTTGATTCCGAGATAATAGCTAACTTCTCCTAAGTCTTTTACTTCAAATTCCTTTTTCAAGTTTCTGATGATTTCTTGAATTGTTTTTTCATTTTTACTTGATATAAGGATATCATCAATGTATAAGTTGATATATACAGCTTGTTCATCATTTCTCATGAAAAGACAAGGATCTGCTTTGTTTGAATGAGTTTTCTTGAAGTTTTTCTCCAATTTTTAAGTTCCAAGCTTTTGCTGCTGGTTTGAGTCCATATATGGCTTATTTTAGTTTGCATACTTTATTATCTTATAAATTGTTGTAACCCACTGGTTGATCCTTTTAAATTTCTTGTCCTAAATCACCATGGAGGAATGCTGCTTATTAGGATATTATATACATTGAGTTCTTGCAAGAGTTCGACTATTAACCTCAGAGGCTGTGAGAGGAGTGAATTGTGAAGATGAAAGGTTGCAGGAGGTTGGCGAGAAAGTGAGAGTCATAAAAGTCTTTTATTGCTCAAACGGCGATTCATCACAGATATCCAACAAAATTGGGTGTTGCCATTGAAAATTTCAAAGTTTGTGCGCATTTAGATATGAAGATGGCCCCTTATGCAAATTTTATGCACATTTATTTGTAGAGGATGTTATTCCTAATCGAATGGTATCTTTCAATTTTCTCTACGATGAACGATGCTTGATTAACAGAGGGTGGGGCATTTTTTTTTTTTCGTAGCTGTACATCTATGTTTCATACCTCTGACTTCTATAACAACATATTAAGATAGACTTAACAATATTAAAACTTGTTATATTGGTATTTCCTGCCACTCCATTCAATATTATAGCCGAAAGCTTAAAATATTTGTTATATTTGATGATTACATACAAAAATTCAAATATAACCGTTCATTATTTTCTGATGTTCAGTTAGATTTAACCAATAACCAAGTAAATAATAAATATCAATATCGCATTTTACTATGCAAGTAAACCTTTTAAAATCTTTAATTATTTTGTAACTAATAAATGAAAAATTAGAAACAAAAGTGCTGATTGCATTAAACAGATTTATGTTTTTTTATAAAACCAAATTGATGGGAAATATACAGATATGACTCTTTTGTGTTTATGCTTATTTACAGTATTATTAAAATATAAGCTGATAGATTAAGATAATATTAAATGTTGAAATATAGTATGTGTCATCCTAACATGTATCTTCGAGATTCATTTCATATGAAAGAAGTGATTGAGATAACAATGACAGTAAATGTATTATATAATATTGTCATAATTTTTAAGTTTATATTCTTAAACTTTAAACATAAACAAAGTTTCATAGATGTGCTTTTCCCCGTTTCTTTTTTAAATAAACTTTTTTTACAATACAATCAGCATTTTTGCTTCAAATATTTTTTTTATTGGGTGAATTAATTAGAGGTTATGAATGGTATGTTTATTAGTACAATGTAGTGGAAAATTTTGAATGCAGTATGTTGAAACAAGGATAATAAAATTTAGATAAGTACACTTCTTGAGAACTAACAATTCTTGACAGGTATCACTTATTAAAATTGGATAAAGTATTCGTGAGTTTGTTAATAGTCATCATCCAAGACGGTTAACGCATGGCAACACTAACAGATTCAGGGGGGCTAGGGGACTAAAGCCCCCACAATTAAAGTCTGCACTAGATGAAATGACATTTTTTCCCATATTGTACCTTTGTACAAGGTTAAAAAAACTTAGCCCCCCCCCCCCCCCCCCCCCTCCTGCAAAATATTTTTTGAGTATAACCGATGATTACTCCAGAAAGTTACGGTGTTCCCAATGAAGCAAAAATTGGAAGTTAAACAGTATCAAAACAAAGCAGAACGATTTTTAAATCACAAAATTGTATGTGTACGACGTACTGGTAATGGTATGGAATTTTGCAATAAAGAATTTAATAAACTTTTAGAAAGTAAGGGTATAACATCAGAGAGAACCAATGTTTATACACCTAAACAAAACTGAGTTTCAGAATGATTTAATTTTACTGCATTAGATTGCATTAAGGCAATGCTTAATGAAAGCAATTTAGTTAATGATTTTTGGGCAGAATCACTTCTCTGTTTTACCTATGTCAAGAATTGCATTTGCCATAAATTAAAAAATAAAATACCTCTGGAATTATATAATGGCAGAAAACCATCTGTAGCTCATCTTAAAACCTTTGGAAGCCAAACTTTTGTTGGGAAACCAAAACAGCTTAGGGGCAAGCTAGATATGAGGGCTGAGGAAGGGGTAATGGTAGGATATGCACTTAAGACAAGAGGGTATAGAATTGGCTTTCAGATGATTGCAAAATAATTGAAACTAGTAATGTAAAATTTAAAGAGAATAACAGAACAGAGGGAGGTGATCTGGGACCCAAAGAAAATTAATTTTGATAATGTTAAATTTACACCTCATAAATCGATATACTTAGACTCATCTGACAAGGAGTGTACAGATAGAGATATAGATGAAAGCTCAGGGGAACAAAAAGACACTGAAAAACTCAGTGAGGAAACGGGATCCGCTGTCAATAATCATCTAGTTCCATCTCCATATACTACTTGGCTCAGAAAGGAAGTTCCTAGGAAAACTGGATCTAGAGTTGATGTTTATTCCAAGACTCAGATCCATGAGAGATATTAAAAAATATTGTGAGGAAAATAATATTAAATTTGATGAAAAATTATTTAACTTCAAGGGGAATCAGAATACATCAGGTAACCAACCAGAGGCTAACAGTGTAGAAATAATGATTCCTAAAAACTTCAAAGAAGCTATCAATTTACCCCAATCCAAAGAGTGGAATACAGCCATGACAGACGAATTAGGTGTTGTGAAGGAAAGAGGTGTCTGGGACTTAGTGCCTGCACCTGTTTCTGACAAAATAATTGGCTGCCGTTGGGTGTATACACTCAAAAGGGACGAAAGGGGGGAAATTAGCAGATTCAAAACTAGGCTGGTTGCCCAGGGATGCAACCAAGAAAAAGGGCAAACTTATGAGGAAGTTTTCAGTCTAGTTATAAATTTTACCATAGTAGGGATGTTTTTCACTATTTTTGTCTGTATGTTAGGATGGTTACACATTCAACTTGATGTAAAATGTGCATATTTATATGCAAAGTTAAATGAGAAAATATTTATGTTACAACCTCCTGGTTTTTTTGATAAAAGCAAAATTAATTATGTCTGTCTATTAAATAAAGCCATATATGGTTTACATCAAAGTGGCCAAGAGGGGTACGTAGAACTTGACCATGTCTTCAGAATGCTGAATTTTGTTAAATTGAAATGGTATAATTGTGCATATATTTATAATAACAATGTCTTGTTGATTGTATATGTTAATGATGTTACTGTATTTGCTAAAAATCAAAATGAATTAGAAAACATAGTTTCACTTTTAAATTCTAAATTTGATATTAAGGTTTTAGGAAAAATAAAATTACTACTAGGTATTGAGTTTGAGGAAAACCAGAAAAACTATTTCATCCATCAAAATCAATACATACGAAAAATTTGTGAAAAAATTTCAAAATTTAAATACCCAATCTCAAGTTTGCCAATATCAAAAGGTATTATACTAATTAAAGCAGATTATCCTGCTAATCAGTTTGAAAATGAACAAATGAAAAAACTACCCTATAGGAATTTATTAGGATGTCTTTCATTTTTTGCTGGTAGAACTAGACCTGACATTTACTATGCAGTTAACATACTTTCACAATTTCAAGAAAACCCAGGTATTAAACACTGGGATTGTTTGCTTAAATTGTTAGGATATGCTGATCAAACTAAAGATTTTAAATTAAATTTATTTGATATCCAAATTATAAATCTTAAATGTTTTTCTGATTCTGATTTTGCAGCTAATTGAGATGACAGAGTGTCATTAGGGGGCATGATATTTTTAATTGACAATGTTCCAAAATCATGGAGGACTTTTAAGTACAAATGTGTTAGTCTGTTTACCATGGAGGCAGAATATATTTCCCTAACAGAATCTGCAAAAGAAATGGTGTGAGTACAAACTATTTTAATGGAATATCAAAAGCTCGAAATTGAATTAGGCAACAGTGTAATATACTGCGATAATCAAGCAGCCATTAACTTTTCAAATTCACCCATAAAGAATCACCGTACAAAACATATAGATGTAAAATACCATTTTTTAAGAAATATAGTAGAAAAGAAACTTTTTGAAATTAAATTTATTAACAGCAAAAATAATAAAGCTGACGGTTTTACTAAACCAATAACTAAGGAAATGATTCTTAAATTCGGTGACATATTTAAAAGAATATAAAAATTACTTAAAAGTAAACTAAAATAAAATGAGAAATTTTTTCAAATTTGAAATTTCAACTTTTGAAAAATCCCTCAAACAGTGGATTAGATACTATTGAGTTTAAACTATGTGGCGATGTTTAATATTTAAAATTTTAATACAATATATAAACTTTTTGAAAAATCCCTCAATCAGTAGATTAGATACTATTAAGTTTCAACTGTGTGATGATGTTTTTTATAAAGGATTTAAATCAGAGGTTTCCAACGGGGGGCGGTACTGCCTCCCAGTGGGCAATGGAGTTTTCCATGGGGGTGGTAGCTGGCCCAGAGTCAAATGGGGGGGGGGGGGCGTTAAGGCAGTCAAGGGGGAGGCCGTGAATAAAATCTTCAATACTTTAGAGATAGGTAAAATACTGTTTTCATGAAAAAATATTTTTCCTATCTCTAAAATTTTCATCTTATTGTTATCGCATAAATAAACATTAAAAAAATTAAATTAGCATTAGGCATACATATACCTAATTCGGTTTTAATATTATCGGTGACAAGTCTTTGTAAGTTGGTAAGTAACAGAAGCCTCTGCCCATAGTGAAAGAGTCCTAAAATTTCAAGACTTTTCATTAGATATTCATGTGTTTTCGAAGACGCATTCTGGTTGGTCACGATCTGAATTGGCGCTACATGCTTTTTCATCTGGATCTCGATCTGTTGATGGTTGTCTAGTATTTTGCGTTAATTTGTCCTGTAAGTAATTATTATTATTGAATAGATTCAAATTTTATATTGTATAATTGTTAGTAAATAGCATTCATAACAATCTAGTTGATGCTCTTTGTATAACTAGTTGTAAAATGGATAATTTAGTCATTAGAAGTGTATTTGCTGGTACAAATGAAAACTAATGAACATTACTTGAAACAATATATGTTTTATGTACATATATAACTGTGCATAAATTTAGTTTTTATATTAGTATATTGTATAATTGTTAGTAAAAAGCATTCATAACAATCTGGGTTTCCGAAACAGACTCTGACTCCTTGAAAAAAAATCTTAGCCGAGTAAAGTAACATCTGAAGTCAATACAGAAATTAAATGAATTGACTAAATGAAATTTAACCCTTTTCACTCATATGCCCCCGTATGGGGGACATCACTCGTTTTACCATCGCGCTCTTATGTCCCCATACAGGGGACATCGCATCTGTACCGTTGCGTTCGTATGTCGCTATAGAAATAGGGGAAAAACACAGAAGGAGGAATGATTGCGCAATCGCTTTTTTCCCCGATTCCTCTCTCTGTGCTTTCTCCCCTGCTTTCTCAAGGCCTTTTCATACTGGCTAGTCGCTAGAGCGTTTCCCTGTTGACCACCCGAGACGGTTTTGTGTTATAGTTCTATAGTACTATTACTTTATAATTTCTTATTTTTTATGTTCGCAATGCCTAAGCAACATTTACAAGGTAACATTGAAAATGAGTTTGAGAGCAGTGACGACGAATTTTATATGGACTATTATAATCGAGAATTACGGTGCAATGAAAGTAGTGACGAAGGCAGCAGCAAAGAAGCTGCAGGAAGTGATACGAGTGGTAGTGACATTATAGTTGCCAAAAGAAATCGGGCAATACCTTTGCCCAGTACAAGCAGCAGCGATGACGACGCAATTCACGATGCAAGAGAAGACAATTATGGGCCATGGGTGAATGTTGCAACACAGGATAATGTGCCGCACAGGATAGATTTTACTTCTGGTGATACAGCTGAAGCACCACAGATTCCTGACAACTGTTCAAACCCCATTGACTTTTTAAAACTTTTTTTTGCGGATGAATTGATGGAAAAAATTGTAGAAGAGACGAATAATTATGCTCGCAATAAAATTAGACAAAGGTTATCAAAGCGATCCACGTGGAATACATGGGCAGATCTTACATTAGTGGCAGAATTTGAGGCCTTTCTAGGAGTTATTCTAAATATGGGTACAATAACTGTTAGCCATCTGCAGGAATATTGGTCCCAAAACTTCAATGCTAAAATTCCTTTCTTTAGTGCCGTATTCAGAAGGGAACGATTCATACAAATCTTTTGGATGCTTCATTTGCATGAGACAGATCCAAATGATCAAAGTCTTCGGAGTCGGGTGCAAAAGGTCAGTCATTATTTAGATTTTTTGGACAAAAAGTTCAAGGAACATTTTGTTCCGTCAAGGGAAATTTCCGTTGATGAGTCTGTAGTTGGATTCAAAGGCAGAATAAGTTTTTTGACTTATAACCCAAATAAACCAACAAAGTGGGGAATCAGGATATATGTGTTGGCAGATGCTAATACTGGATATATATATTCTATTTTGCCTTACTACGGAAGCTTGACATCAGAAAATGTAGTAAGACCTGACCTTCCTGTAAGTTCACGAGTTGTGCTGCATTTGTGCCAGAATTTACTGGAAGGCAATCCTGGCAGTAAAGGATACCATATATTTACTGACAGGTATTATACAAGTCTACCACTTGCACGAGAACTTCTGAAAATAAACATGTACTTAACCGGAACTATCCAAATTACCTGGAAATTCATACCCTACTCTATAAAAAGACCACAGTTTTCCGAGGATAATACATTTGCCTGCAGATCGGGAAACTTACTATTATTGGCCTGGAAAGATAAAAGGGTCGTCACTGCACTTAGTAGTTGGGATGTTTCGGGTATTCAGCCAATAAGCAGAAGAGTACGTGGAGGAAATTTGCAGGAAGTGTGAACAAACCCACGGTTGTTATTAACTACAACAAATATATGGGGGGCGTTGATAGAGCTGACTCGTACTCTGCATCATATTGCTTTTTGCGAAAATCGCTCAAATGGTGGCGGAAATTATTTTTTTGGGGACTTGAGTCATGCAGCGTAAATGCATATTTGTTATGCAAAATCGACCAACGTCGCCAAAATAAGCGCCCCATGACGCACCTAAAATTTGTTCGGCAATTGGTTGATGAACTTATAGGAAATTATAGACAATCCTCCAAACTTCCTGGTAGACCATCATCAACTGATAAGGAAGAACGATTAGACGGCAAATTGCACGTATTGCGTCAGGGGAGCAAAAAGGACTGTTTGGTGTGTTCCGACAGAAAAGTGGCAGGTGGAAGACGGCAAACTAGTTATATGTGCAGTACCTGTACTCGAAAGCCAGGACTACATATCGGGGACTGTTTCGAGCGTTATCATACTCTGCAAAATTATAAGATATAATTGTTTCTTTATGTTGTGCTTTTTATTTTGTTTCTTGTTTGTAGTTTCTTTGTTGTTTTTATTGTCTTTTAGTTAGTTTTGTTACAGTTACTTACTTCTTACTAGTTATAGAAAACAGAAATTCTTTGGGCAAACTGTGATAACTTAACCAAAATATTTCTGTTCGAAGTATTTCTAAGTTGATTTGCTATGGTGGAGGTGCCGGCATTATGTTCCGCCCCTAAATATTGTTTATATAGTTTGTTTATATTATTACATTTCTTAGATTTTTACTGTGGTGTAGTGTAATATACTTAAGTATTCTTAGTAGTTTCAATAAATTATTTTGACACGTTGAAAAATAAAATATTATGTGGCCACATTCCCATCCTAGGCCAAGGGGTGTATTCAGGGGATATATTTTTAAATTTTTGATTTAAGGATGGTAAACCTTCTAGTTAAATTGGAACACATTTTCTTCAAAAAAATTCATCTTGATTGAACATGAAAAAAAATTCCGAGTTATTTGCTAACTTTCTAAAGCATAATTATGAGTGCAAAGGGTTAATCTAAATAAAACTGCTCCATAAATAAAGGGGCTCCAGCAATGACGGGGTTTCATAAGGGTTTCATAGTGCATTTGAAACAAGCTTGTACTGCTTGTTTGCGAGTACCAAATGTACTCGCTGTATACTGTGTTATTCATCGTCAGCATTTGGTTGCAAAAAATTTGAATGAACGCTTGCATACGTCGCTTGATTACGCTATTAGAGCAGTCAATAAGATTAGAAGCAATTCATTGGATGACAGACTGTTTGGCCAACTTTGTAGTGAAAATGATGAATATTATTATCGCTTGCTGCTGCACACAGAAGTTCGTTGGCTCTCAAAAGGTGCATGTCTGAATCGTTTTTACAATCTATTTGACTCAGTACTAGATTTCCTTGAAAACAGAGATGAAAAACTGTGCGCAAACCTGATTATATCCAAGAATGACATCGCTTACTTGACAGACCTGTTTAACATATTTAATGAAGTAAATTTACAATTGCAAGGAGATGAGTTGAATTTAATTAAAACAAAAAACGTCACAGCTGCTTTTGTGGGGAAACTTCTTCTGTTCAAACGAAATTTAGGTAGAGGTGAATACAGCCACTTTCCCATATTATCAGCAGTCTCTGCAAAACAGGAAGATTTACTTACTTACTGCCAACACTTGGTCATTCTTCATGCTGATTTTAAAGAGCGATTCCAGGATATTTTAGACATGGATATACCAAGCTGGGTTTTAGATCCTTTTGCAAATACAGATACAGCAGAACCATCAAATTTAGAAGAGGAACTCATAGAACTCACAACTAACGAAGAACTAAAATAAAATTTAGAAATGGATACTAAGAGTTCTGGCTTCAAAAATCAATACCAACACTCTACCCTGGATTGTGGGAAATAGTACAGAAAGTTTTAATCGCATTTCCTTCATTGTATTTGGTTGAGCGTGGGTTCAGTGCAGTAGCAAATTTACTTTCTAAGAAAAGGGACAGACTGCAGATCACTGAGCGTGGTGATTTGCGACTGATGTTGACAAAATTGGAAACCGACCTTAACAAATTGATAAAACTCCACCAGCCTCAACCATCTCATTAATTTATTTATTACTATTTTTGTGTTAATTTTTAAATTTTTAATAAACAATTTTCTACTTTTAATGTTTTTTTTAATTTCTACTTTGTGATTCTTAATAGGTAGATAATGTGCAACAATATTTTAATATTTGGTATAAATATTATGGGAGAGGGGGGGCATTGAAATTTTTTTTTCTTGTAAAGGGGGCGGTGGTCCAGAAAAGGTTGGGAACCTCTGATTTAAATGATTCTCCTGCTACTAGCATAGAGATCTTTTAGATATTTTTTTATCATGCTATTGCATCATGAATGTGTTTATACATAATAATTAACATTGTCTATAACCTGTTTATACATAAAAATTTTTAATCTTCACTTTTTTATGAAATATGAAAAACTTTATTGTGTTTTTTCGACACAATCTGCAGGAGGGGGCCGATTGTTAGAAACACTATATAAACAAACTCACATATCTGCTTAAAGATACAGTTAAAATCTAAAGGTTAATTTCATCACGGTTAACTGTCTAGAATTTGGAATGTTTGTTTTGTGTCTCATCTGTTTTTAACTTGAATTCCTGCAGATCGTGACATAATATGATCGGGATATGCATATTTCCATTCAACCAGAAATTTGCATACTCTGGGATTAACTTGAAAATTAAACCAGTATATATACCCCTGTGTAGGGGGATATCAGTGAGCTGTTCAGTCGTGTTCGTTTTTGTCTTTCGATGATCTTTGGATCATAGTCGAACTGTTTGATAGCGAGAGTAAATCTCTGCTGAAATTTGTATACTATGTATAGTTCAGCGACTGTTTGGCCAGTTATGGTCTTGTATCTAAGTTCCTATGTCTTTAAAGTTACTTTACTAAGAATGTTTGACTAATGTTAGATAGGCAATATATTGTCGGTTTGGACAATGTTAACTTGATCTGTATCAACTTTTTCTACGAACTACATCTAAGTTAAAGATGCAAGTTCTTTCTTCTGTTTGTTAAATGCCTTATTTCGTGATAAATAAAATGACATTATTTCATTTAACAAACCTTGTTTTGATGCACCTGCAAACTTTTCTTGTGAAACATCCATTACACAATATCTGCTACTTTGGCAACTAAGTTTTCGATCTGTGAATTTCCACAGCCTCATTTGCCAACTCCGCAAGAACACGATGACAGTTTGGGCAGAGGTGAGAATCGAACTCAGGTCATCTGAGAGCAATCCCCACATGCTAACCACTGGGCTGTTGCGCCCCTCTGGGCAGTGTTCGATTGGAGGCATGTTGTCTTTAGTGACTAGTCCCACTTCTCTCCCAGGGCTGATGACCACTGTATTCATGTGTGGAGGAGGACTGGCCTGCATTCTAATTCCACATATGTTGTCGAATGGCACATGGTCATCACACGTGGTGTGACAGTTTGAAGAACCATCTCATGGGACAGCCGCATAAACATGATGACTCACTTGTCCGTTAATGATATACTGCTTATGGATGATATACTGCTTATTGGAGGCATGTTGTCTTTAGTGACTAGTCCCATTTTTCTCCCAAGGCTAATAACCACTGTATTCATGTGTGAAGGAGGACTGACCAGCATTCTAATCCCACGTATGTTGTGAAATGGCACATGGTCATCACACGTGGTGTGACAGTCTGAAGAACCATCTCATGGGACAGCCGCATGAACATGATGACTCACTTGTACGTTGATGATATACTGCTTATGCAATCAAGATATCCAGGTTCCATTTACCAGCAAGACAAAATCACATATTACACAACTTTCTTAGCAATATATTCGAGGATTTAATACCCTCCCATGACCACTTAGGTCCCCTGACCTATCACCAATAGAACACATGAGGGACATCCTGGGATGACAATTGCAATTTTCTCAGAATACCACTGAATTGACCAGTTGCTATATTTGTGGCAGAATCTTGCGTAGAGGGACATAAGCAACTTAATTGACTGTATGCTGTACCGAATATCAGATTGTATAGCTGCCAGGGGAGAATTTATCACTTATTAAAATGTCATCTTCTTTTTGCCATCATTTCTTAATAAAACATTTTGTCATAATATATTGTTCATTTCAGGAACATACTATATGCCAAATTTTAGAAATTCGTAAAAGTTCAAATTGCACAAAAATTCTGTGATGTGCAAAAATGGATACTATTTTTGAATTCAGTGCATCAAATTACATTAACTGTTTTTTCCTTTGGCTATAAAATCATTGCAGGCTAATGTTATTGAGAAGTATAGCAATAAACATAAATAAACAAAAACATTTAATTCCATTCAATATTTTTGAAGATAAAAAAAAAATCTGGATATCTTTTCAAATAGATATGAATTTTTTTTCAATTTATACCAGTAATACCATAATAGCTTGAATGACATTAAAAGGAATCTGTTAATGCCAGAGAGAGAATGCCCCTATCAGGGCCAACCTTCTACCAGCTGGTAGAAGGCCGGTAGAATTTTCCCAGTGGTTGGAAAAATTATACTTTATTATTGTAGTGATCTACAACTACAACTACATTATGACAAATGTAGTTAACTACAACTACTTTTTTTAATAAATGGTGGCTACAAACTACTTTTAGAATGTAGTCACTACGTAACTACTTTTATAAGACAGATTTTGCCACAACTGGAATTTTCACAAAAAGTTGAGGATATGGGTATACTGTAGTAATTTAACATACTTATTCTGAATAATTAAAATTGACTGATTCCCAAATTTACCAATCAACTTACTAATCTTTACGCTTTTACCCACTTCTAAAATCAGTAAAATAAAATAAAAGTATAAACTTTAAAATCAAAGATGACCAAAAATAGGTTTTAAAGTCCTTTAATAAAATCTCCTTTCCCCAACGTACGAAAATGACACTGCCAAAGCGCTTTCGGGCATCACAATGCCCTTCATCAGTGGCAGCCACTGATGAAGGGCATTGTGATGCCCGAAAGCGCTTTGGCTGTATCATTTTTGTATGTCGAGGAAAGAAGATTTTATTAAAGGGCTTTTAAATCTATTTTTGGTCTTCTTTGATTTTGAAGTTTAATTAAAGTTGACGTGTATCCATTTTATTTATTAAAAGTATAAAATAAAATAAAAGTAACAACTATTTATTTAAAAACATATTTGTTCATTTTTAGTAGAATTTGCATCTCAAAATTGCAATCAGATAAGCAGGATCTTTTGGGAAATAACACATCTGAATATATCCATATAAAAAATCAATTTCATGAGGCAATGGCTTTCCTAACCCTGTAGCATCCCTGCAGCCATTCATCGTACATCGTTGCACAGAACACTAAATTTTATACAAATGAAGAAAGGGTGATCACATGATATGTAGAAAGGTACCTTGCTTGTTTACTGAAGTAACATTAAAAGTAGCTTCACAACTCGATACAAACTAGTGATTTATTGTATTGCTCTACTTGCTACACTACAAACTATGAGAAAAAGTAGTGACTACTGTAGTTTCGCTACTTGTAATACGCTACTTCTGACCACTGAATTATCCAAAAGTTTAATTAATACTTTAAAACCAGTATGTTAAATTACCTAATTGTAGAAGTGTTTTTTAATTAATCCAAGCCTAATTGTAGAAGTGGTTTTGGTTTAACATATGTTTTTAATTTAGATGCTATTGCTCTGTTCACATGTATTACATATATGTGTTTGTTCTCTCTTCTGCAGGGTGGGACTAAAGTGTATACAAAAGGTGGTTATATGTTAAATAATTTTCCTTCCAAACTACCTGGAGGAAATCGATCTAACCGAGGCAAGTGAATTCTCTTTATGGTTTTTTGTTTGTATTACAAATTTTTTAAATGGGTAACTTTTTCTGGACTGTTGTATCATATCTGAGCTCAAACCTTTGTCATATGTCTAGATAATACCATAGGCCCAAGGTTTAAGTTAAGCATACCGTTTGCTAAAAATTCAATATTTATTCAACAATAAAAAATAGTGACAACCAAAATTTGGCTATTTTTAAAAACCTAATTAAAATCTTCATCCATGACTTACAAAAATTCACAACCATAGCACTTTTGTCAATTATTATACCCTTCACCAGTGGCAAAGTGAAAATAGGTGGCAAGCATGAGCTTAAATACACGAGCCATAACTGGAAGACAAAATTTGCATATTATCATTTTACATTTTAAATATGATACATTTAAAAAATATAATTTAATTATAAAATACAAAAAGAAAAAAGGTTCATAATTTACAGGGTAACCAATAGACATGTCGTCAAAAGCAAAAGAAAGCAGGCTTCTAAATATCCAGAAAATCATACAATGGTTTAACACTCAGTGAATCGAGAACGAGATGCCAAGCATAAATGAGTGTCTGAACAAGATCAAAATTGCAAATAGAATCACAGTAAAGATAAATGAAAAGGGATTCATAAAGTAAAATATTACAGGGGTTATTGCAGCTAATTAAAAGAAAAGTCCTATTGAACAATTGATTGTTAATAACAAACTGGACAAGAGCCATAGACAGTTTTCTATTTTTAACATCACGAGCATGCTCAGCTAGATGAATGCCTACAGTATGTTTTGTACTACCAATGTGGAACTTAAAATTATTTTTGGGAGGTAAAAGGAACAATGTACACCCTGGCTCGACACATGAAGTTATTTTTATCCTTAAATTTATCAGAACGAATGTGATTAAATAACTTAGTAACGGTAGAATGGGCAGGCTTAAATTCATGGAAAATTTGAATCAGAGGATGAAAAATCGCTGGGTGACTTTATACTATGGATAAATAGAAATTGTGAATAGCTAACATCTAAGTATTAGTCTTGTGTTTCCTATGTGCATACAGATCTATGGAGCATTATGGTTAACCAGAAAAGAAAGGAGAAAAAAAGATGTATTTTTGAATAAGAATTATGAAAGTCCTTAATGATCATAAGTAAAAGAAACTGTATACACAAAAATGATCATTTAAAATCACAGACTTTCACAAAATTTTTTGGATATTGTTGTTGATTTTTATATGAACACTAACTTTATCCTTCTGCCCTAGCATTATTTTTAAAAATTCACAATCATTGTATAATCTCTTGTAAAAAATTTTTCCCTGTCTAGGCTTTGATGAAAATAAAATTCCTCTTTCTTTTAATAGTTTACAGGATAACTTGGTATTTAGTCACTTCAATAGTTTCACTCACTTTTTTGCGGATCCAAGATAGTGAGGCAAGAGATTAATAACTGATTTTTTTCACGATAGCTTACATTGCCTACTTTTTTTAAAATTTTGGTGATTAATTCATTAAAATTTTTAACTGATTGATGTATATTTCTGTTTTCTTAATTTTTTTATTGTTGGACTGAACTCTGAATCTTCTACTTGAATTTTCAAATTTCTATTGTAATACATAAACACGAGCTAGTTTAGTTTTAAAAGAAGTAGCTGAACACAATTTGTGCTTGGCCAAAAATACTCTACTGTGATGAGGGACACTATGCAACTTTACTGGAGAAACTCCTGAACTTAGTAAGCTTGTGTTCTCAGCACCTTGCTCCTCTTTATTACACACTTGACACTTCTGGTATATAACTGAGGTTTTCTTCATACTCTTCAGTAGTAGATTTAGCCGAATTACCAACCCAACATCAAACTTATCTTCATTTATTTTTGTTTTAATACTTTTTTTTTCTTATCTTTTTTTGGCATGTGATACAGATTTCTTTTTAAACAGAAATAAACACGTTGAGTATTCTTTTAACTTTTTTTGAAGTTGGTAATGTAATACATTTTAGTTTTGATTTCACATCATTCTTGTGGCAATTAAAAGGACCACAGCACTTTTTCTAGTGAATAAGAAACTTTTCTTTAAATTTCTGTTTTTTACGAAGGCACACAGTTACATCTTTTGATATACTGTCATGTGTTCCACACAGAAAAAGTTGCTGATCTTTACAAGGCATTTCAAGACTGTCCTTTAGATTTTTATTAGATATTTCTAAAAAAATATTTACTTATTACAGGGGTGATTTTTTATGAAATTGACATTTAATTTTTTTTTTTTTACAGTTTTTTTTCTTCTAAATTTTTTTTTTTTTTTTTACGATTTTTTTTTTCTAAAATCCAGGTATGAGATTCTTCCGCTTTTCGGCTGAATTCCGCTTCCCTGCTTTTCCCCAAAAATGTCCGCTTTTTTGTTTTGCTTTTATTCCAAAAAATCCGCTTTTTCTGAAATATTCAATTTTTTTTAAATAAATTTTTTTCCTCAAAGTTCCGCTTTTCAAAGAAAATCGCAGAGGTTTCAACCATAGCAATTATCTTAATTGAGTTTCGGCCTACGACTGATGAGCGTTGTCTGCCTCCGTTTTTTAGACGCTGTGTGCAGGGGGGGGGGGGGGGGAATAAAAGTAGCTTGTCACACGAGAACGCAGACGTTCTCGTGTGACAAGCTATATTTATTCTAGTACTCCCAGCACGCAGCGTCCAAAAAACGGACTGCAAACAAAGTTCGTCTTTCTAACCCGGAAGTGGAGGCATGAAATCCCGGATTCAAAAACAAGTCGTAAATTTTTAGTCTCCGTAATCACCGTGATGTATGTCATCATATATGTCATTAATATATATGTTGTCATTGGACTCAAAGAGGAAATAGAGGAAAAATCTTCGCGCACTTGAAAATCTTTGTTTTACGTTTACCCTTTTTCATAGCAGTATATAATTTTTATAGATACGACTAGTGCAGAGATGCCAACTTTTACGGATTTTCAGTAGTTTGTACGGATTTTTACTTCATCTTACGGTTTTACGGACATTACTCCTAAGACTACGGAAAATCCAAGAAATCCATGCATCCCACCATTCAATTCATATTCCCTGCTTTGTTGAGAGTCCAAAATTATCAGTTTGCATCCATTTTCTTCTTCTAATGATTTCATATCGGAACAATAGACCTAATTTATTTTTATAGTGCGCGTAAAAATAAAGAAATATTTTGCAAAGTATATTTCTCTTAAATTATAAGATTGCGCAATTCAGTCTTTATTTTCGGGCTTTGCTGAGAGTACGCAATTGCCTTTTTCCATCCATCTCCATCCCCTTATTATTGCAAATTAACTTTACTAAACTAACTTATTTTCATATTTTGGTTGACTATAAAGTTTACCTTTTTAATTATTTTTATATAAATAGTACGATTGTGAATTTTTTCTTTCTTTTTTTTGCGGTCGTTGCCAAGAGAACGCTATTATCCTTTTCCAACGATCTCCTTCTCCCTATTGTTGCACATTAACTTGACTAAACTAGTTTATTTTCATATTTTTGTTGATTATAAAAGCTAATTTTTAATTATTTTATATAAATAGTACAATCGTGAAATTCAGGTTTTTTTTTCTTTGCGGATCGATCTCCATCTCCCTATTGTTGCACATTAACTTGACTAAACTAATTTATTTTCATATTTTTGTTGATTATAAAAGTTAATTTTTTAATTATTTTCATATAAATAGTACGATCGTGAAATTCAGTTTTTTTTTTCTTTGCGGCCGTTGCCGAGAGTACTCAATTATCCTTTTCCATCGATCTCCATCTCCCTATTGTTGCACATTAGCTTGACTAAACTATCTTATTTTCATATTTTGGTTCATTATAAAGGCTAATTTTTTAAATTATTTTCATATAAATAGTACGATCATGAAATTTAATTTTTTTTTTTCGCCGGCGTTGCCGAGAGTACGTAATAATCCTTTTCCATCCATCTCCCTATTGTTGCACATTAACTTGACAAAACTATCTTATTTTCATATTTTGGTTCATTATAAAGGCTAATTTTTTTAATTATTTTTGCATAAATAGTACGATCATGAAATTTAATTTTTTTTTTCGCCGGCGTTGCCGAGAGTACGTAATAATCCTTTTCCATCCATCTACCTATTGTTGCACATTAACTTGACTAAACTATCTGATTTTCATATTTTGGTTCATTATAAAGGCTAATTTTTTTAATTATTTTCACATAAATAGTACGATCATGAAATTTAATTTTTTTTTTTCGCCGGCGTTGCCGAGAGTACGTAATTATCCTTTTCCATCCATCTCCCTATTGTTGCACATTAACTTGACTAAACTATCTTATTTTTATATTTTGGTTCATTATAAAGGCTAATTTTTTTAATTATTTTCACATAAATAATACGATCATGAAATTCAATTTTTTTTTTCGCGGGCGTTGCCGAGAGTACGTAATTATCCTTTTCCATCCATCTCCCTATTGTTGCACATTAACTTGACTAAACTAGCTTATTTTAAATATTTTGGTTGATTATAAAGGTTAATTTCTTAATTATTTTCACATAGATAGTGCCATTCAGTTTTAATTAACTCAGTTAAGTTAGCAAAACTACATTTTGAATTTATTCTAAGATATTAAAATATATATTTTCAATATACTTAAACGATGTGGTTTTACTGAATACTACTGAAAACTTCTGATTCTTCTACTGATGACTCTTTTCAGAGGTTGGCATCTGTCCCAGTGGAAGTATATTTTAATATTCTTTGAAATAAACTTATTAAAATATCTAAAGCTTTTTCTGCTACATTTTTATGAATTGCTGCTACATTTTTATGGATTTTTGAACAAAATAAACATTTTCTTTAAAACACACATAAGATACTGCCACCAAATTTTATTTATGTGTAGACACTAGACAATGTACATTTTAATAATACATGATAATTTTATAAATGTGTTTAAAAATATACTGCACTTTAAGAACAAAAAATTTGTATTTTGTCAATTGTAAAAAAAATTGTTTTTTGTGAAATTAAGTTCGCAAATCCTGGCTATTGTTATAATGATTTAAATTCAGAAAAACTTGCAAAATAAAAGCATGAGTTATTACAGATAACAAAAGCAAACATGTGGGCGCGGTAGCCCTGTGGTTAGCGCACGGAGGTTGCACTCGGTAGTCCCGGGTTCGATTCCCGGCGCTGCCCAAACTGCCGCCGTGTTCACGCGGAGTACGATCACGTTAAACATGTGGGTCCGTAAGTCCTTTCGAAAGGTTGGTGGTAGGGGAAGGAGGGTACGGTCCCTGTGGATGCCTCCCCCACTGGGTTCCGGTCTAAATTGGGTGGCACTTCCCGGCCGTCCAAACGGATACCTTACACCTTTCTGGTAGCTCGGACGGTCTGGGTCGAAGAAGAAGAAGAAGAAGATAACAAAAGCATAGTTTAGAATTAATATGAAGGAATGCGTTAAAATTAAATTTGCTCATGTATTTAAACAACCCTGTTCTTAAACGCAATTGCCAAATTTGCATTTTCTAAATATAATAGAATTAAATCATTTTTCCGATGTAGTTGCATATAAGATGAAATATGGTTTGGCAAACACTCTTCAAAACAGGATTGTTGAGACATTGAAGAAGGTAAAATTCTCTTTGAATTTGTATGAAAGTACAAGTAGATCATTCAAAAGTATACTTACTCTGTACTTGTTCAATATTTTTGTCCTGAACAAAATTATGTAGTTATTCAACATTTAGTTTCCTACTGCTGCCAACATTTACAACCAGTTGGTAGAGTTCATAGAAGCAAATGAGATATCTTGGGTAAACTTGGTCAGCGTGCTTATGGATTTTTGCAACACTATGCAAGGAACTAAGAAAGGAGTTGAAACTTTGATAAGGACAAAAAAGGCTCCACATCTTTTGGACATAGATGGGGATGTATTTAAACACACTGTAAACAATAGAGCTAAACGGTTTATCAAGTCATTTAATATGTACATTGAATCTTTATGTGATAACATGCATTTTGATTTGAAAAGTGCAGATAAACGACACTTGTTTTTGGAAATATGTACTGTCTTAGAAATAGATCAACTAGCTCCCCTATCACGACCTTCACATGTGGAAGTACGTTTTATCTACTATCGATCGGATAGTTTTTTTTTTTTTTGTGGGATGCACTATTAATTTTTTACTATTCTTTTATGTCCAGAAGTGACCAAGAATTGCCCAATATTGCGTAAATTGCAAAAATATTGAGAGTGAATTGCAAAAATATTGCATAACTTTTCAGGAAATTTCTTTGTATGTTCAGGAAATTGGACTTAGACTCACAATCACCCGTTATTACATGAGGATATTATTTAAAAACACAATGAGATAAAAATTTACACTAATACTTTTAGCTAGCAAGAAGAGCATATCGAAAGAGGGATACATTCTTAACTACATTCATTAGCCTAAGAATCTACAAAAAAACCCTAGTGGCTTACCCTAGAGGAGAATTTTTTTCTAATTGGACTCTAGTTATGACTTTGAAAGTTAAGTTGACATTATTGCTGCAGGGAAGATCAAAGTTTCTGGAAGGGTATTAAATTTCTTTCTTTCTTTTTTTTTTTTTTTTTTTTTTTTTTTTTTTTTTTTTTTGTCCTTAGCTTTTCTTATACTTTGAGGGAATACTCTCACATTTTGGGAAGAAAGGAAAAAGGAATTTGTTTTCTCAAAAGGAATGATGCACTAACATAATGTACTAACTAATGATGTACTAACATATCTAATTATTAAGCTTTTATATGGTTTAAAATTATGCATTTGTTTATCAATATAGTCACGAGGAATATTTAAAATATTTCTTTGTATTTGAATTCTTTCTAAAAAACTGACAACAATAAATTATTGTATGTAGAATTGTTAATTTTTAATAAATAAATTAATAAATTCAATTAATTATAAATTTATTAATTAGATAAATTAAATATATAAGTGATTTTTACTCGATTGACTTATGAAAATGCATTCAAGTAAAAATTTTATATTTTATACAATAAAATTTTTTTCTCACATTTAAAAAAAAAAAACACCTCTTTAATTTTGTTATAGTGAGCATGTTACTGTATAAAGAACATGTAAAAAAGTTATTAGGAAATTTAAACATAGAGCAGTATTTTTCAGTATTCATTATTTTGCTGAAATTAAAAAAAAAAAAATATTTTTTTATACTTCGAACTTTAAGGCAAAAAATAATAGGGTTTTAATGAAAATGTTATTGAAATGCATATTTTTGGACAATAAGCATATGTTCTAGAATATCCACAGAAAAAATTATGTTTCTGACAATAGGTGCAGAGCAAGAAGGGATTTTATCAAACACAAAGTTTTCATTACTTGCATCCTAAAGCAGAACCAAAGGAATTCTCTATTTCTTTGAAAATTTATTGCTAAAAAACTAATGCATGGAATGAACTAAAATTTTGCATAATAGTATAAATTTGTTATAGGTAATTTTATATAAAATTTCAGAAAAATCCAAGGAGTTGCATGATATGCCTTGGTTGATGTGACATGGAATGGCCCATTTACTTAATGTTTCTATCTACAATGTATACACAGAATAGACTTCTGTGTTTATACAGATATTTCAGTAGTTGGACTCTTTGCTTTCCTCAATAATATGCTTATGTATATTTGTGTTTATACCTGATATTTAAATGCAGTTAATTATTTATACTCAGTTTAAGAACATTAAATAACAATTATCTTTTTTTGTGATACTATGTGCTTTAGACTTCACACACAAAGGAAGAGGGCATTTGTGAGGGCAGGAAGAGGGATATTGTTACAAAATTTAAGATTTGGGATCATTATTGTTTGTTTACGGCCATTTTGCATCCATGTTTCTGTTCGTATATCGGAAATTTGCATATTATAGTCCAAGGTACACTCATTCATGTAAATTCCAAAGTTGATAGGTAAAGGGTGTCTGGAATTTGCATATCCAATTACAGTACTCCTCTACCAGTATTTTAGCTGTAGTTTGTAAGGTAGCTTCAGTTGTGATTTGGCCACTGCAGTCTGTTTCATGATCATGTCTGTCCCGAAGTAGTCTCTGCTCTCAGCATGCATACTATTCAAACAAATTTATTATTGGCAAGTTAGTTAATCCATGTATCTGTCATTTTGACTAGTTAGAAGAGCTACTTTCTTGAGGTGATCTTAATGATTTTTTCTGAACTTGGAAAGCCGAGTTATAACAACGAATAATGCCCTTGCATTATTTTTAACTTTAAATTATATTTAATATCTTGTGCTTTAAGTAATGAATACATTTTTTGATTTGAAGCTCTTCTGGTGATTCATTTTACTTCACGACAGCAACTAATTTAACTCTATGCTTGACTTATGACTTAGAGGTGGGTGGTTCAAAGAGAGCCTAGCACAGCGACCAGAGGTCTATTGTACTGTCCCTAAAAGATGAAACAGTCCCTAAGAGAAGGGACCAGTAGCCGAGCCAAAGATCAGCAGGCACTTGACAGGAATATTCTGCAATTACTAGGACTCGATCACATGTCGATCCAAATGCTCGAACCTATGGACAGAAAACACTTCACACTCACAGAGTATGTGTGTGACAGTTTTTCGCTGTACTTACAACCTCTACGTATTGGGTCCTTAGTGACACTCATAATGCTTAGGTGTCTTTTAAAGGTGCAGTGCCCAGTAAGGAGCCCAACAGCCTGTCTAATGCCAGTTCTATTGAGCTTCAATAGCTCCCTTTAACACACACTAGGGCACTTACAGTTCAGTTCAGTTCTTTTGCCTGCCTTTGGCTCTTGATGTCATGCCAGTTCTTGCACTGCAGCTTTCTAAAGGTGTCATAAACAGTTCTTCTGATCAGTTCATTAGAGACACCCAAAGCTGGCTCTGGACCAACAAAGGGTGTGTTCAAACCTCTTCTAGCCAACTCATCAACCAATTCATTGCCTGAAATGCCTGAATGTCCAGGCACCCAATATAATGTGACTTGATTGTTGCTGGCAATATTACAAAGTGCAGAATAGCACTTCCAGACAAGGGAAGAGGTCATAGTAGACTTCACTAGAGCCATAAGAGCAGCCTGGCTATCAGAGCATATATAGATGTGGTTAGCCATGCAATTTCTGTCAGAGCAAATTCTACAACTCATTAGAATTGCAAAGACCTCAGCCTGAAAGACAGTAGCATAGCTGCCAAGTTGGTAAAACAGTTTTGTACCATCATCTGGACAGCATACTCCAGCACCAGTGCTAATACCTGGCTTGAAGCCATCAGTGTACCATACAATGCACTTCTTCTTATTGTAGGTGGGAGTCTTCCTCCAGTCATCCCGTGAAAGGATCTGAATCCCATAAGACTTGTCAAAGGTATACCTGACAAGAATACCATCAGAGGGCATATAGAAATATATAAGATTCATAACATTACTATTAAGATTACTTCCAAGATAAATATTTTGAGTAATCTTTCCAGTGACCCAAATATTTAAGTCTTTTCAGCCTTATGAGCGCTTCAGCCATAATATGCATGTAGAGAGGATGCAGTCCGAGCAAAAGTTCAAGAGTTGCAGTAGGAGTAGTTTTCATGCACCCAGAAATTGCAATAAAAACCATTGTTTGGAGCCTAATTAAATCTATCTTGGCAGTTTCACACCTGACTCTAGACCACCGGATAATAGAGCCATAGGTAATGATGGGAGAGATCACCATAGAATAAATCTAATGGATAGCCCTGGGATTCAATCCCCAGGTTTTTCCAATAGTACTTTTGCATGACCAGAAAATTCTTCTTTAGTCACACAGTAATCAAAGTGTCTCTTCCAATTGAGGCCCATATCAAAATAAATGGCTAAGAATTTTACTTCTTTAGAACAGATAGACCTCTGACCAAAGAAATTAATGTCTCTAAGGTTGAGAATACGTTTTCTGGTAAATGCAACCATGGCAGTCTTTTGCGGATTACCAGAGAGACCCTCATTTTTGCACCATGACTTAACATTCGTAAGGGTGCCGGATATAATGTCAGAGACAGTATTACCAAACTTGCCTCTAGCAATGATTACAACATCATCAGTATATCCAATGCAGGATAAGCAACAAAAAAGAGAGTCCACAACTAAACACCATAAAATAGGTGAAAGAACCCCCCCCCCCCTCCCTGTGGACAGACAATCTGCAAGAGCATGAACTATCATGTTATCACCAAGTAAAGAAGCACAGATGTACCTGGTAGATAACAGATTCTTGATTCAGTGAGAGATGGTCATATCAACACCTTTCCTGTTGAGAGCATAAAGGATGGTGTCAATGGGCACTTTATCAAAAGTGCCTTCAATGTCAAGATAAACAGCTAGAGCAATTTTCTTACAATTCAAGTTTCTTTCCAACATGAAGGAGAGACTGTAAAGGGCAGTATCCGTGGATTTACCCAGTTGATAGGCATGCTGGGAGTTAGAAAGTAGCATTAAAGTTAGAATGTCTTCCCTAATATACCTGTCAATAAGCTTTTCAATCATCTTTAAAAGGAAAGATGTAAGGCTAATAGGCTTAAAAAAGACTTGGCCTCATAATAATTATCTTTCTCAATCTTGGGAATAAAATTGACCTTAGTATGCCTCCAGGCAAACGGTATGTGTTCAAAGGCAATACAGGCCCTGTAGATCTTATAGAGAATGGGAGTAAGCACCTGAATTCCCTCCTTAAGAAGAATCAGAATAATGCCATCTATCCCCGGGGTTTTATAGGGTTTAAAAGAAACTGTATGCTTAAAACTTCATCGAAAAAGTCTGCTATTAAATCGTCTGCTTCTCTATGTAAAATCAATGAATGTTTCATTCATATCAACTTTATTCTAGACTCCAGAGACTAAATAATTCTAGACTAAATAATTTTGCATTAAAGAAATTCAGCAATTCTTATACAACTGATCTTACAGCTTTATGTGTTTACATTCTCCATAAAAGAAAATTAGGCTCCGTTGTAGAAATAATCAAAGTTAGATGATCATTTTAACTTAAATGTATTTTAATTGCATTGTTTTAGATTATAGATGTACAGAAATTAAGCAAAAATAAAGTGGTTTTAGGACAGATACAACACTAAATATAAATTAAAAAGAACTTTAAAAATCATGATTTTGACACAAGATGGATGGCATTGATTATTTTGACTCAAATATATTGTAATTGCACTGTTTCAGAACATAGATGTACAGAAATTAAGCAAAAATAAAGCAGTTTTAGGTTGGAAACAACACTAAATATAAATTAAAAAGAACTTTAAAAATTACAATTTTGACACAAGATGGATGCTATATTTTATTTTGAAATGGGTCACGTGATCTCTTCATATGATATGGGTGTAATTATTATTTTAATTTTTATTTAGAAAAACGAATGAATACATTTTGCTGAATTTTTTTTATATTTTTATGGGATAATTTGAATATTTCCTAAAACTTTTGAAACAATTTGTGAATTTTAAATTCGCTTAAAAAATGTTTGAAAAATTAGGTCCCATTTGGTTCAATGTATTTCATTTTTTCAACCCGAGTTCAATCCAAAACTAATTGGGTGATATTCATTTATATTCCCATAGATCCCACAGACCATCTGAACAACATACTAAAATTTCATTTTGATATAAAGTTATTTTTACGGCTGTTATCGTGCGAACGAACAGACAGACAGAATGAATAAAGTCATAAACAGTTTTCAACTATGTTGTAAAGTGTTAAACATGGATACACATCAAATCCAACAAGCTAATTAAATTAAAGACAACCAATCATAAGTTTAAAAAGTCATTTAAATCTTAAATTCCTTGTTTATAAAATGATACAATATTATTGTAAAAACGTAAATTAAAAATGTGTAAATTTAACTACCTTTCTTGATGTACAAAAGATTACAAAGCCAAAGTACTTTTGGACATCACCATGTCCTTCATCAGTGGCGAAATTAAAAATATAGTGCCAACAAATGTCTACATATATGCCAAATCGGCAAAATTTACATATTTTTAATTTACGTTTTTATGATAATTACATTGTATTTTATAAACAAGGAATTTAAGATTTAAATAATTATTAAATACAAATATAAAATAGAAGAAAGTTCATGACCAAAAATTATGCCATCGAAGCACAAATTACATCAAAAGGAAAAGTCATACTTTTTGATCATAAACTTTCTTCTATTTTATATTTGCATTTAATAATTATTTGAATCTTAAATTTCTTGTTTATAAAATAATACAATGTAATTATTGTAAAAACGTAAAGTAATTATTGTAAAAACTTAAATTAAAAATATATAAATTTTGTATTCCGATTTGGCATATGTGTAGACATTTGTTGGCACTGTATTTTTCATTTCACCACTAATGAAGGGCATGGTGATACCCGAAAGCACTTTGGCTTTGTAAGTTTTTGTACATTAAGAAAGGTGGTTTTGTTAAATGACTTTTTAAACTTATGATTGGTTTTCTTTACTTTAATCCGTTAGTCTACTTTATTTATAACTTTTATAACTTTTTAACAAATTGATATATAAAAATGATGATAAATCAATGGAAATCTGAGACAGTCCTTAGTGCTTGGTGAAAAATTTGGCGGGATGTCGTAAACTTGGCGACTTTTTAAATATTGCCAGATTGACAAAAATCACGCCAAACTGATAAAAATGTCACCAAATTGATACAATTGACACTAAACAGGATTTAATTCCGTCACATGATGGATATACCTTCTAGTATATAAGAAATGTGCTTCTCTCCGTTTGTTTGTAACACTTAACGATACATATCATGAACTTGGCGAATAATCTAGTGAAATATCGCCAGCTTGGCGATATTTAGACTCAAATGAATATATTGTCAAAATTTAAAAAATGATGCCACATTAATGAAAATGACACGTAATTGATAATTTATTTATTAAAGTATTTTAATATAGGGACTATATTGCTTATTGAGTATGCTATCAATTATAATTTATAGTTGCTTGAAATATAAATTAATTGGGTATGAAATAACTTTACATGTTGTCATCCGGAAAAGAGCCAAATATACAATTAAATGTTACAATCATTGTGCCTTGGATCTTTCCATTTTTTAACTGTGAAAGAAGTAAATCCATTGCATCATATAAGGAAAATCATATGCTGTCTACATCAGATTTTTTTGCTTCGAAAGTTGGCGCATCTGTGTAATAGTAGTATATTTATGTACTACATATATACGATTTACATATACTGTGTAAACGTAGTATATCTGCCACTCTGAATTTACATTTAATTTATTGAAGAAGTATTTAAAAAAAAAAGGAAAACCTTAGGATTTAGAATGTATCTTTAAAATTAGGGGGGGGGGGTGCTATATCCCCACCCTTTGGATACTGTCTTGCTATATTGATAGATGTGATCACATAAACCCCGTTCACATGCAAGCCGGTATTTTCCGGCCATGAAATATTGGGGTGAAAAAGGGGGTACTTTCTGGGATCCATTTCAGACCAGTTCACATGTGCAACCCCCATTACTTCTGCTTAAAGGGTTAGGACCAATTTTTCTTAAATACATTTGACATTCAATTTTAGTAAACAATATATCTTTTTTTTTTTAATTGCTTTTTTAAAAAGCGTATTATTTTTTATTCATTATTCCATGCTATTATTTTATCTATTTAATATAACAAATGTATGGAAATGAGAAACAAAATAACTATTTTGTTATTGTTTTTTTAAATATTTTTATACATAAATTAAACTTGGATCTTTATAAACTAAACATCAATATGCCAAAATTAAATTTTATATATTTTTAAAACTGTAAATATATGCTTATTCTAAGATATATATATATAAAAGTTTTATTCCATGAAACTGTTTAAAGAATTCATTCTTAGAAGTCTAAAAAGAAAGTTCTTCTCATTTAATCTTCGTTTTTAAGCTAAATTATGATGTATAAACTTGAATTAGTGGAAAAAGTGTAACTACATTTTAAGAAACTTTATTCAAGACAAATCAATGTAAGATGTTTGCATAGAGAAAAAAAATGCATATTTTTACCGAATACATTTTAACTATTATAAAATCGGTATAACTCATTTTTTATTAAAAACACATGACCTCACTGCATGGCCCAGATACAAGAAATCTCATATATTACTAATACTGCAGGTAAAAATAATGTTTTTAATATAGCAGTATAAAAAATACTTATTATTGATATGTTTCATTGATATGTAAAATAGGTGGTCCTCTAAGTAATCCAGAAATAAAATTAATAAAATGAAATTGACTTCATATGTAGTATCTAAAAATATATATATAAATAATTTATATTTCTGATACTAGCAAGTTATGGGACATTTCGCTTTGATATGTAAAAAGCTTAGAATACAAAACTAGAATAATTTAACTTGAAATATAATGTATAAATGATTTATTTACAATAATTAACAACATATATTCATTCAAATATAAATGCATTATACTCCTTTATGACAATATAAAATAAATGAGTATTAAGCTACTTATATATAAGGAGAATGTATATTATATAAATATAAGAAAATCATTTTATCATTTGTTAAAAACTACTTAAATAAATCCAGAAAATTTGCCCCAGAAACATAACATTATATTTTAAAGTTGCTGCTTCAAAGGAAAATTAACTGGCTTACATCGCTTTCAACTGACTCTCAATTGTATACCTTTTGTAATTAAGAAACAAAAATTTCTATAAAAATTATCCTGAAATTGAGGAACAAATACTTCTAATTCATGAGATAACAGTTAGCTCAAATAAACAAAATGTACATACCCACATCAATCTTTTTTAGTAGGATTTTCAGTTCACTAAATTCTGAGGTATATTAAGGATCAATCTATTTAATTCGTAAATAAGTCTGTGTAATGAATGCAAAATAATCTATATAAAATGCTATAAATTCATCACTATTGTAAAATCTTCAGATAGAATTGGTATACACGGTCTACAAGGTATCTCAGTATTCACCATGGTTTTCAAGAAATCGCAGCTGCACGCTTAGAATTCTGGGTAACTCTCATATCTACCCCCTTCATTCCCTCAAATAAGAAGGAACAAAATTCTATCTCCTTTCAACCCTTTTTCAAACCAATATTTTACCCACTTGGACATGGGAATGGTGACGCGGACAAAATGCAGCCATAATACCGGCTTTCAAATGTGCATGAGAACGGGGCTATAGTTATGCATTTCTATGTTTTGTGACTGGAGTAATATAATTTAATGTCTGTTTTGTTTTCAGGTATGCCAATGCATGCATATTCTCTCTTAGATTGTATCTACAGTGAGATAGAAAAAACATTTTATATACTGGACGTCATGTGTTGGAACTCTCATCCATGTTTTGATTCTGATGTATATATACTTTATTTCTGTTTTCTGTTCAACTTTTTTTTTTCTGTTATATAACTATACATTATTTTTAGAATTTGTTTTAATTTGAAACATCTGTGTGCACATAAAACATATTTGCATATGTTTTATAAAATATCCAGCTTTGCCCAAGATACTATTAAAATAAATTTTCATGGTATAAAATCTGAAATATTTTAGACAATTATATGCTCCTTACTAGCAGCATACCCGTTCTTCATACAGAGTATATAATATAAGAAACTTAAAATTCACAATCATATGCAAATTCTTATAGTATACTAAATGATATTTTTAATCAAAATATTCTTTTAAAATATTTAATTTAATGCTCCTAGAAAGAAGTTTAAGAATCTCTGTTCTTGCTATACAAAATTATCTTCACAGGCAGATCTGAAGAATAAAACATCCTGGGCCCCTTTTGTAAGCAAATTTACAAAAAAAAAAAAAAAAAAAAAAGGAATTGAATCAATATATGCAAAATGAAAGCATTAAAATTGTATGGGACCCATACTACTTATATACGCGAATATTAGAAGATATAACCTGTATTAGTATATTACATGTATAAATTGAAAATATCAATAAACCCGTAATTGACTCCAATATATGCCAAAATGAAAACACTAAAGTTATATGGGAATATATATATATATATCCCTGTACTACTTATATTGTCACAGATTAGAAAATATGCCAGTGTGTTAGTAGAAAATTAGCCGTATTACAATATGAGTCTCAAAAATCTTTGCCAAAATAAAGATGACTTTTTAAATTGAAAATATCAATAATCCCTGTAATCTTTATACCAGAAGGTCGTAATTGATTTCAATATATGCCAATATATATCAAAATATATGCCAATATACCTGTACTACTTATATTTTCGTAGATTAAAAGATATACCCGTGCATTTGTAGTAGATTACTCGTACAATGTACAATATATGAGTTTAAACAATTTTTGTCAAAATAAAACAATGGCATAATAACTTGAAAATATCAATAACTGCTGAATCAATAATCCCCGAAAATATCAATAACAGTAATGTTTAAACCTGAAGACTGTAATTGATATTATCCAATCAAAAATGCAATGTCAATAAAGTTTATTTTATATACATATCTTTATCATTCAAATCAGAAAAGATTTAATAAAAATTGTATGCCACATAACACAGTGGGTTTACATCCGTTGCTGAACGACATAATATCATTTGCTTCAAATAAATTGATGGAAATCATATTGTCTGAATAATGCTATCTCTATGGAAGGTTTGGTGGCATTTTCGTCAATTTAGCAACAATTTAAAAAATCGCCAAATTTATCGCCAAGTGGTACTGTAGAACTGATAATCCCATTTTGTGACAAATTGACGAAACATTACTACAATATTATCTCCTAACAAAACACAATTAATTTCATTTATTAAGTGCAATTTTATCAATTTCATGATATTTTTATGGATTTACAAACATTTTTATCAATTTGGTGATATTTTAAAAATTCGCTAAATGTGTTACTAAGTAGGATGGATGGACTGACCGACAAATGCTACCGAAACATCATTTCAGTACTCTCTTCTAAAAAAACAAATTTAATTTCATTGATTTGTCTTGCTTTTATAAATTTGGCGACATTTCTGTCAATTTGACAAAGTTTAAGAAAAGTTGCCAAATTAGCGATATTCTGCTAAATTCGTAGCTCTGGATTTGCAGATCTGAAGAATAAAACATCCTGATCCCGTTTGTATATACTGAATGAAAACACTAAAATTGTATTAGAATATATACCCGTTCTACTCTTTTTCTGTTTCAACAATCGGATAAAGGAATTTATTGGGTAAACACAATGAGTTTATTAGCTAAACACAATATATAATCATAAAAACTCTTTGCCAAAATAAATGAGAGTGATATACGCAGTCCGCAATTAATGTAATTAAAAGAAAAATCAAATCGTTCTTTTCTAAGATATATTTTTATATCCATTTATTTATTATTCAAATCGAAAAAATAATAATTAAAATTCACTGACAGATTTAATTTAATTGCGTTTCTGAGCAACATGATATAAGATAGAATCTTCTTCACAAACTGCAAAATTAGATAATCATTTTGATTTCTTTATACTTTCATTATTGAGTAAAAGTTTGTAAAAAATAAACCATGGCAATTGAATTATAATTTTCTACAACAGCATTGTAGAACATTCCAATAGATTTTAGAAAAGTGTTCCAAATTACTGAAAAACCCCTTATCCAGAAAGTTCAAAGTCCTAAGCATTCCGGATAAGATCCCATACTATATTTAGCTTGGAAGCATATTTTGTAATTTTCACTATATATCAAATCTACAAAATCTGAAATAATTTAGCCATGAACTTGCCCCTTAGTAGAACTTCGTAAATCCAGTGAAAAAGAAAATCCTTTTGGTCATTGAGTTATAAGCAGTCATAACAAACTGATAGAAAAACTGATAGAAGATTAATTCTTATTATTTTGCACTTTCACTGTAGGATGATTATTTACACCTGAATATACCTTGAACTCAATCTCATTTTTTGGTAAAAAATCATTCAAATATATCACATGGTTCAGGAGATATTTAAGCTAGAAGCATGCACTGGATATTTCTTTGCTCTATAAGAAAACACTTGTCTGCCTGACTTCTTCATAAACAATTTCATTCTTAACCTTTTCCGGACGTCAGTCTTGAAAACACGTTATCAATCGACACGTGGACGCGTCGACCGTCCGGAAAGGGATAACTGTTATTTAAAAATCCTAATAATTTGAGTTCATCAAATTAAAAGGTCAAAATATATTGATACTTTAATTGAGTTCTGCAAGTAGTAATCGTTAATAAAAAAAAAAAAGAACAGCTCAAGTCATGTGTTTCTGAAATTGTGTTGCCATTGGTAATATCTCAAGTGGAAACTTTTGTTTTTCAAATTTAGAAGTTAATTTAAGTTTTGTATGTATTATTTGCTCATAATGTGCATTCTACATTTAATTTAATATTTGTTATAGAGTGTGACACATTTTACATTATTGAAAATATTATGTGAAAATAATTAGAGGGAGAAAATTAATGCAAAATGTCACCTGTTAAATCTGAAAAAGAGCAATTTGTGGGCTAAGGCTCTTCACATGTGGGAGGTGTTTGACCCACATAAAGGGAAGGTTGGCTCTCTTGTTTTAATCTAAGTAAATGCTAAAACAGAATTAAACCGTTAACAGCACCTATAGTCAGAAAAATCAAAATAAATTCTGGGTGCAACTCTTGTAGTTCTTCTTACTGATATTGGATTCGGCAACTTTATAATATCCTTTGCTAATGCAACAGATATTATAAAGTCTATTATAAAGTTATATTACTTCAGTCTCTGAGTAGATAAAATAATAAATGCACAAATATATGTAAAACTTTTGAATGGTATTAAATAAAAGTGACCATAGAATTTTATGGAAGAAAGAAAATCCACAATTCCGGCACATTTTGAAGGCAATGTACTTTTTGATGAAAAAGTAGTTAAAATTATGAAAGATGTTTTGTCTAGAAGTTTATTAGCATTATTCATATCCACAAAGAAGACCCAGTTCAGTGTGATATTTCTTGTTTTGAAGTTCTATGAATTTTATTTTTGAAGGTTTAAGAAAAGATAAGTTTTTTGTAATTAGTTGTCTCACATTTTCTTCATTGAAATTAGTAGGAATGTTTTTTCAAAGCAGAAATGTTCTTAATGTTAATATCTTTAGGGCAGGGAAGAGAGAATAAATCCTGTTTCAGTTGATTATTGTTCTTAGAACGATCCTTAAATGTTCGATTGGTCGAATTATGCAAAATATACTGTTTTAAGTGAGATAGATATTGTAAATTATGTCACTGGTCAACAGTTTAGAAAGCCCTAGTACAAAAATTGAATTATTGAAAATTTCACAACCTTCAAGGTGTGCTTATTGTGAGGTTATTGATTTTCAATGGGTATTTGGCTAGTGTAATAATTTATTGCCAAATATATATATATATATATATATATATATATATTTGAAATATGTAATAATAAGAATTATGTAAAAATAAAAAAAATAAAAATACAATTCAAGTAATATTAACATCACCATAGAAGCAAATTCACGGCCATAATGCCGATAAGAGAAAAGAACAGCACCGTCCCAAATTCGATGATTAATCAGAATTAAATTCATCTTCAGGTCTGAGTATTTAATTCTAATTAACCCAAACAAATGTCTGTTTCAGATTAAGTAATAGTACATTACTATAAATGCTTAAACTCAGACTACAGGCAACAAAAATGAAAAAATGAAAAAAGGATTTATTAAGAAAATTTGTATTACCATGCGGCATGAACCCTTCTTCCACCACGTGTATACACGATCAACCTCAACAGCTTAATCTAGAAGCACCGGAATGAACAAGTCGAAATTCTACCAGGGAGGCAGTACGAACGTTCACGGTAATACTCCCAGACCCGTCCAGTGAGTCTAAGCTGGAGACTGGACAAGCAATTCAGAATACAACTTCCCAAATATGCAATCCTGAATATGAATATGAATCAAAGATGAAAATTCTTACTAAATAAGAATTCATAGGAAAACTGGATAAACGAGAATGCCACTATACACCATTATAAGGGCGCTCAAATCGTAGTTTCAATACTGACAAAAGTTACATTTTTTTGCGAAAATAAAATTCAAAACATTAATGTTAATGCATCTTATTTTCCGATTTTTTGATTTTTCTAATGTTTTTGACTTAGTTTATTATTTTTCATTTTTATTTATTTATATAATTAATAAATAATTATATATAATTTTTTATATATATATATATATATATATATATATATATATATATATATATGGAATTTTTATTTATTTATTATTTTTTTTTATCAAAATTGTTCTACAGATACATCTTGTACATTCTACAGTAACATTTTGCAATTAAAAGTCTAATACAAGAAATGTATTGAAATTCAATATGTTCTGTTAAAGTATGGATATGTATAAAGTTACAGAAAGATAACTTTTCTTCACAGGGTGAAGAAAAGATAAGAATTAAAATATAACGAGTGTACTTAATTGCATGTAAAACAGAAAGTTTGTCAAATAGTTTGGATACTCTTATGTGCCCATTTTATGTTTTGGTGGGTGCCCAACTTAACTTGCAATATGAAATTTGTCAGAATATATATAATTTAGACTCTATTGTTTCATTAATTTATTATTTTATTTTACAGACAGAGTTTCGATTTTATTGGCTTCATTCAAAAATTGAAGAATGCCCAGGTGTTACATCTATGTTTAAAGACAATCCTGTGAGTAATGCCCCTTTTTTTTTTGTTCTTTTTTATGTAGGGGGAATTAAAAAATTGCTAGCTATAGAATTTAATTTTGAGCCAACGGCTCTACTGTGCTGAAAGCACTGATTCCCGTTAGATCACTGAAGTTAAAGCAGCATCGGGTGTGGATATACTTGGGTGGGTGACCACCTGGGAACACTGTGTGCTGTTGGCTCATTTAAGTCGACGTGGTGGCCGAACTGTCAAGGCGAGAGTTTCCAGCGATCGATCGGCCGCCACGTTGTGGGTTCGAGTCCCACGTAAGACATGGATGTTGTGTGTTGTGGGCATAGTGTGTTCTGCCCCCCTCTGGTGCGCCTGGGACAATGTCCTAGGACGGCAAAATGGTTCACGATTTTGGCCGTACATAGGGCAAACAACGTAAGTCGACGTAGAGTCTAGTGCTAGAGTCTAGTGCGTTGGGGAAAAAAAAAGAATTCAATTTTATTTGCACTTATAGAATGAAAAGAAAGAAAAGTATTTGAAATTTAAATAATTAACTAAACAAAATGCAAGTTATTAGAAAAACTGAGTGTTTCTTTTAGGAAAAATGGCTGTTGCAAAAGTTTGATAAATTATAAATAATATTTTCAACAATGCTATTAATCAGAAGTGTTTAATAACCTTTCAGTTATAAGGTTCTCCTTGTGAAAGTGAAATATATTTGTGATTTTTTAAAGTTGCACGTTAATAAACCACAATATCTAGAGAAAGGCTTGCATTAGATCCTTTGTAATAGTTTCATTAGCTTTCTAGCATAAAGTTTCACAGGATTTGTCCCTTATCTTAATAGCATTTTTTATTTTATAACATACGACATTTCAGTTAAAAAAGATTGGCAAATTGTAGCACTTTATGCATTATTCTAAATTTTACAGCTAAATCAAATTTATTACAAAAGAATTAAATAAAAGTTGTGTTATTTTTTTAATTATTCGAAGCCAAAAAGTGTCATGGATGGAAGGATGCAAGCAAATTATTTTACTTGCTCGGTCTGCATATCTGTTGCAATTAATCCGCTTTTCATTTTATAACACAGGACAGTCAAGTTTGAAAAGATTGGCAGACCATAACATTTAAATAATGCATTATTCTACCTTTTACTGCTAAATCAAATTTATTACAAAAGAATGAAGTATAAATCTTGTTTATTCTTTGAATTATTCGAGGCAAAATATCATCATGGGTGGAAGGATGCAAGCAAATTATTATATGCGATTTGAGAAAAAAGCTTTTGTTTATTTTTCAACATTTTAAATTTCAATGATAAGACCACATTCTGAAAGCGTCGTGCATGCATCTGTTTTGTCTATAAACATTGTGGAGTTAGTTCTATACTAAGTATGAAATTGTTATATTTAAAATTAATAAACATTTTAAATTTTAAAATTACTTTAAAGAAGGCAAGAAATAAAAAATAAATAAATAGGCTACTGAATTATCAAGAAAGTGCCTCAAAAAGCACGATGTGAAAAGCTTGATTATTCTTCGAGTTAGAGTCAAAGAGCATCTCAGGCAGAATGATGCAAGTGTCCGGAAGAGAAGAAGAAAAGAACTTTATGATATTCTAAAATAATATTATATTAAATATTTCTAAACTAAAATACCTAAAATACCTAAAAAAAAAATACCTAAAAATTAAGTTCTAAAGTTCCTAAAACCTGTAAACATTCTAGAAATAAACAGAAAGGGGACCATTTGACCAGTTACCCTAAGTTTACAAATATGTAACTACATAAAATTAAATGAAACTTTCCTAAAATATAAAAATACATTAAAGTAAAAGAAAGAACACAGAGTTTTAAGTTTACAAAAATCTAACGTTTATTAAAATTTAAACTTCATTTTTAAAGATTCATTAAAGTTTACATCTCATTAACTAAGTAAATTAAATTAAACATCATAAATAAATTAAATAAATTGAATTAATAAAATGTCCAGATGTATAGTGGTCGTAAAAGCATTAGGCTATTAAAATTTAAAGTTAACAATATTAAAATGATTCAATTATTTGCCAAATTGGAATTTAGAATAAAAAGAACATTAGTTAGCCAAAAGGGAAATTTAGAACAAAAAGTTAAAGAAAACCTCAGGTTCTGGAGACCTAAAATATATAGGTCCAGGAGTCTTATTCATTACCAACTCAATTAATTTTTAAATAATGCAAAAGTAAAATAGTTAGAATTTGTAGGAAAAATAATAATATCACCAAGGCTCCAAGATAAGCTGCAAAGATCAGCGGGAAGAAGAATCATCAGAAGAGTCACCAAACGTGAAACAGATCCAGAGAACACCTGAAGAGGGAATCCATGGCACAGGGTCACACTTATGTCCAGCAGAAAATTCGAAAAAAAAAGACCGTTCTACGAGATTCAACTCCAAGGGGATTCTCCACACCAGCTGGACGTCAAGTAATAAAAATCATTTCTCCCAACTGCTGCACTGGACTACTGACATCAAAATGGAAAATTAAGCATATGTCCGTCTTAAATTACTTCGGAAATGTGAATTCCACCCATCATAAATAGAGCTCACAGCTTGCCAGGATAAACAAATTCCTAATTGTTCGGTGAAGCTTCCTTGGCCGACATCACATAAATCGCTGAACATCTTTGATCAATATTTAGATGATAGGAAATGGAAGACAGGTATTCCAAACATCTTTAATCCGTCACTGAAGACGCAACAATTTCAGATGCTGTTGATTGTTTAGATTAAACTTCGCCTCCACGGCCGGAAAAAAAACAAATTGAAGACGCTACAACTTTATAACAGATCAGACGTTTAATTAGCCGGGATAAACATATTTTATATGCAGCATTAAAAGTATGCACTTAGGTCATAGCAGGAAACATGAATCGTTAGCTAAATATCGTAAATTAAAAGCAAACAAGGTTAAAAAGTCGCGAAATAAAAACGTTTCACAGAACATGTGTTTAACGGCATAGGACTGCTTAATAGCTTACATCTTTAAGTTCTAATCAGAAGAGAAGAGAGAATGAGATCGAAAAAGTGCGAATTTTAATTATATATCGTGAAAACATTGCTGCCAAACATTGTAAACAAAATTATCGATGAAAGATAAAATAATTAATGACAGACGATTTTAATATTACAGTCAACCAATTAAAAATTCGAAATTTTAAAGAAGAGAACTGGAATTTTAAAGCAGACGAAAATTAAAAAGAAATGAAGTGAAACGATTTGGAATACACGAATTCGGCAATAATTTAAAAAGGAACAATTCTGAAATATTTAAAAAACTGAAAATAGAATAAAACTGAAAAATCGCGATAAATTAACAAATTCGTAGCCGAGAACAACAAATTTGGAATCAAATTAAAGGGAATAAAAAGGGCAATAAATGGAACCACAAATTAGCCAATTTAAATAAATTTAAATTGCTAAAACCCAAAAAGAACAAACTTTCACCATTTTTAACACAAAACTATGAAATAGAACCTATTTGGAACAGAAGAATATCAAAACCTAAACAATTGGAAAGAAGATAACTAAAAGGAGAATGACTATGTAAATACGACCTTAAAAGGGGATAACTATGTAAATAAGACTCCTGAACACGTTTAGATTAAAAAAACAAACTTCTTAAAATTATTAAATAGCCAAAAGTAATAACACAACAACTCCTTCGAACATCCCAAAAAAATTATTCATTTGAAAAATGAAAAATTTTAGCTGACACATGACAAAATTCCACGAAACGAAGGAGAAAAAAAAATCAAAAATCACAACTGCATCTGTAACATGAGCCATATAAATCACATAAAAAATTAAATTCCTTATAAGTAAATCAAAAATCAAATATTCACTTCAATAACCATTTCCATAAAATCAGATCACATATTATTCAACATCTTTCTTAACTCTAAACAAACATAAATTCAACATGAAATGCTCCAACAAATATGTAATCAAAGAAAAGTAGTAGAAAAATAATAAACAGAGTTCTATATCATTATCTGTTACGAAAAAACATAAATTTTAACGAAAACTTTGGGCCAGCCAAAGAATTCCAATAATCTAAACAACAAATTTTGAACTGGTACCTTAAATAACAACCAATAAATACAAATCATCAAATTCATCACCAATCTTCTCCTCTACAAAGAAAACAATTATTCGAAGCACAATTTCCAATTTAAATAATAATATCAATGTTGGCTCAAGTTACAAAAAAAAAAAAAAAAAAAAAAAAATTGTGGAATATTTACCCCAAATAACAAACTCAATTGCCTCACAATTTGGAACTGAACATGAAACTAACTGACTTGTTTACAAATTATACTATAAACTGATTACTTGGCAAATTAGGTCATTTAAAAGACAAATAATCAATTCCAATAAATATGGTGCAACATTTTGCACTCTCAACAACAGTAATAATCTCAAATATCATATCTGTATATCTGGTAATCTCAAAAAATTCTCATAATTCAAAATTCAACAATGTATCTCATGTATAAGTGGTACATTTAAATTCACTAACAGCTAAGTGTATCAAATTACTTTAAACAAAATACCAAAGGAAGAAAAAAAAAAAAACTATATCATAATAACTTGGATTTACAAAATGTAAGATTTTCATAGCATTATTTCCTGTAGAAAAGAATAATTCCCTGTATAATAATGGCAGTATATAATATATGGGTGGAATTGATCTTGAATCATGTTATGGATGTTATTTGGTATCAAAATAGTTTATATTAACACAGATAAGCCAAATGCTAACTCACTAGTGTCTCTTAGTTGTTACCAACTTAAAAAATAAATTGTTACAGAATATTTATGAAATATTTTGGAAGAATAACTTGGATACAAAATGTGTAAAAATATGTGTATTGTTTATCATTCTTATAATGATTGTGATGCAAGTGAAATTAAATAGAATATAAATGTGGGAGAAAGTCGAATGGATACTTGCACTTCAGATATTTTAGAATTGCTTAAAGTGAGTTCTTATCATATGGCAAGTATTGTCAAAATGATGAGCCTGGATAAACCTACATCATCATTTCAATTTACATTTTTAAAATACTTGTAGAGTAGAGATTATGTATTGTAGCTGTGTGATTTTTACCCAAGTTTTGTTTCCCTAGTACAAGTTTGTCCCACTTCCTCATTTTCGCTGTGACACGGATACAATAAAGAAAACACTCTGGTCTCCTTTACCATTTGAACCAAAGGTCTGTACACCTTTTTTTTAACTGTATTTAACTCATTTTAAGTGTTTGCATCCACACTTTACAGATTGTCACTGGCTTTTAATTTTACTTTTATTGTATTTGATGTGTAATTTAATTATCTTTCATTTTCTTTTCTGGAGTCATTTTATTGCGTATTTAGTTAATTGCAACCATTAAAAATTAATGTGAGGCTTTTTCCTCATTTGCATGCATGCCCTCTCCACGGGCATGTGCGTCATAGAAATAATGGAGAGATAATTCTCAACTGTAGAACCGAACCTGATTTACGGTAAATTTGTGATTGGAAATTTTCATTATTAAACCTAGTTTCATTGTTAACCCTAGCTGCTAATTATCTGAACTTTTGCAAAAGACTATTTTCCCATTTTGACCTTCTTACAAATATGCAAAATCTGTCAGTTTTATCGAAACATCCTATTTAAAATATCTTAATTGTAGTTTTGATAGCCAACCTCCGATACAGGAAGAGTCCACTTGACAAAGGATCGATCTTAGCTCTGATGTTTGATGGCATTGATGGTGTGCATACTAAACTTGGCATATAACATAAATATGGCACCGTTTCCCTTTTTGGAAATTCCTCCACAAAAGAGAGTTCAATGTAAGAATTTCCCCTACCTTAGAAGTATGGCTAAAACTTGCTCTTGCATGATGAAAATCTCATTACAATGAAAGGATGCCAAATTTGACTATTAGTACATCTTCAATAAAAAATATTTATTGTGACGATGTACCAATTATTATTGTTCCAGTTTAGAATGTGTAAGGAACTAATAAGTATATCATATCTATTATGCATTTATAAATTTCATTTGTGTTTAAATTAATTTTATGGTACTCTTTTTTTTCTTTTATATTTTTCATATTTAATTCCATTTTTTTTTAAATTTAACAACTAGTATATGTGTATTGGTACAAAATGACATCAGCTTGTTTTAATTTAAAAAATCTTGAAATGAAATCTTATACAGTACAACATCTGGAATTCTTTCGGACCTCGGTGATTCCAAATTTTGGACTTTTCCGAATTTTAGGTCATTTTTAGAAAATAAATACAGTTCTCCCCCCCCCCCCCCCCCCCCCCTCTCCTCCTTTCCATAATTTGAACTTTCTGAATTCCACTAAAAAATGGAACTTTGAGCAGTTAAGTAAAAACATGAAACAAACAAATAAAAAAATACTTAAACAGAAAATTCTTAATTTATCATACCTTTAAAACAATTTAAACTTTTTTAGCAAACATTTCTATGCACAACATTGTTAGACAATGGTGCATTGTCTAATAATTTTGATTTTCCAAAGTAACTTTTTCTTTAATTTTAATGACATACGTTCTTGTTCTGTTACAAAGCTCTTTTGTTCCTGTCCTATAATAATGCTTATCAGTAACACTTTTAAATTTTCCAAAGAAACCTTCTTTTCGTTAGCATCAACATCACGATCACTAACTACATAACTATCTTCCTATTGCTGCAACAGAGCCATCCATAAGGGGGAATGGACACCACTAGATTGGAAGAGCCTGGATTATTAAATTTTCTTTTGGGGCCTGGAGAAAACATGAAAAATTCACAAAATTTGAGAAAATCAAATATGAAGAGGTGTGTGTTGTGATACATGTTTGAATGGGGGGATTGCAATTTCTAAGGGCGACCCAGACTGCAAGATAAAGATTTGAAAGTATGTTTTACTGTTCATAAATCAAATAGACGATAGAATGAACCCTTCCCTGCCCTGCATTCCCCTTTGAGATACTCCCCTTATTCCACCAATTATTATCACTTATTTAATCATGCCAATGTCTAGAACATTGTGTTTCTTCCATTCCTCTCCCTTTCCACCCAATGCATCATGGAACAATACAGGTAAAGAGCTATTGCTTACGGGGACCCATTCCTTCTAAAAATAGATTAACAGGGTGATGCCAAAATCTCCTTTGAGAAGGCAGTTAGTTCTTTCACATTTTCAAAGAGGGGAATTTTTTTTTTCATGTTTTGTTCTGACTTATGGTATTAAAAATGTCCAACTATATTTCACAGTTTATCAGCGAATGGTTGGTTAATTAAGTGCTTGTTCATTATTTTAAAGAAAAGTTTGTGTTAGCATCCGGATTTTGGATAATTTCGAATTTCGGACGTTCAGATTTGGGACGTTATACTGTATTGGTTCCTATATTATGTTGATTGATTTGTATACATGACTCTAAATTACTCTTTAGCTTTTGCTTCATTTATTAATTGATAATTCTTAAAAGACCCTCCAACATCATGACAAAAATTACATTTATATGTACACTGAACTCTCCTTAAGATGGACAGTCAAGGGCCAACATTTATTGTCCATAATAGCTAGAGTTTATTATAGCAGGAGTTCATACATCTGAAGTACTAATTTTGTAAAATATCACTGGAGGTATGTTTTCCTAAATATTATGTAACTTATGCTACAATAAAAAATATAAATTAGGAAAAAATAACGAAAAATAGGAAAAATCAATTAAAAAAAATAAAGACAATTTTAATTAAAAAATATTATTTATACATACTATTTGAAGAATGAAGTAATCTTTATTTGTTTCTTTTGAGAAACCAATCTTCTCTCTATGTCATTCTCAATCTTAACTAATTGTTCAAAAGTATTATCTTGTACATTTTTTATTGATGGATAAAATTTCCTAATTTTTGTTGACATTTCATGGACTTCTCGCACATTCGGTGGAGGGATTGCATCCTCTTCTTCACTGTCACTTAATATTCCAGGCATTTCCAATCTTACATCATTGATTATTTCCTGGTCTGTCAATTTTTCAACAATTATGGTATCTTCATTAAAACTTGCAAAACTGTTTGCGTCTATATCTGCCGGACCCTCACATCCTGCAGATATTACTTCTTGTAGCAATGCATGAAGTGAATCTGGATCGTAACCAATCTCATCCAATGGCGCTTCACCTTCTTTGTTGAATCCTGCATGCCTAAAGCAATTTGAAATTGTGGTCGCTGAAACTAGAGCCCAGGATTGCTGTACCCACTCCATGGATTGACATACATTGATGTCTGAGCTTTTTGATGTTTCAATTGAATTGATCAAATGTTCCAGAAGCGTTCGACGATAATGCATTTTTAACGACTTATGATCCCTTTGTCCATTGGCTGCAGGACACTAGTACAGTTGGCAAGAAAGAATAACAGTTTCACAGATTTCAGTCTAGGTATTTATGGGGTATGGGTCAGGCAGTTATCTACAAATATCAGCACTTGTCTTTTATCTTTTAAGAAATGCTTATCTCTCCTTTATATACTTTTCAAATAATTGTATCGTCATCCATGCTTTAAAGTTGGCTTCATATTTTGTGGGAAGACTGTAACTTCTTTAACCCTTTCGCGATGGTTGGCACGCCTGCGTGCCGGCTGCGAACTTGCATTCAAGGACGAACGGCACGCACTTGTGCCGGAGAGAACTTTACCCTAAACGGCGAGTGGCACGTATCAGTGTTTCTATGTGAAATGTTTTCATTTGAATTTATTTGTCTACTAGATGGCGTTAAATGCCCGTGGAAGCAACTTAAATGTATTTTGCAGATGCTTGACCTTGGCACAAGGAGAATCTAATGAATTATTTCTCCATTTGGAGCAGTGAAACATGGTTCTGTAAAGTAAACAGACAGAGCACTTCTCGCAGCATCAACGATTTTATAAATGAGTTCCGGGTCTCCATTTGATTTTAGCTTTTAATGATTTCATTGGTGAATTACAGAAATACAAGAGAGTAGTTTTTGGGGGGGGTAAAGGAATGTGCGACAGTGAAATGATTAGGTTATTTCGGATAAAAGTATGGCTGGTTTGAGACATTTCCTTTCTGTGCAAGAATATATGCGTATGTTGGGTTATACTTTTGGATATTTAACAATTTTAGGAGTTTTGCTATTTGTTTAAATGTGTTCAGGGGTCTATTTACATAGTCATTCTCATTTAGTTATTCATCTTCCAATTGTTTAGGTTTTTGATATTCTTCTGTTCCAAATATGTTCTATTCCATAGGTTTTGTGTTAAAAACGGTGAAAGTTCGTTCTTTTAGGTTTTAGCAATTTAAATTTATTTAAATTGGCTAATTTGTGATTCCATTTATTGCCCTTTTAATTCCCTTTAATTTGATTCCAAATTTATTGCTCTCGGTTAAAAATTGGTTAATTCATCGCAATTTTACAGTTTTATTCTATTTTCAGCTTTTTAAATATTTCAGAATCGTCCATATTTAAATTATTGCCGAATTCGTATTTTCCAAATCGTTTCACTTCATTTCTTTTTAATTTTCGTCTGCTCTAAAATTCCATTTCTCTTCTTTAAAGTTTCGAGTTTTTAATTGGTTGATCGTAATATTAAAATCGTCTGTCATTAATTATTTTATCGTTCATCGATAATTTTGTTTACAATCTGTGGCAGCGATGTTTGGCAGTATATAAGCAAAATCGCGCGTTTTTTCGCTCTCTTTGCTCTTTGCTCTTTTGCTCTTTTGATTGGAACTAAAATGTAGTCTTATAGAGTTGTTGTTTTCAGCGCCTCGGCGCGAGCCGAGCGAAATGCGCTCCGAGGAACGAACGTCTTATTTCCCGGCCTGCCTGTAAATGTGTGTGGAATCCTGATAGCAGAGTGTTTTTTTTTACTTGAAATGACGTTGCGAGCGAAGTGATTGATGTCTACTGAAGTATCGTCGGCGCCTTTGGAATAATCGTTTAGTTCCGGAGGTCGGATTTGTTCTTTCATAGTGGACTGTGTAGTTTAAATTTTCCGAGTCTTAGGACCGGACCTCCAATTTGTTTACTTCACGGTTTTGATGATGGAGCTGTCTGCTCTTTTGTTCCGAGCGATGTCCACTGGCGCTCTGCTACTCTCGGCTGAGAATTTTATGATGTGAAGGAGCTGCCCGTTTTTGTGCAGATCAGGCCTTGGGAGTGTTCTTTTCGCGGAGTTTTGGAACACCATATTCCACTTGAATGGTTGGACTCACTTGATGTACCGACGCCCTACGGGAGGTACTTCTCCGTTTGGCCTCTTCTGGAGCAGGAAGGGACTGCACCCAAGCTGATGATGACTGACATCAATTTCGTCCTCGGGACTTTATTACTGCCGTTCAGCGTTTTCCCGTTTATGGGTGATATCTTTTCAGTAATTTTATTCTTTTGCAAAATTTAAAGTTAAGTTAAATTAGCATGACTAAGACCCCTTTCACTTATATATTTTAAGTTGCGAATCCTGTGGTTATCTTCTTTAACTTTTGTTCTAAATTCCCTTTTGGCTAACTTATGTTCTTTTATCACAAATTCTAGTTTAGGCAAATAATTGAATAAGTTTAATATTGTTAACTTTAAAATTTAATATTCTAACGTTTTTGTTCGGTAGAAAAACTGCATTTAAATCTCAAAAACATTAAACAACATTCTAAATTTTCCAAGTTCTTAGAACCTAAAAATCATTCTTCTGAAAACACTGAAATACACTCTGAAAAAGTTCTAAAGTTCCTCAATGTGAAAACGTTCTAAAAAATATACTGAATTCTTAAATAAACAGAAAGTGTTAAATAAACAGAAAGTGGACCTATTGACCAGTTACCCTAAGTGTACAAATATGTACTCTTGTAAAATATAAGAATTGACACTTTCCTAAAAATATAAAACATTAAAGTAAAAGAAAGAACACAGATTTTAGGTTTTCAAAATCTAACGTTTATTAAAATTTTAAACTTCATTTTTAAAATAATTTTCAAAATATTTTACATCTCATTAACTAAAATCAAACATCTTAAATAATGAAAATAAATGGCATGGCCGGTCGTATAGTGGTAAAAAAAAAAAAACGTTAGAATATTAAATTTTAAAGTTAACAATATTAAACTTATTCAATTATTTGCCTAAACTAGAATTTGTGATAAAAGAACATAAGTTAGCCAAAAGGGAATTTAGAACAAAAGTTAAAGAAGATAACCACAGGATTCGCAACTTAAAATATATAAGTGAAAGGGGTCTTAGTCATGCTAATTTAACTTAACTTTAAATTTTGCAAAAGAATAAAATTACTGAAAAGATATCACCCATAAACGGGAAAACGCTGAACGGCAGTAATAAAGTCCCGAGGACGAAATTGATGTCAGTCATCATCAGCTTGGGTGCAGTCCCTTCCTGCTCCAGAAGAGGCCAAACGGAGAAGTACCTCCCGTAGGGCGTCGGTACATCAAGTGAGTCCAACCATTCAAGTGGAATATGGTGTTCCAAAACTCCGCGAAAAGAACACTCCCAAGGCCTGATCTGCACAAAAACGGGCAGCTCCTTCACATCATAAAATTCTCAGCCGAGAGTAGCAGAGCGCCAGTGGACATCGCTCGGAACAAAAGAACAGACAGCTCCATCATCAAAACCGTGAAGTAAACAAATTGGAGGTCCGGTCCTAAGACTCGGAAAATTTAAACTACACAGTCCACTATGAAAGAACAAATCCGACCTCCGGAACTAAACAATTATTCCAAAGGCGCCGACGATACTTCAGTAGACATCAATCACTTCGCTCGCAACGTCATTTCAAGTAAAAAAAACACTCTGCTATCAGGATTCCACACACATTTACAGGCAGGCCGGGAAATAAGACGTTCGTTCCTCGGAGCGCATTTCGCTCGGCTCGCGCCGAGGCGCTGAAAACAACAACTCTATAAGACTACATTTTAGTTCCAATCAAAAGAGCAAAAGAGCAAAGAGCAAAGAGAGCGAAAAAACGCGCGATTTTGCTTATATACTGCCAAACATCGCTGCCACAGATTGTAAACAAAATTATCGATGAACGATAAAATAATTAATGACAGACGATTTTAATATTACGATCAACCAATTAAAAACTCGAAACTTTAAAGAAGAGAAATGGAATTTTAGAGCAGACGAAAATTAAAAAGAAATGAAGTGAAACGATTTGGAAAATACGAATTCGGCAATAATTTAAATATGGACGATTCTGAAATATTTAAAAAGCTGAAAATAGAATAAAACTGTAAAATTGCGATGAATTAACCAATTTTTAACCGAGAGCAATAAATTTGGAATCAAATTAAAGGGAATTAAAAGGGCAATAAATGGAATCACAAATTAGCCAATTTAAATAAATTTAAATTGCTAAAACCTAAAAGAACGAACTTTCGCCGTTTTTAACACAAAACCTATGGAATAGAACATATTTGGAACAGAAGAATATCAAAAACCTAAACAATTGGAAGATGAATAACTAAATGAGAATGACTATGTAAATAGACCCCTGAACACATTTAAACAAATAGCAAAACTCCTAAAATTGTTAAATATCCAAAAGTATAACCCAACACGTATGGTAAACAAACCAGACAGTAATGAAAGCAATGCAGATAGTAAAGATTTGTGGAACAGTGTTATTTCTGATGATGAATCTGAAAATGCAATTGATTCTTTAGATTCTGAGCGTACTATTATTACAACGCCGCCAGCTTCAGTTGCTGTTTTTTCGAATGATATTTGGGCATGTGATTTGAAAGATCTGAATTCTTTGGAGTTTTTGAACTTACCTGGAATAAATCACAATATCATGCCGCCTAATTTAGATAAGGAACTTGATTTTTTAGCATATTTTTTGATGATGAACTAGTAGAATTTATCGTAAAAGCAACTAATGAGTTTACAAAGAAAAAATGGGAGAAAAATCTCCTCTCTCCTTCCACATCGAAGACGCCACCTGTTTCAAATGTATTTACACCTGTGACAGGAAACGAATTTCGTGTGTTTCTCGCACTAGTAGTTTTGACAAGCATTGTCAGAAAACCAAATCTTAAAATGTATTTTTCTAAGAATCCAATTATCAGTACTCCTTTTTTCAATTCAGTTATGAGTCGCGATCGATTTATAGGAATATTACTTTACCTTCATTTTACTCTTGATAGTAATGCCTAAATACTAGATAAATTGAAACCTGTGTTAGATGCATTAGTTTCAAAATTTAAATCTGTATTCACTTCTAGAAGAAATGTGTGCATTGATGAATCTTTGTTTTCATGGAAAGGAAGGCTTGGATTTCGTCAATATATCCCCTCGATAAGGTCCAGATATGGAATAAAAATATATAAATTGTCAGAATCGGAGTCAGGCTATATATGGAATTTCCTTGTGTATACTGGAAAGGACACAGAATTATCAAGCTCTGATGGTGGGTATGGAGAACTTGTTGTGAAAACACTTCTAAGTGAACTTTTAGGAAAAGGATATACTTTGTATTTGGATAAATATTTTTACCTTTCCTGTACTCACAAAGTATTTGTTGTCTAAAAATATGCATATATGTGGTACGAAAAGGTTCAGATATGGAATAAAAATATATAAATTGTCAGAATCAGAATAAGGCTATATATGGAATTTCCTTGTGTATACTGGAAAGGACATGGAATTATCAAGCTCTGATGGTGGGTATGGAGAACTTTTTGTGAAAACACTTCTAAGTGAACTTTTAGGAAAAGGATATACTTTGTATTTGGATAAATTTTTTACCTCTCCTGTACTCGCAAAGTATTTGTTGTCTAAGAATACGCATATATGTGGTACAGTTTTAAAAAATCGGAAGGACATGCCAAAGAATTATCCATCTGTACATAAAACATATATACACTAAAATTTTTAATATTTTGATAAAAGAAAATTTGTATGAAAAATATACATCAAATAGAAAATAAGTATTTCCTTTCTTCCTGAAAAAAGTAGAATGCTGTGTTGAACGGGTGATTTTTAGCAAATTTTTTTCGAGAGTTAGGCTTACTGCAAAAAATTAGCCGTCTTTTGGGAACAGTTTGGAAACGAAGCGCTCCGTTCTTTGGGCCACGGCAGTTTCGGAATGCCGCTGTCCCAAAAGAGTTAAAGCATCATAGCTTTATTGATTTTCCGATAACGAGAACTGGCAGTTTTTCTGAACCATCCGTGTTAGCCTCTACAAGAACAGTAATATGTAATTTGGAATGTTTGCCACCAGTGCACTTTTCTCCTCGAAAGTGTAAACTTCGAGATAGCTGAGCCTTATAAAAAAAAAATCCAGTTTCATCAATGTTGAAAATATTTCTGGAATTGTAGTCCTTGATAAGACATGGCAGAAAAATTCCAGATTCAAAGATATCCATAGTTCAGTTTCAACTATATTGTGCTCACAGTAGAATGTTTAAATTCAGTTAAGTCAGTTTGTTTGGATCCACTTTCAATTCTTTTGATAATTTTCACTTTCTCCTTCAAAGTTAATGGAATTTTTTTGTTTGAAACTGTAGCCAAAGTAGAAAAAAATGTGTTTTCCCTCTGTGTGTGTGTGCATGAGGTTATCAATGACAGTCTGTAACAGATAAGATTTCACGGTTTCTTTCACCAATAGAGATCACATGGTTGCTCTTTTTATCTGTTTTCATCATCCCCTACTCTAGTGTCTTGCCCAATTTTGCTGCAAGCTTATTTAATTTGTTACAACTCTTGCTCTACCCTATTTCAGTCATGCATTGATTAATAGTGTTAAACAAGCTATCAATTAATACCACATTAAGGTGCCATGGCGATGACTGGAACTTTTCACTCCCAAAAAATTTTTATAATCAGAAGATACACTAACAGAAGAAAAAATACACTCTGAGGGCGTGGTAGCCCAGTGGTTAGCATTCGGGAATTGCACTCGGTAAGTCCGAGTTCGATTACCTCCGCTGCCAAAACTGCTGCCGTGTTCACGCGGAGTACGATCACGTTAAACATATGAGTCCATAAGTCCTTCCGAGAGGTTGGTGGTAGAGGAAGGAGGATACGGTCCCTGTGGATGTTGCCTTTCCCACGGGGTTTCGGTTTAAATTGGGTGGCTCTCCCCGGCCGTCCAAATAGTTATCTTACACCTTTCTGGTAGGTCGGACGCTCTGAGTTTCAACAACAACAACACCCTACACTGGCCTCCCGGCCATCCAAACAATTGCTCAAGTCTTCGGATGAGTTGGACGGTCTGGATCTTCAACACCCTGCACCAGATTGACAACTTTCTTCTTTCCATGACAAAAAATGTCAGTTGAGTTACTTGAAAAGATTTTTGCAAATTAACTTTTTCCAAAATATATGCTTTCATATAATAAATTTTATCCATTTTAACGAATGAACGATATGTATTAAGCAATGTTTTATAACATATAATGTCCATAGACCTTAACTAGGGAATCTGTATTTGTGCGTAATAATGAGAAACCCATCTTAACAGGTGCTGTCTTAATGAGAATTCACTGTATTAGATATCTCTGGTACATTTTGAATCATTGTAATGCTTTTTCCATTTATTCAATCTATTTGCATTAAAATATTTTTAATATTGTTTCATATTTTTTATGGAAAAATTATTTTTCTAATTATAAAATGAGATTACTTTCCAAATTAAGTTATAAAATTAATTACTTAAATGCATTCATTTATGTACCAAATGCATTCATATGAACTTAAATGCATTCATTTTGAGAACATAAATTGGGAATTTGGAGTATTTGCTGAGCACAAGGTCGTCCTATATTTCCTATATTTTAAAAAATTTCATAAAAACCGTCCTATTTTGTCCTATATTTCGCACTTGTCCTATATTTCGGACATAAATCCTATATTTCCAAATTACAAGCAATAAAATCCTTATTTCTATCATTTTGTTTTCAGTCTGTCTGCTAAATCTTCCCAGAATTTCAAAAAATGTGTAAGTACAGGATGTTGGATGTCTGCAATTGGTTTCCAATTGTACGTGACGTATACTCTAAACATGACGCTCGCCGGCTGGATGGAAAGCATGGTAACGGTAGCAGTACTGTAGATTAGGGGCGGAGAAATATCGGTAATTGCAGCAATCAATAGTTTTCGGAGGAACTATCTACAGTTACTAATTTTCAGTGTTAATAGTAAAATTAAATATAAACGTGTAGAAGCAGTTTTGTTGTACTTAAAAGCAATTTAAATTAAAAACATTCCTGCTTTTTTTTTTTTTTTCTTTCCCAAAATTTAGCATTTTGTTTTGGTTCGAAAACGTAGGTTTTCAAAAAGGAGTGGCGATTTTGATTCTGTGCCATGCCGAATCGACAAACGAAATTTCGTGATGATTGGTTGAAAGTCGTCGATAAAAATGGAACTATTATCAGTGATTGGTGCACGAAAGGAAATGATGATTTTTCTGCATATTGTGTGTTATGCAAAAAGACTTTCGCTATCGGCAACAGTGGGAAAATTCAGCTTCTTCAACATGCGAGCACTGCAAAACATAAGACTTTGGATACTCAAAACAAAAATCATGTGCCGGTTGAAAGAAAAAGTAAATAGCGATGGTCGTAAAAGTGTGTGTTTTGATGCAAACCAGAGCAGCCCATTTAATCAACCAAGGCTTCTGTGGAGTATTAATGAAGAAAGAATTTGTCGATTGGAAATTATTTGGCTTATCCATGTAGCACTGAATAATTATTCATACCTATCATGTGACTACATTAACAGTGTTTTCAAAGAAATGTTTTCCAGGGATCGCATTCGTCCTAAAATTCCTAAAATTCCTAAAAGTTTGAAGCTTCCCTTGAATTCCTAAAATTAACCTAAAATTTTTAAATCATCCTAAAATTTTGTAATGGTTTGCTGCGGCGCCAAATTTACTCTACTATCGCCCGAATGCATTCCATTCATGCGGCAATCGATGTTTAAAAAGACTTCAGAAATTAAAATGTTGTTCAAAATAGCACTCATCTTTTACAAAGACGATAAAAGTGTCAATCACAACAAAATCGCCGATTCTCAATGGTTAAATCCTCTCCGTCCGCGGGCGGTTTTAGTGAAATACGATCGCAAGACGAATGGTGACCCACGTGATCATTTACGACCGGAGTTTAGGGGGAGATTCTTTCGTGGGAGTGGGAATCTCCAGCGCAAGCTAACAAACTTAGAAGCCTTTAACCTCTCAAAGGAATAAAATAGAAAAAGACGGGTTCGATTGTTGAATAGTGTACTTCTTCATATTTACTAGATAAATCACGAAGTTTCTCTTTCTTTGCAAAGTTAAAATTTTCATCAACTATTCTTTGTTGGGAATCAATTGTGTGCAAAAATTTTGAAGAATTTTAGGTGTAAATCCAATAATACAAATATAGTTAGTCAGATTATGATTCTCTTACGCCCCTCATTACGTAATATTTGATCAACATCATGTCAAAACAGGAGAGTAGAGAAGGAATTTTTGCCTGCTGTTAGCAACCTCTCTAGGCATTGATGATATTAAAGAATATCTCTTCAAAAGGATGCATTGCGTAGGGGCCCGGACCACATAGCAGTTTATGAAGAAAAGCAATGGATAAAATAAAATACGGCATAGTAGGGAGGTCCCGCAATTGGATCGCCACGCTCCCCATAAAAAATAAATTAAAAACAATGAAAGAGCAGAAATGTGAAGAATGTTAAATAAACACATTCCCGTTTCCAACAGATAAAACTTTTAAACAGTTTTCATTTCTTTTTAAACTTAAAATTTTGTCAAATTATTCCATGTTTAGTATGCATCTGGGATGAAAAGTACCAAAAGTAGATTTGAACTCAAAAACCAATATTTAAAAATATAGTTTTCTGGACTAGAGTTCTTTTGAGCCGCTGGAACTTGTGTATGTGTTTTTGTTGATTCTATCAAAACAGAGGATGATTGAAGGGAAATAGCTGTGTCTAGATTAACGCGTTGCAGTAGCTTTGATGAAATATACGATAACTTATTTCCCTCATATTATTTAATTACTGCCTTCGGCGACCAGCCCTATTGTTTTTAAAAAAGTTTTTAAACTTGCAATACCTTTCTTGCAGTAGCTGTCGATCGTGCACTTCTGCGACGCAAGGCATAAATAACGGGGCAGTTTATAAAGTAACTGTCGATCGCACACCTACGTTACGTGCGCAAGTCACGGCTAAGTGTGCAGTTTATGAAGTGTTGATCTTGTACCTCAGCTACGCGCGCAAGTTACGGCTAATGATGTAGTTCATGAAGTAGCTGTCGATCGCATGTCTCCGTTACGTGCTCAAGTCATGACTAATGGTTCAGTTCATGAAGTAGCTGTCTATCGTACACCTCAGCTACACCCATAAATCGTGGCTAGCGGTGCATTTCATGGAATAGATGTCGATCGCACGCCTTTGTTACTCGCGCAAGTCATGGCTAACGGTGCAGTTGATGAAGTAGCTGTCATTCGCCCACCTCAGCTACGCAGGCAAGTCACGGTTAACGGTACATTTAATGAAGTAGCTGTCTATCTCAGCTACACGCGCAAATTACGGCTAACGATGTAGTTCATGAAGTAGCTGTCGATCGCACGTCTCCGTTATGCACTCAACTCATAACTAATGGTTCAGTTCATTAAGTCGCTGTCTATCGCATACCTCAGCTACACGCATAAATCGTGGTTACCGGTGCAGTTCATGGAGTAGATGTCAATCGCACGCCTTCGTTACGCGCGCAAGTGATGGCTAACGGTGCAGTTGATATAGCAGTTGTCAATTGCACACCTCAGCTACGCGGCCAAGTCACGGCTAACGGTACAGTTGATGAAGTAGCTATCTATCTTGTCGGCTGCTATTGCTGTGTTAGCTGAGCGACTAGACTAGAAAATTTGAAAGTCATTTGCAGATTTAGCAGTGTTTTGGCCATATCCATATCTGAAGTGCTGGTAAAGAAAAATTTGTAGCAGATGATATGCAGTAGTGATGTGTTTTCTCAAGAAAGCAAGCTCGTTAAACACAAACACAATTTATTTGTTGTGAGATCCATTGCATCAGATGAAGTTACAAAATAAAACACTGTAACATTCGTTGCAAAGCAAAATTATATACAATGAGCTAGCAAGCTCATGAAAAAGATTGTAAACAGTTTTTATGACTAGGCACACACTCTCAGTTACTATAACATCGGTAAGTAGAAAAAACAGCTACTGTACCACACATGCCGTGCACGTTAATGAAGCCACCATCATCAGGTCACACGTCATGGCTTTAGAAGTTAGACTACTCTCTACCGATCAAGGTCTGCCTTCCATACAAGGTCTTTCACCGTCGATCACCGTCTGATCGATCTGACTATACGTCGAGTCTTAAGTCTGCATAACTACAAGATCTTAAACTCTGAAAAGTCTCCCACGTCTACTACATGGTCAGTCAAGGTCTGTAAAGTCTCTGAATAACTGAGAATGTGTCCTATCATATATACACTGTGATGGGTACGCTCCGGAACACAACCGTTGACGGCAGCGCCCTCACTATATGCAAATCAGAATGCGCGCGCGGCGAGATGGCGATTTGCATGAATGGCATGTTCTGTTCCCGTCACGAGTCGTTCACGAGAACGGTAGAACCATTCTAAAAATGTAAACACGTTCTCGCGATAACGAGAATCGCGACGAAAACAGAACCAAGTTTCCAACAATCGGCCCCCTCATGCAAAACCCCAAATCTCGGCGCACGTGCTATCAATCAATGAAATTATTCTAAAAAACATAACAGCAAAAATGTCAAGTTCTTTAGTATCCAGCAAAAACATAAAGTATATATATTACTTTTCATGTTAAGCAAAAAAAAATTTATCATTGAAAGAAAAATTTAGATATCATTGAAACACTAAGTTCCAAAAAATTTAATTTAAGTCAAAATTTAAGTTTCAAGAAATTTAAGTATAATAATTTAAATTTAACATTTAAGATTAAAAAATTTTACTATAAATATCAAATTCAATTTGTGTAGAAAATTTTATGTATAATTATTAAATTTAACATTTAAGATTAAAAAAATTTCACTTTAAATATCAAATTCAATTATGTAGAAAATTTTATGTATAATTATTAAATTTAACATTTAAGATTAAAAAAATTTCACTATAAATATTAAATTCAATTTGTAGAAAATTTCATGTATAACTATTAAATTTAACATTTAAGATTAAAAAATTTCACTATAAATATCAAATTCAATTATGTAGAAAATTTTATGTATAATTATTAAATTTAACATTTAAGATTAAAAATTTCACTATAAATATCAAATTCAATTATGTAGAAAATTTTATGTATAATTATTAAATTTAACATTTAAGATTAAAAAAATTTCACTATAAATATCAAATTCAATTTTGTAGAAAATTTTATGTATAATTATTAAATTTAACATTTAAGATTAAAAATTTTACTATAAATATCAAATTCAATTATGGCTGTTCATTATCTCTGTCCAAGACCAGTATACATAATTAATACTAATAGCAGTGACACAGATAATGAAAAGATTTTTCTTTCTGTATTGTATTCATATATAAATTTAAAGAAGTGGTTTGTCTTCAATGAATCATAACCAAGTGTATGATAACAAGGAGTAAACACACAAAGATAATACACATAAGCATAACTGTCTTATGCGGGAATTGAAAACATGGATATATATATACATTCAGTGTAATGTGAAAAATTTTAGAAAGTTCATTGTAAACAATACACATATATATACTCTAGATACAATTATCTGCATCACAGAGGGAGGAGTAATTTATACGATATCCTAACCATATTTTGTAAAAGAAAGAAAAAAATTTAGAAGTTACAAATTTAATCATTTTTGTTTTTGGAAATTTGATTACAAAAATTTAATGCTAAAAATTCCTCAAACATTTGGCAAATCTTATTAATGTACTGCCTATGATGTATAAAAATTTTGTTATTGATTTCAGCAAATTCCACACCTAACAGTTTTTGGACCTTCCCTAGAGATTTGATATCAAATTCTCCCTTTAGCAAAGAAACTACATGATCAATATCACCTATTATTTCTATGTTGCTTGCCTCTGGCCTGGATTTGATATCCCTCTTTTCTCTGAAGTTAAACAAATTTTGGTCATAATGTATGTTAGCCTTAGCACAGAATTTTTTAACATCATTATGACTTCTCAGCCTATGTTTATCACCCCTCACTGAGTAGTAAACATCAGTTCGAGTTCCATCAGGCCTGGGTACAGCTTTCCTTTCCCAATCTATGTTTGAACAGGGGGTCAGATCGGAATCAGCAGGAGAGTCCTCTTCCTCACTAGTATGACTAGTGTCATGGCTCTCACCTGCTTCTTCCTCTGACTCACTATCCAAACATCCCGATCCTGAATCTGATGTTCGAGTAAAACCCGATTTCTTTTGGGTGAAGTTTCTAGGTCGAATGGGGTCCAGGACGCCTTCCGCTGCTTCCATCTCCTCAAAACGGACATTGCTTATTTCTAATATTTTTCCTTCTTTCACAAGAAGAATTCTATAGCCCCTGGTATTTTCTGCATATCCTACCATAACTCCCAGTTGAGCTCTTAGGTCTAGCTTCTTCCTAAGCTGTTTTGCAATACCAGCATAAGCCTTACATCCAAAAACTCTGAGATGGGATACAGCAGGCTTCTTCCCATAGTACAATTCGTGTGGAGTTTTAACTTTAAATTTATGGCAAATCCTGTTCTTTGTATAAGTAAAACATAGGATTGCCTCTGCCCACATTTTGTCACCAACTTTGCTTTGATTAAGCATTGCCTTGACACAATCTAACGCTGTCAGGTTGAATCTTTCAGATACCCCGTTTTGTTCGGGTGTATAAGTGTTAGATCGTTCATGCTTAATCCCTAACTTTTTCAAAAAAGCTTTAAATTGACCGTGACAAAATTCCATGCCGTTATCAGTACGGATGCACAAAATCTTTTTGCCTAATTGTCTCTCCTGACAAGCTTGAAAATCCTGAAAAACTTTGAACACATCTGATTTTTGTTTTAAAATAAAAACAAACACCTTGCGGCTAAAATCGTCTGTAATAGTCAAGAAGTATTTGTTTCCCCCCAATGAAGCTACAGGCATTGGACCACAAACGTCCATGTGCAGTAATTGCAAAGGTTCTGTAGATCTAATCCTGCCTATTGGTTTGTACGAAACTCTCTTAGATTTTGCAAGTTTGCAATGAATGCAATTTACTTTTGCATATTTTAATTTTGGGAGTCCGTTTGCCGCGGAAACTTTACTTGTTTGGTGCAAGTAGTCTGAGTTAATATGGCCATATCTTCTATGCCATAATTCAGTTTTGTTCAGAATTTCAACTGTTGAACCACTAATTTTATTTGACTTTGATTTTAAATCAGATTTGTTTTTCCTTTTATTCAAGTTAGGCCTAATTTTGTTTTGACTTTGACTATTTGTTGCAGGGGTTTTTCTAACCTGTTTAGAATTTTTGTCCCTATCCTGATCTCCTTTACGGCCCTCAACACTACTATTTAAACTTTTAGTTGAGTACTGTGGTTTTAAGAAATACAATCCTTCTTTACGTTTAGCGTAAAAGAAATTTTCTCCCTCAGGAGTCTTAAACCATAGAATACCTTTGGCTGCACTAAAAGAATAGCCCTGCTCTTCTAATACAGATGCGGCCAACAAGTTACGCCGTAATTTTGGTGAATACATAACATTTTGTAGCACAATATTATTTGTATGATCTTTAAATTTAACATACATGTTCACCGTTCCAATAGCCTCAACTGGGCTTTCCATATCACCCACTGCTAGCGACATAGATGTATCCTTACATTTATCAAATTTTGAAAACATTTTAACATCATTACAAAAGTGTCGCGTAGCAGCGGTGTCAATCACCCAGCTGAGCCTATTGTCAGGATTATCAACAATATTAGCTTCTACATTTATATTTGAAAATACTTCAATAATACTAGAGCTAGTCATCTTTTTCAATTTTGGGCATTGTGCCTTTACATGACCATTTTTATTACACATAAAACATGGTCCTATGACCTTAATAGACTTTTTAACTTTGGTGACATTTTTGCATTTAGCGCTAACATTTGAAAAATATACAGATGAATTGGAACTTACATTATTATTGTCATGATCCTTCCTCAACTGTCTAATCCTGCCCTCCTCCAAAGACAGTTCTTTCTGAATTTTATCCAATTTAAAATCAGTATCGCTCCAGCGATAAATGATTTGGATGATACTCTGGTACTGGGCTGGGAGATACCGGATGGCTTGGAATGCCACGTACACATCCTCCACGGGGTGATTCACGTTCTTGAGCTTGGTGACAGCTTTCCTTATCCTCGTACAGAATATGTCGATGGGCTCCTCGATTTCCGGGCGTAGACTGAAAAACTCGTCCAACAGATGAACTAAATTAGCGCGCGTTGGGGCCTCAAAATGCGCCTCCAACTTCTCCCACGCATCCGCCGGGCTGTCGCCGATGTCGAGCAGTTCTCTGTACTCCGCCGAGATATTTCGAAACAGGATGGAAAGTGCGCGGTCGCTGCTGCGCATGTACTCCTCTCGCTCGCGGCGTGACGTAGATTCGTCGACTGGTAATGCAGTACGGTTGATGTGGCCGTAACATCCTTCTCCTTTCAGGATAAATGAAATTTCATTACGCCAGGTGACGTAATTGTCCCTGTTTAACGCTTCTATGCCGTTGCTCACCTCCATAGTCTTTAACTGTGACTAGAGTGCGTTGTTTACCTTTCTGCTTGATGCAAATGGCGCCGGTCGCGGCCCCCGTCGATGGAATTCACAACTCTTCACTGCTGCTTTATCACGGATAAAAGTTATGGCCTTGACATACTACGGCCCATAACCAAATGTCGGCTGCTATTGCTGTGTTAGCTAAGTGACTTGACTAGAAAATTTGAAAGTCATTTGCAGATTTAGCAGTGTTGGTCATATCCATATCTGAAGTGCTGGTAAAGAAAAATTTGTAGCAGATGATACGCAGTAGTGATGTGTTTTCTCAAGAAAGAAAGCTCGTTAAACACAAACACAATTTATTTGTTGTGAGATCCATTGCATCAGATGAAGTTACAAAATAAAACACTGTAACATTCGTTGCAAAGCAAAATTATATACAATGAGCTAGCAAGCTCATGAAAAAGATTGTAAACAGTTTTTATGACTAGGCACACACTCTCAGTTACTATAACATCGGTAAGTAGAAAAAACAGCTACTGTACCACACATGCCGTGCACGTTAATGAAGCCACCATCATCAGGTCACACGTCATGGCTTTAGAAGTTAGACTACTCTCTACCGATCAAGGTCTGCCTTCCATACAAGGTCTTTCACCGTCGATCACCGTCTGATCGATCTGACTATACGTCGAGTCTTAAGTCTGCATAACTACAAGATCTTAAACTCTGAAAAGTCTCCCACGTCTACTACATGGTCAGTCAAGGTCTGTAAAGTCTCTGAATAACTGAGAATGTGTCCTATCATATATACACTGTGATGGGTACGCTCCGGAACACAACCGTTGACGGCAGCGCCCTCACTATATGCAAATCAGAATGCGCGCGCGGCGAGATGGCGATTTGCATGAATGGCATGTTCTGTTCCCGTCACGAGTCGTTCACGAGAACGGTAGAACCATTCTAAAAATGTAAACACGTTCTCGCGATAACGAGAATCGCGACGAAAACAGAACCAAGTTTCCAACATATCTCCGCTACGCGCGCAAGTTGCGGCTAACGATATAGTTCATCAAGTGGCTGTTGATGGTTTCCGTTACGCGCGAAAGTTATAACTAACGATGCAGTTCAAGAAGTAGCTGTCAATCGTACACCTCAGCTACGCGCGCAAGTTATGGCTAACGATTGTGTTGGAAATAATCAATACATCGCGATTCACGTTCCCGTGAACGGGCGTTTATGCAAATTTAATATGAACGACTCTTCCCGTTCACCGGCGTGAACCGTGACGTTTTTCAACATGAGGTTTCATGCAAATCAGTTCTCAATGCGTACGCATCTGATTTGCATATCCGGGGGCGTTTCCGGAACTGTCCATTCTCGGATATATAGGGCAGAGGTTTCTTGAAGCAATTAGGTGAAATGATGAGAAGGTCGAGAGAGTCGATCGAGATCAGACGTCTGAAGAAGTCAGACGAGATAGACACTGATGGTCTGATGCAGGCAGACAGAAATGTTTTTGACTGAAGTACTGCGGAATATCGTTTGACGACGGTGAATAGTCGAAACGGATGCAGATGTGGTCAGTTTGGACCAGCATGTATTGAACGTTAAATTTACTTACAAACGTTCGGAAGCCGCTTTAAATATTTACCTGATGTTCTATCCTTTGGTTTCCCTTTGCCAAGTGATGGTGGCTGAAATACACGCAAGTGATAGAGGTAGTATAGTAACTTACTACCAAATGCTTCAAGGAATCTCTGTCTAGTCATTTACAACTAAAAATCTTTTGTACATAGTATATTTTTGATGTTTTACGGCATGGAAAATTACCAGGTACGTGTAATATGCCGAGTTGTGTTTTTCACCAAATAAAGTGAACGAAGTTTTTCTTTAAAACTGGACTTGTGTACTTTCATGACCCAGCCAACACTTATTGACTCTGACAGTGCGTGCTTTGCTATCTTCAAATTTTAAATTTTCCATGAACTTGGAACTTGGTTCTGTTTTCATCGCGATTCTCGTTATCGCGAGAACGTGTTTACATTTTTAGAATGGTTCTACCGTTCTCGTGAACGACTCGTGACGGGAACAGAACATGCCATTCATGCAAATCGCCATCTCGCCGCGCGCGCATCCTGATTTGCATATAGTGAGGGCGCTGCCGTCAACGGTTGTGTTCCGGAGCGTACCCATCACAGTGTATATATGATAGGACACATTCTCAGTTATTCAGACCTTGACTGACCATGTAGTAGAGACCGGATAGACTTAGTCAGAGGATTGACTAGTCAGATTCAGACTCAGACTTGATAGACTTAGTCAGATCGATCAGACGGTGATCGACGGTGAAAGACCTTGTATGGAAGGCAGACCTTGATCGGTAGAGAGTAGTCTAACTTCTAAAGCCATGACGTGTGACCTGATGATGGTGGCTTCATTAACGTACACGGCATGTGTGGTACAGTAGCTGTTTTTTCTACTTACCGATGTTATAGTAACTGAGAGTGTGTGCCTAGTCATAGACTGTTTAAAACCTTTTTCATGAGCTTGCTAGCTCATTGTATATAGTTTTGCTTTGCAACGAATGTTACAGTGTTTTATTTTGTAACTTTATCTGATGCAATGGATCTCACAACAAATAAATTGTGTTTGTGTTTAACGAGCTTGCTTTCTTGAGAAAACACATCACTACTGCGTATCATCTGCTACAAAAATTTTTCTACCAGCACTTCAGATAGGGATATGGCCAAACACTGCTAAATCTGTAAATGACTTTCAAATTTTCTAGTCTAGTCACTCAGCTAACACAGCAATAGCTGCCGACAACGATGTAGCAACATGCGCAATTCACGGCTAATGATGCAGTTTATGAAGTTGCTGTCGATCACACACCTCAGTTACTCGCGGAAGTTATGGCTAACTCATTAAGTAGCTGTCAATCGCGTTTCCGACTGCAATGCGGGCACACGAGTAATAATACAGCTGCTGCGTATAAAATGGATCGTCTTTTATTAGCGGGTACATGCAATCCACGTACGATATATGCAATAACGACAATTCAACTGCATGTAATAACGATATACATGCTGCGCAGGCACATGCAATTTGCATAGATTTGAAATAGCTGTCAATCGCGTTCCAGCCCACTACGAGGGTTCAAGGCTAACAGATAAACACTTTTCCCAAAATAAATTGGCTTTTATTAGCATTATTTGCTTTAAGCCCGCCCGCTGCGCGGGTACATGCAATCCTTGTACATTACATGCAATAACTACTAACTTATCAGCTAGATTTTTGCTCTTATGGCCGTATTTTATTTTACAATTCTTTAAAAAATTGAAATGTGATTTTGAGCTTTTTGGATTCTTTTTTTGTTCATTATATTAAGATTTTCTTTTTCTGTTTATATAAAGTTGTTTGAAAACTAAACTAACATTTTTCTAACATACATATATATAGTGTGTATATATGTATATATTTACACAAAAAATACCTGTGATAAAGTGGCCACTGGATACTAAGTGATAATTTTAATTTTCAAGTCTACAGAGCATTAAAATGAAAAATTAAATAGGAAAAATATTCAAAAGATTACCTTTTTCTTTCAATGATGTTTGTTTTTTGTATAAATTTTCCTTTAAATAATGAAAAGAATGGTAATTAAACAGTACTAATAATAGAAATAATAAAAATTAGGTCCAAAAATTTTCCTAAAATTTTGAAAAAAATACCTTAAATTCCTACCTAAAATTTTTAGAAAATCTGCTATGATCCCTGGTTTTCAGATTCTTCTATCCCCAAAGGCATTAAGATGTGTTCTAGAAAAATATCTTATGCTGTGTCTCATGGACTTGGGCCATATTTTTTAAAACAGATTACAAATGAGTTTAAGACTAAACATCCCTTTTTCACACTCATGTATGATGAGACACTAAATCAACAAAACTTAAAGCAATTAGACGTCCATGTCAGATATTGGAATACAAATGAGAAATGCATTTCTGAACGATACATTGGAAGTGACTTACTAGGACATTCTACAGCCCTGGATAAAAGCCATCCAGCATAAAATCTATTACAGAGTTTCAACATTACAGAGTTACAACATAGAGCATAAAATCTATTACAGAATGTTCAACATTCAAAGCCGTATAAGAGAAAAGGGTGAAAAAGAAAAGTCTTAGTTATTCAGCGATGGACTATGAATGGCTTTCGCAGCGCGATTGTTGATAACTGTGGGGAGAAAATAAAGTTTCACAGTTTACGGGCGACAGTGACGTCACCAAAAGAAACAAGCAGAGCCTCTGGCACAGTGCCAAAGCAGCTCCTCGTTCTCTTCTCTCTCTTTCTGTCATTCATTTGCATTTGATTCCTTGTGTAGCTTTGCGAACGTGAACAGGTGTTGATAAGCAGAAATGCCGATTACTAAGGAATATCTGTAGTTTCTACGGGAAACATCCTCATACTACCTACAAAATTTGCATAGTTTCCTACAAAAAATTCCCTTCTGTTTAAGGCAATGTAAATTTACGGCCACATGCACGGTAATGTCAGTCATGATGATGGGGATTTACGGCCGCATGTAATGTAAATTAAGATCGCGATCGCTTTTTTATTGAAGTAATAAATATGCTTCTTCCAAAAGTTGTCTAGTCTAATTCGGAATAAATCGCTAAATGGTTATTTTTAAAATTATTTTAGCATAAATAGTATTCAATTCCCCATTTTTAATATATTTACTTCATTAAAAGTAACTACATTTCTAATTTTGGTATTTAAAACAGCTGATCTCGGATCACCATAGAATGAAAACTCAGGAAGAAATGGTTAAAGCTATTATCACCAACAAGACCATGCTTGAATTATTTCACGGTATTTCACATATCGCTCAGTGTTACAAGACAATACCAATACACTCAGCAGACTGTGAAAGAGACTTTTCTCAAGTTAAGTTAATAAAAACAGAACTCCGGAATAGATTGAAATCTTCCACTCTGGACGTACTTTTACGTATCGTTATGAACTGTCCAGAGCTTCACAGCTTTCCGTTTCACAAAGCAGTTCACCACTGGATGACTGTAAAGAATAGGAGGATCAGATTAAAATGAAATTGCTGTGTGTATTTTATTATTATAATTACAATTAAAAAAGTTATATTCAATTTTATCAAATGTTTTTCTTTAATATAAAAGTATACAATACTAATACTGTTTGTGTGTGCGAATTAACGCAAAGCGCGTTTCGAAATTTTATATTCGCAATTATAATTGTTCTGGAAAATCAACCACCACTCACATTTCTCGAGATACATCCCTAACTAATGAAAATTCAATAAACTCTTTCTGGAGTAAAGTTTTTGAATTGGTTAACTGCAGTGCTGGAAATATTAGATATCCATATTTAACAACTTTAATAAAAGCAGCTTTGACTTTTTCTCATGGTCAAGCTTCGGTGGAGAGAGGATTTTCAGTGAACAAAAGAATGTCGACATCAGAACGTTCTCGGATGAGTCTCTATACCATAAAAGGTTTAAGATTAATTAAAGATGCTGTTCATGGAAAAGCATCCAACGTATGTGTAACTCAAGAAATGATATCATTTTATAAAGATGCTCATCGGAAATATAATGAACAGAAACAAGCAGAGTGTCGAAAACCCAGGCCGTCTGATTCATCCGAAGACATAGAGCAGCAAAAGTGGGCGACCGGGAAACAAGCAGAGAGTGTGAAAATTATGAAAACAAAGTCATCACTTGAGGTCCCTAAGAAAAGAACAGCAGAAAACAAAATAAAAGGTTTGCAAGAGAATGTTACTTCTGCTCAAGCAATGATTGAAAAAGGTAATCTGGGACTGGAAATGGGCTTTAAACGGCAATGCTTGAGTGACATTGAAGCAGCACAAGCTCTTATAGATACTGGTAACAAAAAGTTAAAAAGAGTTAAAGAGATGTAAGGTCAAAACAATAAGAGAAATACATGGTATTTAACTTTTCAGAACTTTTAAGGTAAGATGAGTAAACTTTTCTTAGTCATTTTGTTATCTGATAGAACACTTTTTCAAAAATGAAAATAGCAAAATTTGTAAGATATTTATGATGATTTCTTTTGTCCTATATTTTTTATGAAAATGTCCTATATTTTTTCCAAGTTACGACTTCTAACCCTGTGAGCATAATACAATGTTTCTTATTGTATTATTCTATTTAGAAAGTTCAAAATTAAGATTTGATTGATGGCAGATTAAATGAGTTTTTGTCAGATTTAGTAGGTAATAATTTTTCTAATTATTATGAAAAATCAGCAGGGTGCCATTGCTTCAAACTACAATGGATTAGCCAAATTGTGAGTGTCCTAATTATGATGTGTTGGAGGACAAAGCTGATAGGGGATTAGCAAGAAGACCCAAGGGTAGGGAGGAGGAATGGTTATTTTTACGTATGAAAAATGGTAATTTTAACGTAATATAAATGGTATTTATAACGTATGATAAATGGTAATCCATGAAAATGCCTTCGAGAAAAGGGTTCCAGAACAAAGCTGAAAGTGGATTTGAGCAGGGGGGTTAAAAGAAGGGAGCGATAATGGTTGTTTTTACGTATGATAAATTGGTGTTTTTAACGTAATAAAAACTGTTATTTTAACGTATAATAAACAGTAATACATACGTATTTAAAATGGTGTTTCTACATACGGTAAGCTCATACACGGTAATTCATATGTATGATATACGGTATTTTTATATACCGTTTACTCATAACTGTATTATAACCGATGTATTACCGTTTATCATATAACACATACGAAAATATAACGTATAAATAGTTTAACAACGATTAGAATACCATATGTGTGTTACTTGGGTATAGATTATAGTAAGTTATCATTTTTTGAAAAGAAAAAAAATACATTTTTGTGTAATGTAAAAAAAAATCCTTATTTCCCCCTAAGTGATATTGAACAAATACTCTGATTTGCAGAGCACTGTAAAAATACTCATTGCACTATCTACTGGATTTTTGTTCTCTAACGTTGGCAGGTATGTAAATGGTATTTGTGTGAAAGTATTTGAGGGAAGTTTGTTATATTTTCATTTCAGTTCCCCTTACATTCTATTGATTAAAAAATATAGTAAGATAATTTTATAATGTAGTAGCAACTGTATACAGTTACTTGATGTTTTTCATTCGCTATATATTTTTTAAAACCTTATATAATTTTGAGTTAAGTGAGGATATATATCTTTTTTATTTATTTATTTTAGTTGGATGGTCTTTTATTTTACCACAAAAAAACTCATTACATTTGTGGAGCTACACCATTGGTTGGCTGGTTAAAAGCTTACATGTTGCCAGAAATTTTACAGATAGAAGTTCCTACTGAGCTATGTACAGAAAAACCAGCTTCTTACATCTCGATGAAACAGCATATTCCAGAAGCATTTGCGAAAAATGAACTGAGAAAAAAGGAAGATGAAAAAAATATGCAGTATGAAGATGATTGAAATGACTGTAAATTGTATTTTTATTTTAAAAAACGTAAAATGTTTTTAATTGGTTAATCAACTTTAATGTATTAGAAGTAATAATAAATGTGTATGTGCTTTAATATTTGTATACGAATGTGAACCATTGATTCAAGTTGTTTTGACCATAACAAAGATCATTTAATTTTGTTTTAAAAGGTATTTTCAAGTGAAGCTCTATGTAGCATGCTCTTTCTTGTTGTTTCTTGATCAGATATGCATTTTGAATTCCCAAATTTATATAATTAGGTTATTACATGACTCACTGGGATGCAAAGGAAGTACCATGTTTGTTAAAAAATTTTAAGGTGTAGACATGTTTAAATGTCAAAGATTTTACTTTCTCATGCTATTATTGAAAAGAGAAATTATAATTTTACTCAAAATTTTTGAATTCTAAGTTTGAATTGATAAACACCTTTTAAGATGTCCTGAACTCATTTTAGACTTTTGAAAAGTGAGATGTGGACAACTCAAGAAGGAATTACTGCTATCCATCTTCTGTGCAGATACATTATGAGAAACTAAAACTATATAGAAATTTGTGTCATTCTTATGATAACAACTCTAATAATTTGAATTTTTTAATTTTCATAGCATTATTTCCTATGAAAAACAATGATAATGTAGTAATGGACCAATTATCCGAAATCCAAAGATCCGGAAAAACCAGAAAAAATTTAAATGATTTTTTCTTCAATAACAACTCTAATAATTTGAATTTTTTAATTTTCATAGCATTATTTCCTATGAAAAACAATGATAATGTAGTAATGGACCAATTATCCGAAATCCAAAGATCTGGAAAAACGAGAAAAAATTTAAATGATTTTTTCTTTACTTTGTGTGTTTTCAGTGGATATTGCTAAATTCCTTTAATATAAATGAGATTTAAAAACAAAATACTTGCTTTCTTTTAAATGTATATAGTGGTTGCTTTCTTTTAAATGTATATAGTGGTTTTGTAATATAAAGCAAATACAAAAAAAATAACCTCTAAAATCTGGACGTTTTTGCAAATTTCTTAGCTATTTTAACTATCGGACTGCCAAAGTCGCAGATTTAAAACAACAGGGTAAGATTATTTATTGAATTATATTTTATAAACAAATATTATTTCCAGTATATAAGTCAATTTTCTGAGCCCCCAAAATGACATGATCGATTTAATAGTCAATTTTTATACCGGATATAAAAATGGACTTTCGTAGATCGACTCATGGGTCGAGTGCGAATCATGTTGATCATCCATCTCTTCCCCAAATGCAAAACGATTAAGAAAATTTTGCATTCACTTTATTATAGTAACCTATTCTTAAATAGGTTCTGTTTTGTCTGCAGCATCCGTCCCCCACCCCTTCAAATATCTGACGAGTTTTTCACTCAAATTTAACTTTCTCCCAACAGCACAGTTATTTTTATTAGCAAAAGTATCAATTTTTAGCTTGAAATCAGCTATATATTTTGTTTGGAAAGTCATACTTATCATAAATAACTAAATAAGATCGTATTACAAAGTACAAGGTCATTAACACTGACCTTTCAAAGGGGTCAGGTGAATTCATGAGCGGAGCACATTCCTTTCTTTGCGTTCAATGCTCCACCCCCTTCCAGTGCCGCTGCTCAATGACTCATATTTTAGAAAAATCATTGAGAGGAATGACAATTTTCTTTGTAAGAAATGTTATTTACTTTATCTACTGCAGGATTTTTCACATATTTGACTTAGTGTTTATTTTTTTTTTAGATTAGCTTTTTTAAATATAAGGATGTATAAATACTAGAAAATAAATAAAATGTTTGTAAGTTTTAAGTTATAAAATATTTAAAGGTTTGTAGTGTATTTAGCATAGTACAGTGTTTAGACAACAATGCCAAATGAACTCAATACTCTGTTTAAGGGCCATTTTGGCACCAGATCAGAAATCTGGAAAATTCAGAAATCCTGAGAGCTAACTGTCTGGAGGATTCTGGATAATTGGTCTGCTATTGTAATATATGATGGGAAATGGATGATTTGAATTTTATTATATGTGCAACTAGTTTTAAAATATTTTATATTAACACAGATAAGACAAATGCAATGGTTAATGAGCAAATGACCATTATAATATTTTGATTTTTTATATAAACACTTTTATTGAATACTTTAAAATCAAAGACAACCAAAGAATAGGTTTAAAAGTCTTTTATTAAAATCTTCTTTTTATGACATATAAAATTTACACAGCCATAGCGCTTTCGGACACCATTCTGCCCTTCATCAGTAGCGAAATCTGATTTTTTTTGTAAAATTTAGGGGGGGGGGGATCTCCCCCGAATATACCAAATATTGCTAATTAGATAACTGTGATTTTCAGTAAGCACATAAAACACACACAATATTAACCAATGCAATTATGCATGACTTATAACAACACAGCATATATTTAGCCCATTTAAATTTTTTTTATTTATAATGTTTGTTAATGGAGAGGATCCATTGTTGTGTTATAATTTGTTACTTAATCTTAACTTTCATTTTATTGCAGTGTTTTACTTAATAAAATGCAGTATTGCTGCTCCCAACTTCTGTGCCTTTGACAATATGACTAATCATTTCATATTGACTCCCCTCTGGACCCATTCTTGTGAGCTGTTTTTCAAAATTTTATATATTGGTTAAATCGGATAAAAAATGTAAATACTTTCCTTCCTGAAATTTTTAGAATGCTGATATCCTTCTACAAACCGCTACAGAAAGGTTTTATTTCTATAAAGTAACATACAATATGCAAATTTTCTTGTTATAAATTTAAAATTTTTCTACTCCACATTCAAAGTTTTATTGCTAACTCCCACAAAATGGGATTTTTGCTGCTTCAAAAGCACTGTGATTGTGTTATGGATATTTCAGCACTATATTTATGGGGAAGGGGATGTTAATTATGAGGGAGTGGGAATTAAATTTCTTACTTTTTTATATCAAAATTCCAGTTTTCCCCCTTTTTTGGAGGGAAAAGTTAAGTGGATTATTATTGTAGGCTTATAAAATATATGTGTGCAAAATCATTTTTATAACTTGACTGGAGAAAGTGAAAGTTTCTAGAAGAGTTTCATAAATTGTTTAAAGAAAATTTTGTAATCTAAGTAAAAGGCAAGAATGATAGTTTAATAAGGTGTGACTGAATAATTTTTAGCATAAAATCTTCTATCTTAATGAAGTTTCCTTCTATAAGCATTTTAGATGTGCAAGTAAACTTTTGGTTTTGTAATGTTATTAAATGCTAATCAGTATATGCAGTTTTATTTAAAAGTAGTTTTTGGCCAATGGTATTTTATTTGATGAATAAAAGAGGTTAGTGCAATTCTCCTGGTACTTTAACTTTATTTTAATATATGATACAAATGTTTGCACAGACAGTTTTTATAACCTAATTACAACAAATGACAAATACAACATTATTTAGTAGAAACCCTTGTTCTCTTATTCCATGAAAAGTTGGCCCCGTAACTTTTATTCTTTGCAGCAGGCAAAGCTGGTCCTTCTACATAGTAAGGCCATCCTAAAAGGAAAAAAATATCTTGAAATAACAAGTGAATCTATATTTTTTCTGCAATTGAATCCACAACTTAGTGAATTGCATTGTAGTTAGATTATTTGTTAATATACCTGACCTCTGATTTATATGCTGTGTAAATTAAATTGTATAAATTAAGATTAACATTTATATAGACTATGACCCTATTATGTGTTGATCAGCTGAATATCATTTCCATGCTATATTTGCTGATGGAGAGTAGTGATTCTCAAGGGGTATGCTGTGAACTTTCATGACTGTGCAGCAAGAAAAGCAAAAAAGATAATATGGTTATAACTATAATTAAACATGAATAGATACAAATTTATTTTCACAAGGGAATAATAGAGAACAAAGAAGTTAGATAAATATACACAATTAATTAATAAATGTAAAAGATTTTTTTTTTTGTTAGGAAGCAATGGAACATAAAATATTAACCAATGGCTCCAAACATTGAAAATAACTAATGAAAGCAATGCGCCTGCATTAACAAAGTGGGCGACTGACATCTTTAATAAGGTATCAGGTGCAAGTTATGTTTTATCCAAAATCCATTACTGCAGAAACTAAACTAATGTAAACAATAATGACAGATAAGAAATTATTTGCTTATACATACACCAATATACCAATGAAACAAATTAGGGTGATTATTATTATTAAGGGACATTGCAACTGAGATGAATAATAGATTAAAATAAGCAATATTGAACATTGATATATTACTGATGGTTCTGTGTATTGTTCATTGCATGTGCATGATACAATAATTATGATCAGATCTTTTTATCTTGGTTGCAATAATACTGCTGTTTTATTATGCAATACACATAAGCACAGCACCCAAATCAAAAGAGCTGTTTCGATTATGCATTTTTAATACTGCTGTCAGCCATATATGATTTTTGGAGATATTTTGTGTAATGTATGCAGTACAGGAGCCCCATCATTTCAGTATTAGTTTCTAAATTTTTTTTCATTATTATATATTTTTTTGTTGTTAAAGTGTTCATAGTTACAGACCATAGTCTGTTCTAGGAATGCTATGTAATTAAAACGCTATACACCAGTAATGCCTATATAAACTACTGCAATATATTTTAAAACACAAATTTCTTTTTTTAAAAAAAAAAGAAATTATGCAGAAAGTAGAAATTAAATATATTAAAGTTATCCTTTTGAATATGTAGGATGGTATTGCAGTCATGTAATTGTTGAATATCCATTTAGCACACAGTCATAGGCATTGTCGATACAAAATCTTCCCAAATTCAAGCAAAATTTACCAATTAGGAATGTTTTATGAAAATGATTAAAAAAATATAGACAGTGCTTTATGCAAATAATCAAAACAAAACAAATGTGCAGATTTTCTTGGGTATAATAGGGATTTTTTTATTAGTGAATCATTAAATGATATGGCTTTTTCCTTAACATAGGGCTGATAACACATTTTGAAGTAGGAAAAAAAAAGGAATTAAATAGTCACTAGAAAATATGCAACGTGGTCAATAATTTAAGCTTAGATCAATGGTTCCCAACTTTTTATAGCGTTCAAAGATTTGGGAGGTACTTTTCCTTATCAGAGCTATCATTAAGTACATACAGGCTGATTTGCTAGAATATATTTTATACTATACAGGTTTTGAGTTTTAGGATTCCCCCTTTAATAAACAGTTTGGGGGGGGGGATTTAAAAATTGGGGATTTTTATTAGTAAAACATAAAATAAGGATATTTTTTATATTACAATACTAAAGGCATACAAAATTGCCATTTAGTAGTATTTTCAGCCTTGATTCGAAAATTATCAACTTTATTTTTTAAATAAATTGGAAAACCCTTTTTAGGGATGAAATAGATCATAATTTTAGGACAAAGCTCATTTTGGATTGTCATAGTCTATATTTCTATTTCACCATGCTAATTTTATTCAAAATATTTTTTAAATAACTAAAAATATTTTTTAATAAAATTAAGATGAGAAGGGTGTTAATTTTTAATTGAAATTAGAGATGCAACTTTGGATGCAAATATATCTAATTGTAATTTATGCTCTTCAAATGTATTTTTAATGAGCCTTATATAATTCTAAATGCCCGAATAAATAAAACTGTTTTAATTTCATTATCCTAAACATATATGCCAATTTCATCAACATTACTAATCTGTCTTTTATAAATTACTAACTAATAAATGAAACTGCAATATATTTTCACAACTAATAAATTTAAATATATTGCAATGGAATATTTTGCTTGGGTCAATTTTCAGTTCAAACTATCCATTTTCATCCTAGTATAGGATTTCATTGAAAAATGTCTTTGATACAGAAATTCCATCAGTCTTTTACAAAATTGAAGATTTGTATATTTTCCCACAGATTACCAATTTTCCCAAGAAAATGAAAAGTTGATTCCTTAGCTTATGTATTTAAAGAAGTCAATCAGAAGGTCTAAAATGACGTTTAATAGTTGATCTCTGTGCATTTCAGCAAAAGTTAAGTTGCATTAATTTTGGGAATCGTTAAAAAAAATCGTACTTTCTATATTTGATAATAAAATTTTAGTAGATCAAATTTTCATTCCACAAGTGCACTGATAACGCTTCCCTTCCATATTTTCCTACAAATTGCCTTCCGACAATTGCTACAGCCGTAAGCATCACACGACTGAACCATTTTATTTTTAAATTACTATCCTAAATGTAATATAAACGGTGCATGAAAACACATCATATGCTATTCGCTTTGATATGTTTAATATTTGTGCGTTTAGCACTGTTAGCTTTTCTGCCCATATCTGGTGACAAAACCGGTTGATAAACGTGGACACAGTTTTAGTGGTCTAGCATCATTGAATGTTATGCTGGTTTTCAGTGATGCTATTTTTCCAAATTAATTAATAGTTCAAAATTCATGATTTTCCCCCTTCCCTTCAAAATTCGAAATTAATTTGTTGTTATTGTGTATTTCGGCGATTTACAAAGGTAAATCAATAAATACTAACGTAATTTTTTTTTTTTTTTTTAATTCAATTAACGTGGCAACAACAGATCGCAATCCAGTTACAGTAGCCACACAAGCCTCCATGCCTTATTCGGGATTCGAACCCAAGCCCTCTAGACAGTAGCCAAACACGCTATCCACTACACCACCAGGGTGGCAATTATTATCCCTTTCATGCATTCCATTATTCTAAATTATGCATGATGTATTTACAAACAATAATTATATCCCTGGAATCTTTTGCTAATTCGCCGGTGTCCATGTGTGTTCTCCTTTCGGCCTTTTAACTTCATTCACGAGTTTGCGAAAAAAAGGGCACATTTTAAAAGCAAAATGGACCCTTTCCCAGCTTATCTTCGGACACCTGCAAGTAGGTTGCACTACGGCATTCCGTAGGGCTGAGTCACGGCGTGGGTTTGGTAGCTAAATCTTGGGCTAATTTCGAGCCTCACGGTTTTTGGAGAAGCATCCTATTTAATTTCACTGAGTGTGTTGAAGGCCCAGACCATTAGACTTATCCTGAGGACTTGAGCAACTATTTGGACGGCCGGGAAAGCTCACTGTTTATGTGGAAGTGCTCAGTGTAAGGTGGAAGTTTTCACTCGCCAAGTTTGGTGGCTCTTGGGAAGCGAACATGTTGTTGGAGGGGCATCCGATCCTTAGCCTCTGCAGGACAAGGACACAAATTTTGAAAAGCCATGGCCTGGGGCCGGGCTACGGCACCCATGGACATCTGTGAGAAAATGTTCCTATATTATATGTCACAGTAAATTTTTAATGTTTTTGACATTGAACAGGCAAGTGATTTGAAGGTGACTGATCATGCCATCAAACAGCCTGCAATGCAGTCTATGATGATCGTGCCTCTGCTGGATGACTGTTCTACTGTGTTCTGAGTTGCTGGGAATTTCCCATCATCCACACACTTTCAACTATTGGCTGCAGAATGCAGATAGTGCCTTCATTTTTCTGTGGGCCCAGTTCCCAAATTGTGCTAGTAGTGCAATGTGTTCCTGTTCACACCTGCTTATCTTCATCCTTGCACGTATCAACAGTATATTTCAAGCCTTATAATTAGTTCCAACAAGTGCATAAATGACGTGGTATTGTGTGGCATTCTGCAAATTGCTGCAGAGATCTCCAAATTTTAAACACAGTTTGACATTTTTTCTTTCCATTCATCTAATGAATTATCGGTTTTTATGGGACTTGCTCCTAAAGTATGGTGCTGCCCTTTAGGCAGTAACACAAGAGTTATTCTCACATACAATCTATAATTTACAAAATTGTTTTACAAAGGTGTTTCTTTTAGTGTCTTTAAATTTATATTTCTGTAACATAAATAAGCTGTGGGTTTAAATGTTTTATTTTAAATATTACTTTTTGGTGGACAGTTTCCAGGTAGACCAAACTCTGGACTTTAGGCCAGAGAGGGATCTGAATCTGGGTTTATTTTAAATTGAATTCTGGGTTTGTTTTAATTTGAGTTTATTTTAATTGGGGTTTTTAATTGTTTGTTTCTTTTTACGCAATGTACTACGAAATTTAATTGTTTGAGAATTTATAAAATTAACCTGTTTGTGTTTTGAAGCTCTCGAGTAAAAATATTGTTAATAAAGTAAAATTTTTAATTTAACAGAAAAATTTATTGCGATTTTTTTTGTGTGTGTTTTTGGGCTGTGCATTTTTATATTTAAAGGTAAGTGGAAATTTTAGAGTGATAAGTTGTTTGTGTGTGTATTAAAGATAAACAATAAAGTAACGTGCACAAGCCAAGCAAATAGTAGAAGAAATAATATTGAATATTTTAAAAGTAACTTTATTAAGTAAAACTATGCGATCAAGCTTATAAATAATTTAATAACTTGGTGTAATCTAATTAAATAAGTAAATAATAAATAATCACGTAAAATTTAAAGTAAGGATGTCAGTTCCGACATCACATCATCATTGAAAAAGTTGTTCCAGGTACAGTTAGAGTTCGATGGATGGAGGGTGAAGCCAAGCGAGTGCGATCTCATGTGCCACATTCTTTTTTATGCAGGATTTTTTCATTTCGTGCTCGTTTTGCACAGACGCGCATCCTATTTCAAACCCTGTTATATAAATCAAAATATATGGTGCTTCATAAATATCTTTTTCACAGTACCCTGAAATTTATAGCTTTTCCATAAAGGTGGCCATGTCCCCTATATTGAACTTTTTCAAAGAATATTCTTTTATACTTTTAAGAAAGAGTATTATGTTCTGGGGTATAGCAGGTTTTTTTTTTATTATATATCTGAACTACTTTTATTATCAAAAAGTTAATGCAATAAAGTAACCAACTAGTATTTCTCACACATGAAGCACCACAGCACTAATTATTGAGACTTCTTTTCTGTCACCATTAAAAAGTGGTTCATTTGGGAATCAAACCCAGAACTTTTGACTTGAGAGTTATAAGGCTCTGAATAGGTGAGCTACAGAAACTAGTGATTTTCATTTTAATAACAGTGGTCTTTAAAATTATTAACACATAAGTTTAGTTTTTAACGTTTAGACTACAACAGAACTTCATGCACCCTGTGACTATAGAACCCCCCATCAAAACATGAAAAACATTGATTGGAATAACTTTATAATTCCTTAAATAATTTATATAATTCATATAAAAATTTTTATTCCAATATTCAGGAAAATTCTAAAATCTGAGTTAATTAATAAAACAAATAAAAACAAGCAACTAAATAAATAACTCTAATAAATAATAGTATGATTATAAAAATTTTATAACAGCAGCAAAGTTTAATTTTTATAAAATTTGATAAAAATGGATGCAACATATCAAATTTATAGCATAATGTTTTATAGTTATAATTAAAAGGGAAATTTAATAGCAAAATTAAACACACATCCATAACAGAAGGTCTTTATTTCACTTCCTTAAGACGTACAAAAGTTTAAAAAAGGCCATAGCGCTTTCGAGCATAAGCATGCCCTTCATTAGTGGCTACATGGAAATAAAGTTTTAATCGTTCATATATAGACCAGATATAGCGACAAAATTTGCATAAATACAATTTACAAAAGAATCTACGTTTAGACAAGGATGAACCGTAAACAATTTTTCAAAAATTTTAACAACAAAAGAACAGCAAATTAAATTACAATTTAATTACAGAAATCGAAAAAAAAAAAGGGGGGGGGGGGTGGCAATCAAGCATGTCCACCGATGGTAATTTTAAATTTTATATTGGAAGTACTAAACGCACCGCTGGCATCGGTTTAGCAGAACATGCTCGGGATGTCAGGTAAACTTTCTACGGCTCTTGCTCAATTTGTTGTTAAAGATAATTTTCAGTTTTTTTTTAAAAGACTTTCCTTTTGATGCATTGTAATAACCCTCGTGATATTCTCCTTTTTGAATCCCTTTTTATTTATATTTACCGTGAGTCCATTTGTAATTTTGACCCTGTTATGAATTTGAGTTACGCTTGGCGACTCATTCTCGACTCCATGCAATTCAAGTCTCTGCAAAGTTATCTTTGACGTCTTCCTCTTTGGGATTATGCTTGATTGCCCCCCCCCCCCTTTTTTCGATTGCTGTAATTAAATTGTAATTTAATATGCTGTTCTTTTGTTAAAATTTTTGAAAAATTGTTTACGGTTCATCATTGTTAGATTCTTTTGTAAATTGTATTTATGCAAATTTTGTCGCTATATCTGGTCTATATATGAACGATTCAATCTTTATTTCCGTGTAGCCACTGATGAAGGGCATGCTTATGCTCGAAAGCGCTATGGCCGTTTTAAAACTTTTGTACGTCTTAAGGAAGTGAAATAAAGATCTTCTGTTATGGATGTGTGTTTAATTTTGCTATTTATATTTTAACATCAGACGTGATGCCAAATTAATTATTTAGGGAAATTTAAGTTTAAAAAAAAAAAAAAAATTCTCAATTATCTTTTGAGGAAAGAAAGTGGTAAATTTAAGAAAACATGACTAGAAGTAAAAAAATGTGACTAGCTACCAGCCCTGAAATAAGAAGACCAGTTATTTTTCCCTATTTCTATCATAAATTTTTTTTAACTGTGCTTAGTTTTGTATCAGAGAAAATTAAGCATTTTGGTACAAATTTAGGCAGTTTTAAGGTCCTTAAAAATTAAAATTAGGAATGTAGCAGTTTTTAGGGGCATTGTTATTATCACAAAATAGCTATTAACTGCTTTCCAATTTAGTAAATTTATTACGTGCTATAGTTGTGCAAGTCTATGTGATGATTGAGTGGCATCCAATTAGAAGATCAAGCTTGAACTGCCCCAAACTACAAGGTTATGTTCATAGTCGAGATTGAAATTTATAATTTTATGAATCTGACCTGCCAATTTTATGCAGTTTGAGTTAAATCATCTATAAATTCAAAGCTAACTGTGTGATATTGCTCATTGCCAGTCACCACAGTCAAGTCAGCAGGGCCGTGACAATTGGTGAGGCGTGCGCCATTTTGCAGGTACGTAAAAATTGAAATGTTTATTAAAGTTTTAAAAACTATAAATTGTTTTAAAACATGCTGTACTTTCTAAAAAAATTAGTTCTAGAACTGGATTGTTAAAAGAAACACACTGCTTTAGTAATCAGAAAATATAAGCACAATTTTAATAATGTATCCTCTCACAACTGGGATTCAACTTGAATTAGATAATGAAATAATAATAATAAGAAAGGCAATCCTTCAGGAAGTTATAACTTTTGTAAATTGCTTCTTTATTCAATCCAAGATGATACTTAAATTGAGGCACCGAGAATTAATATCAGCTCTCAGGAAACAGATGAATTTAAATAATAATATTTTCCGCCTGATTTAAGGTGCCATGAAGGATAGAAATAACTTTCATATATTTAAAGCACCCTATGAATCGGGATAGAAGAAAGGGCTCTCTCCCTCAAACCATTTGTACATATATTCTTTTAACCTGAAATGAATGGAAGCAATTATTAATTATTTGGGAAAATATCAAGAACTGTCCTCGAAATCAAAAATTTATTTTTTTCTATGTTTAGCTCTATATCTCTAGAACAAATAAAACAAATGGGATAAAAACTTGTCCGAATTTTTCAATTAATAAATGTCAGTAGCTAGATGTTTAACAAGGAGCTTCAACCAAAGAAGTGCCTTCAATGTTTCGAGAATTTATTTTAAATCGAAAAAATAAGTTAGTAATAACATAATAATGTTACAATTTCCTTATCATTTTACAAAACTATAAATGGAGAGTAGAATGGCGTTTGTATTATATCTTGCCTGAGGCGCTAAATTGCTTAGTCATAGGCCTGCAAGTTAGTTCTTTTTATCTGGCATATCATGTAAAACCATTGTTGGAATACAGAGCCCAAATCAACAAGAATCATCATCCTTATTTACAAATTTTTAGTAACAGTGTAAAAATGAAGAGAGCTATTTACATATAAAGATAGTTACCATTTTTTTTACAAAAAGTAACTGCCTCTTCTTTACTTGAAAACTGAACATTCATATTCGATAAAGGATCTCCACTGTTTCAACATGAAACAAAAATCAGAAATAAGGTATTTTCAATAAAGATAACATATTAACTAATAGTAACAACAAATAATTAGTATCACTTAGAATTTAATAAACATGTTTTATTTTCGACTGATTCAAATACTGTCTTTAGAACAATTATTCATTTTTATACAAAATGATTTTTTAGCAGGCTGTTTTGTTTGGTAAGAAATTTTAGGAAACAAGAGGTTTTTAAGAGCTCCATATTTTAAAGGATATGAGCTTATCTAGTTTCATATTTTGAGCACAATTGCAATATGAAACTGATGCATGAAATATATTTGTGCTTAATCTTTAATGGTTTTGAAATAAACTTATGTTTTCAACTCCATGGAAATTATTATATTTATGGTTATGTTAAGCAACTATCTAGTATTTGATTAACAGGACTGAATCTACAGCTTTTAGGGCCTGACGTGCTAATCTAAGATAGACCCTTTTTACCGATAAAAGTTTAATGCACTGATATAAGAAAATGTACTATATGGACAAAATTATACAGACAAATAAGTATATTAAGTGTTGTTGTGTGATACATTCAAATTATGCTCTCTGTGACACTTTTATAATTTTCTTCTAGCTTGCAATATGTGAAAATGATAAATTCTAGTAAGTTAATTTTTAAACATTTTTGCACTAGAAAGTGACAAAGTTAACATCATTTAAAGCTCTTGATGTGTAGAATTTAAAGAAAAATTTTTTCTAGCAGTCAGCAATTAGTTTGCTTCATGGGTCAGATGAGTGGGTACACTGCTTTCTGAAAGTTAAGCATGAAATGCAAATTCTCAAATGGCAAGCATATTTGTGGATTTTACTGCACAAAATTTGCTGTGGTCTTCGAATAGAATATACAATTACTGAAACACACACTGAAAAGCAATTAGCTTTGCTGCACATATGTAAATTAAACATTTGGTTAAAATAATGCATTTGCATGAAAGGATTTTATTGTAATTAGAACTTTTTTGTGGAATGTTGGAATAGCCATATGTATGCTTTACCATGACTTAGAGAATACATATGGATAATTCATATTGGTGGTGTGCTGTTAGGAGACTTGAAGTTGGACAATCTATCACAGAGGTGGTAAATGTCTTCTGTGCATCATTCGATCATTTCTTGTTTGCGGACACAATTTCTAACGAGCAGAACTGTCTCCAAGAAACCTGTTTCATGATGTCCCTGCGCAATGATTCCCAACCAGTATTCTGCAAGCTTGTGTCATGAATTTACGCAAAGGAAAAGTGCAACTTGCACCTCTATTATAATTGATTGAAAAGTTTGTTTGTAATTTTTTATAATTAATTATTTATTTATTAGTGAAAAGAAATAGGCAAAGAAATACTCCTGTAATATGTAATTCAAAAGCATGAGCTAATTATTACAAGGTTTATACTCAAACTTGGCAAGAAATTTCCCTGAGCTTTCTAGAATTTTTGTAAACTTTTATAGTCCGAATCACAGCATTTTGCTGTATGTTTTATGTATGTTTTGCTGTATTTTTAATTTTATTTAGTGAAATAAATTTAAATTTAGTAACACACAAAAATTTTTAAATGAAAAGTTAGTCAATTTGATGATAAAAACATGAAACCACATTTTCCAAATAAAAATTTTGGTTTCTATTACAACAAAGTAAAAGAATCTTTTAAAAAATAGTTTGAATTTTTTAAGATGGCAAAACAATGGCTAATTCCAGGCTAAAATAGAATATTTCTCGGTTTTTAATGAAAAATTGCAATTTTCTATGGGTTTTTCCTGAGATTTTGAGATGAAAATTCCAGGTTTTTCTTGACAGGGAAAACCTGGAATTATGGAACCAGGCACATAAACCCTGTTACAATTAATCAATCTCACTGCTATTTTGTAATTTACCCCTATGAAATGTAATATATATCGACCAGGTAAGGGTTCCCTGAGATCTGATGACATATTTCAAAGGTTCCTCCAAACATAAAAGGTTGTGAATCACTGTACTGGGGTCATAATACCTTCCAATGACCAATCAATACATAGCTTTACTTCGAGACACAATCACTGAGTGACAGCACCAATTCTACAAACAGTTGTTACTGCAGCCATAGGAAGGCCGATATCGGCCAGTACTATGAAGCAAAGGTTGCATACTGGAGGTCTCTATGCACGAATACTAAAAGTTTGTGTCCAGAGTTGAGCTCCAAGGCCAGAAGAGTATGTTTATAATGGTATCATAAGCATGTAATTTGGACTCGGACACAATGGGTGAATATTATCTTTATAAACTAATTGAGATTTGTCCTGCAATCAAGCAGTAGAAATGTGGTAGTCTGAAAAAAATAAGGAGCACAGTTTAGATCAAAATCAACATAAGTGATGAGATATTTGAATTGATATTTCAAAAAAAATTTTTGGAGGAGGGATTTTTCTTGAAGTGCATTTTTGCTATGCATTTTACTAATTCATTTGCAAAACAGCAATGTTGAATTGCAAATTGTGATGTGATACTGCTTAGTGCAAGCACTAATAGTGTTATAGATTGATAACATAATCCTGCTTTAAAGAGGTGAAGATTTATTGGAAGGAGTCTTCTTTTTGAGAAGAGACCAATATTTCTTATTAAGAATCCTCTGATGAAAACTTTTGAATAGGGGACCAATTGCAACATTCTAACATTGAAAATAAACTAAGATTTTTATTTAGATACAAGCGGAGATCATATAGTTTTTCTCAATACTAGAAGAAAGTTCTTTCTCAATTCTAGAAGAAAGTATCTTGAATAACAGCACAGAGAAAAATCAAATGAAAACAAAATAAAGCTATAGATATTCTGGAGGTTAAATGTAAAGAACATTTAACACAAATAAAATGTGGAGTGATTTTAAATTTTCTACACTTAAGTAAGAATTTCATATGATTTAAGCATCTTTCATGTTTCAATCTAAGCTTGCAGAACATATTAAGCTTAGAAGAGATCATCATTCTAAACCAAGCAAAAGGAAACTTACCTCAGAAATAAACAATAAAATGAAGGGAACTGCCTGATTGTAATGCATATCCCAGAATTAGGAAATATCACAATAAATAAAACTGCTGCTTACGAGAATAATACCTTCAATACTTCCAAAAAGAAAACAGGTCTAAAAAATTCAATATGCCCTTTTTTAAGGAAGTATTGAGTTTTACATTGGCATATAATATATATTTTGAGTGACGATATTTGGCTTACCTAGATGACCATCCCATCAAGGGATTTTCCCATCGTTCTCGTGTTTCAAATTCTATTTTCCACTTGTGCGTATTGAATGTTCCTGACTGCATAGCATTTTTAGCAGGTTTGAAAATTCTGACAAGTCTGGTTTTCACATGTTCTTCAGGTACTCCAGTGATAGGAGATATATCACTCTGAAACAAGTTTTTAAATTAGTACATTAATATTAACAAGGTTGTGGTACCTGTAGCTAGAGGTTACTTTTTAGTAAGAAAAAAAAAACATTTTTACATATAACAGGCCACACCTGACAATATATACCTGGATTTTATTTAAAAAACTATCTAACATATTTTGCTGAAATTCTTTTATATATATTTTATGGGATAATTTGAATATTTCCTAAAACTTTCAAATGTTTGAAAAATGAGGTCCATAGGGTTCAGTGTATTTCACCTTTTCAACTCAGGTTCAATCCAAAACTAATTGGGTGACATTATTCATTTACATTCCTATATATCCCACAGACCGTGTGAACAACATACTAAAGTCATTTTTACGGCAGTTGTTTTGTGAACGGATAGACGGATAGATAGAATGACCAAAGTCATAAACACTTTTCAACTATGTTGGAAAGTGTTTATGACAGGAAGAATCTGTATGTATGTATGTTTGTTCGCGATGCTCCGCGATATCTATCACACTTACAGGTGTGAGGTTTTCACACAGTAGCATCTAGGGCGCGGTAGCCCATTGGTTAGCGCGCTGGAGTTGCACTCGGTAGGCCCGGGTTCTATTCCAGCCACTGCCAAAACTGCCGCCGTGTTCATGCGGAGTACGATCACGTTAAACATGTGGGTCCGAAAGTCCTTCCGTGAGGTTGGTGGTAGGGGAAGGAGGGTACGGTCCCTGTGGATGCCTCCCCCACTGGGTTCCGGTCTAAATTGGGTGGCACTTCCCGACCGTCCAAACAGTTACTTTACACCTTTCTGGTAGGTCGGACGGTCTGGGTTTCAACAACAACACAGTAGCATCTATATGTGAACTAATGTACCTCAAAGCCCTTTATCCAAATTTTTAATTAGATTTTTTAACATTAAAACTTTTTCAACATGTTAAAATTGGCTATTTACCACCTACAATAAGGAACATCTTCTTTCCCTGACACGTCCTTTTATGCATGTAAAGATGCAAAAGTATAATAACCATTGTTGTAAGATATTAAAAAATAAGTCCAATATCCAGCTTCACTTCTATATATATTTTTCCTTTTTTTCATATTTCGGAATAGCTTCACTTCTATATATATATCTTGCTGCTAGATATATAGTCTGTACAAAGTATCTATCAAAATACCATAAATATTAAATTTATTGAACTTACCAAAGATGGCACTGTAATCTGTGTTTGCAATTTCTCCAGAAATTCTTTTTGAGAATCATCCATCAATTCAGCTTTCACATCTTTAATTCCAGGTTCATTTTTCTTTTCATACGACTGTTGTGAAGAGGATCGAAAGAAGTTTCTAAAATATTTTATTGTCACTAATAAAAATATGCAGAATTCAATAACTAACAATAGCACTTAGAAATTAATGTTACTTTGGATAAAGGCTCATCCATCATTTGTTTAACATTGCAGATGAGCCCTTATCCAAAGTAACCCTTTTCAAATATATAAGTTACATAAAATAGCCCCTGGAGAATATAATAATCTGCAGACCTCCAGGAAACTAGTTTCCTCTTGAAGCATTAGGTTTTGTTAGTTGAGGAAACTGGCATTTCTGGCAATTATTGCACTGAATGATTTAAATCATTATTGAGCTCTTTGAAAAATAACTGCTAGACGTTCAAGTTCCATACATCAAGTGTTATTTTCATGATGCTCAAAATGGTATATTGTTTCTAATTTTATCTCAGTTTTGAGGTTTGAGAACTGTGTAACTAGTGGTGCTGAGATAGCCACTTTGTATCTATGTGTAATAATAATGACATAGATGCTACACATATTTCTTATGACTGATTTGTTCAAAAATTCCACAATTTAAAGGTTGTAACTTGATGAAATTTAGTATTAATTTTGTTCAAAACTATACACAAATTATTGTTGCAAAAATGTGTGGTGAACACAATTTATTGCAACTAATAATTCTATGTGTAAAAAGCAATAACATCCTGTAATTCTCTGATGGAAAAACTTTAACACTTCTCACAATCATTGATGGTACATCACCTATGCATATGTCACAACAGTCTTTCCAAAATGGGCCATGATAAGTGAGATAAAAATAACAGGCAGTTAACCGAAAATATGTTACATTGGTTAACTGAAGTGAACAGTATATTTAGAATCAATATAAAGATACCCCTCCCCACATAGATAGGAATTGAACCTGGGTGCTTTACTGATAAATTATTAGAATTTCATGCAAGAGTTCCCCATTTTGAAATAAAAACATCATGAGTTTATGAGCTAAAAGACATTGTTTGTTTAATGCTGAAACAGTCAAAACTTAATATGGTGTTCAATCCCCTTTTCACGTTTACAGAAAACTTTTAGCTTCAAAATGTTGAATCTAACTGAAATTTAATAAAGAGAAATAATTTATATTTTTACAAATAAATCAAATTGTTTACAAATTAATTAATATTGCTGCAAATTATTCATAAATAAATGAATACTGTTGCAAACAATTATAATACTTTATAAAGAGAGGGAGAGAAAAATTTTCATTTAATCAAAAAATATTATGATTTTTGAAAATATTCCAATATTTTCACTGGCTTTTTACATTCAACATAATGATAAACATAACTTTTTTTTTCTCTTCTTTAAGTGATCATAGACGAAATTGAACGGTTCAGCCATAAATCTACAGGAAAATTCGGTCCATCTATTTGCTCTTCCATGAAAGCGTCCCATCCCCCTTTTTGTTTCAGTTTGAAATGCTGAAAAATTCTGTGAAACAGCCTCCCCATCGCCCCCCAAACATTGGAGAAAAATAAAATATTTCACTGTTGAAAAAAATAAATTTATTGGTAAAAATATTTTTTTTTAGCTGAAAATTATGAGCAAGTTTCTTTCCTACTGTACATACTTTGCAATGTTCCATTGAATTTGAGGGGCAGATTGATGGAATTCTATTTGTTTATTTTATCAGAAAATTCCCAGTAAGTGCTTCCCTTACATTTTCTATGATTTTCTATCACATTTGAGGAAGCAAATCTATGGAATTTTATAGTATTACACTTTCAGTTTAATCAAGTACATATTTTAGCAGCCAATTAATTTTGCAATAGTTTGTTAACCGGGGCATTTCATGTCAATTCATCCATGCCATGACACCCACCAACTCATATTTTCATGAAACTTTTTTACTTGCTACTACCATTAAGTTATTAATCCAAGTAATTTTTATTTCTATCTAGGCTACATACTTTCTGAGGCATAGAATGCCAAAATTTTGGAAAATTGCACATGACTTTTTCGAAACTCAGCTTCTAGAGTCAGTAGGAAACTTGAGGAAAAAATTTATATCTCTGTGTTCAATCTATATCGTTCATATCATTAACAAATTTTTAGAGCATATCAATAAAAGTGTGTAGATTTCATAAAAAAATAGTGTATAAATATTGCCTACTTATGACGAGAGATACAAAAATGTAATTTATTTAATTTAGAATGTGAAAAAAAAATGGTGGAATTTTGATTGCTAATATTTTCAGTAGAGATGTGGGTCGGAACATTTTTTGCTATGTTTTTCCAGAAAATGTTCTACCTTTCTTTTTCTTTTCCCCAATTCATTTGAAAATGAAATATACTTACTCATTCCACACTGCTTTTTGAAAAGTAGGTAACTTTACAAGAAATCTTTGATTATTTAGTTTTCTAATTTTGAGGAAGAAAGGGATTAACGCTTTATTTTGAAGAAAAAGGATAGACAAGAACTAGAAGGGTACATGTGACATTTTCATCATTCAGGTAAAACAGCAGGTAATATTTTTAGAAACTTATTCTTTCAGCAATTAATTCTGTAAAATTTGTGAAAATATAATAAATATGGAATATTTTATTAATTTGGCAGAAGGGAAAAAACAGCACCAAATAAATGCTTAACTCAATGTCGACCAAATTGTCTCTTATCTCATGGTACTCACCCATTCACTTATAAATCAGTATTTTTAAACAATTTTTAAAATTATATATATAGGAATTACTTAAAAAAAAGGGTTTAATTATAAGTATTTTAATATTTTAATTATTTAATAATATATTTTTTATACCTTTAATAAACTAAACAAACTCTTTTTCTTTTTATTATTAATAATTATTTAGTAGTTGTAGTAGAGCAGTAGTCATTAAAAAAAAGTGGTAGATTCTAATTTACGTACTATAAGGCATAAATAGGAATTTGTCAAATTTTCCTATCAATTATCAGCAGCAGGGTTGGCTGATTGTAAACCCCATTGGTCTAAACCATGTTTTCTTTTCATTTGTTTAAACCATACATTTCGATTAAATAAAAAAAATCTCGCCTCCTTTTTTTATCAACCCTGGTTAGCAAGTATTTTTCAATCATTGTTAACATAATATTTAATTATAATTTAAAAATAAATAAGTAATTTTTATTTTTTCTTATAATACTTTTATATCACAATAAATAAACTGCCGCTTGTGAGAATAAAATTTTCTAATCCTTCCTTAAGGGTGAGCGTCAGTAAATTTTCTGCCCTATCCGCGCTTTGTTAACTTTCGCGGCACACATATTTCGCCGAAATTCTGCTCAAACAGTTGCGAAATATTTTCTTATAGATAAAATGCTATGCTTAGATTATATTAAAACTAAATTTAATGCCCCAAAAAACATAGAATATATTTTTTATTTTAATCCAAAATATTTTTGGTGCTGCCATCTGTTGTCGTAATTTCATTTATACCGATTATTTTTATTTTTTAATGAACATTTTTAAATATCTATTCCTTCTAATACAGTGTTAAATACAACAACAGATCATATATAATAATGCCACAATCACGGAAAGATAATTTATCATTCTATAAATTTGATAAAGAATCTGAATGTACATAACTGAGGACTGCAGTTTTGTCTTCAAGTTCCTTTATCTTCAAGTCCAAGTTCAATTACGTTTACGTGATTATGGCATTATATATGATCTGTTGTTGTATTTAATAGCGTATTTGAAGTAATAGACATTTAAAAATGTTCATTAAAAAATAAAAATAGTAGGTATGAATTAAATTACGACAACAGATGGCAGCACCAAAAATATTTTAAATTAAAATAAAACATATATTCTATGTTTTATTAGGTATTAAATTTAGTTTTAATATAATCTAAGCATAGCATTTTATCTATAAGAAGATATTTCGCAACTGTTTCAGCAGAATTTCGGCGAAATATGTGTGCCGCGAAAGTTAACAAAGCGCGGATAGGGCAGAAAGTTTACTGACGCTCACCCTTAAAGAAAGCAAGCATATAAAAGTTATATAGTTAATAATTTATTTCTTAAGCCTATAATAAACAGTAAATTATTTATTATTTAGAAAGGGTTTAGCAATTTTAATTTATTATTTATTTTGTGCATTGTTTTAAATTTATGATTAACAAAAATATTTTTTCTATTGTTATAGATAAAATATAATTATTTTATAACTTTTCAAAAGCACAGATACTAAATGAAAATATTAAATTGCAGCTGCTGATTTCAATATGTATGTAAACTCCTGTTTGTAAAAATTGCAACACCATGAAGGAATCATCAGAATAGAATGAAACTTATTCCACAAATGACCTGTATTGATACAAATAAACAATTAAATTTACAAAGCAAAAAAACAATATTATATGTCAAAAATCAGTATATTTGGTGAAGCCACCATGTGCTGCTATATGATGTGGCATCAAATCAAACAGATTTTGAATTTGTACCCGAGAAAGAACATTCCAAATTGCTTCTATCCGAAGTTCAGCGGTATTAGCTACGGATGATGCCTGCATCATGAGCGAGATGCCGACCGATGAAATCCCAGTCATGTACAATAAGTGACATATCCGGTGAATAGGCAGGCAAAGGAAGAAGCTGTATCTGTTGTGCTGAAAGGAAGTGTTGAACATTCCTAGCAACATGTGGATGGGCATTGTCCTGTTGAAATACAGCTCCATAAATGTGTTGAAGGTAGGGTACTACTTCGGGCTCAAGAACTTCTCTGATGGACCAGTTGCTGTTGAGTTTACCCACAATTCTTAGCAGCTGAGATTGTCCAAGATACCCAGAGCTCCAGACCATCACGCTGGGTATGACGTTGGATAACACACTCTGGAAGGTGACGTGCACCACTATAGTGTCTGATGTGGATGCAGCCATCACTGTACCCCAAATTAAAGTAGGATTCATCAGAAAAGACGACTTGTTGCCAATTGGCATGCAACTGTCTATGTTGATGAGCCCATTGTAGCCGCAGGCGTTGATGGTCAGGGGAATCCTGTACAAAATAATTCTTGCACACAGTCTACAGTGCAGCAAAGCTCCAACACTCTGCCAACTGTCGAGATGAAATTGTATAATCCATCACTGCCATGTCGATGAGGTGTCTATCATTTTGTACTGATGTGACATTTTGTCACCCACTCCCAGATTTGCGATTCATCTGGTTCTCCTCAATACACTGCTTCCAAACTCAAATCACTGTCATGATATTGCACTCCATATGAGCTGCTATTGCGCGATAAGACCCCCCCCCCCCTTCACGAAGGCCAATCATTCATCCTCATTCAAACTTCGTAACTTGCTTATATGGTGCCCTCTGTCATCATAGAGGCATAGTGAAATGTTTACCACGGGCAGCCATAGACTATTTTCAATGTCCCACTACAGCTCTCTATTTATAGGGCTAGAACAGCAGTTCGGAGGACGTTGCTCAGTCCAAGCATGTGTGGTGACTCTGAAATTCTAATTATTTGCATTTGCTGCGAGTTTCAGCTCAATTGCGTGATTCTTTCATGGTGTTACAATTTTTATAAACATGAGTATATTAGAAAATTTTGTGCATAGAATAATTTTATATATTTTAAAAATTAAACCTCTTTTTTTTAATAATATTAGGCTAAGTCCAAAACAAATCAGGCAGGCAAAGAAAAAATCTTATCTTCATAGTCTCAGATGTTTTTAAATTGAACATATGTTAAATTCAGGAAAAAGTAAGAAATCCATATTTTCTTTCTTTTGTTCAAAAAACTTCCTGGCCCGAAATACAGGCTGCCAAAGATGGTGCCATTTCTCACTTGCGATTTTCGGCAAAATTTTAAAATGCTTTATCTCTGGAACAGTTCAAGATATTTTGTTGCGGTTTTTTTAATTTGAAATATAATATTTTTCTGATTAAAATGATATCTTCCGTTTGTAAATATGTGTCCAAGTTCTCTTGCTGTAGCCTTCAGAAATTTTTTTTGAAAAATCAAAAATAACTTTTTTCAAAAATGCCAATCCCAAAAATTTTGATTTTTTGACTGTTGATCAGTACCATAGAGTACTACATTCCCTGAAAAGGAGAACTTCCACTTTTGAGTTTAACAGGTTTTATAAACAATTGAAAATTTTGCCATATATTAAACCAGTTTCCGTTACCACATACTTATCACATATTGGTATCATGAAATCAAAATTTAGTCTTATTTGACATGGCATTTTAATTCTTAATAAAGATAAGCAACAGACACAGCTTTCAAAACATATTAAAGCTTTCAAAATATATGTGCAAGTTCCAAAACATATTACAGGTTCCACAGCATACCACTTCTGTGCACTCTGCTTAGAACTGAAATTAGCAATTCATTGAACTAAAAATTTGTTCAACTGCATCAGTATCTTCCTTTGATATTGAGTGATGCCATCCTGTTGAACCAATAGGAACTGGAGCACTCACAATCTTTAAAAAATCCTGAATTGGAAGTGAGCACTGTTAGTGGTGTTGCTGTCTTGCAGCTGGAAATCTTTTTCCAGCAGCCGGTTTATGTGGTAGCATAAAGTTCACGATTTCATTTAACTCACAACTGATATCTATAACCTCCGCAATCCACCAGTCACAGTCATACACATATCCCACAAACATCCCTCTTTGTAGGTTGTGAATCTGAATATTCTCCTGTCATTTCTGAGATCTTGGTTAGACAAATGAAATTTCTTCTTTCTTGCTCTTTAAAGTTCTGGCAATATAGGTTCGCTCATCAGTAAGAGTCCACACATGTGTCTTCTGAATTCCTTTCACAGGAGCAGTTTGGTTTGACCATTTTTTTTTCTGGTGACGGAATTCTTCAACTTCCTCTTTGGCATGAGGATGAGGGCTGTTGATGTATATGCTTTCATGACTCTTGTAAAATCCTCGGCATTCTGAATTGCAGCTGTACTTGGACTGGAAAGATTATGTTTTGTAGCGTAGTGCTTCAGCAGGCCTCCTACACCATCACAAGACCCCTTCCCATGATCAGTATACCCACTCCATTGGCAGAAGTGACTTAGTCACTTCAAACAGTTGGTAACGATTTTTAAAGTGACTAGGGGCACCGTCAAAAATAATGATGATCTTTTCCGTATGTGATTGCAGCTGTTGTTGAATTTCGTGTATTGCCAACAATGCATGTGCTGAGTCATGTCCTCTGTCATCACTTATAACTGCAACACTTGTGGTCTTATTTTGAAAATATGCGACTCCTGTAAAAATTGAAACTTGATTATTACTCCAGTGACACCCTTGTACTTCTTGTGGCAGAATCACAGACCAGTTCTCAGAAAAATCACAATCAAGCACTAAACATAGTTGTTCAGCCTCTACACGTCCCTTCACTTCTGCAATGTGTTGTTGCAATTTCTTCAGATGTTGGTGTGTTACTGCTTTCACTGTCCATTTCCCAAGTTCGTCAATGAAGGTATCAATGGCAAGTTTTTTTAATGAGTTGATTTTCCTTCCATGTTGCATATGTAACTTCAGAATAATCTTCTGCTATGCTTTCTAGACCAAGTGTCTGTAAGGTCAGCCTTCCCTTTCCAGGGCAGTCACCACATTCCTGAAACAAACAGGTCTCTCGCTCTACATCACAGACTACTAACCACTTCACACGTCCAACCAAGGTGTAATATGTCCCGCCTTTAAGTAAATTCTTTAAAGTTACCACGCAAAGTTCAAAACTGGCACAATACACACATAAACAGATGTTCCTTCTTATATAGGGCAAAAGTTTCTTTAATACTGTGGGTCATGTATCTTTTCACTTTCACCACTTTTTCTCCTGCAACTGTTATAATGATAGTGTCTTTTTTGTTGGCGCTCTAGTGAGAGCAGTCCCATTTATCTTTCAGATAAAATGATTGTGTAATTTGAATATGAGCTACAGTCACAGGATGACCATAATAGGGATCCGGTTTTCTAAACACTCCTTTTGCAGACCTCACATTTCTTGTTTTGTCCACTATGTATTTTGTTGCGGATGGAATGCGGTGCAAAATTTGTACCTTTGAAAAGTATATTGAGATAATTGTTAGAACTTGCATCTTTGCATTGTAGGATTCACACGATTCAACAGGTGAATTGATGTTTGATATAAATTCCCGGCAAGTTTCACAGTAAGCTTCTTTAGGTTCATTTTCTTCTGAAGATGGAATTTCTACGTTGAAGAGTTCAGTCAGTTTTCTTTTGGTGTACTCACCCACAGCTTCAGTAATTTCTCTACACTTTCTTGATGCATACAGCTTATAACTTAACTTCACTGACCATGGTTTCCTAACAGGACTAACACCAACCTCTACAGCTGACTGATTCAGAGAGAATCCAATTCTTCTTCTACAGATACAAAATCTGCATCATCCACACCATGGGAGACTTTTTCTTGTTCAGTTAGTGTCATTTTTGATATTCTGTCAAAGCATTTAGAACACAGAAAGTCATCACTGGAAACATCTTGACTTTGAAACAGAGTCGTGCAATGAGCACTCTTATTCCCAATCTGAAGAAAGTTTGTTTTTCTTGCTAATCTTATATATCACTCTTTTATGGATATGCAAATAATCAGCACAATTTACTCTCCTGTGCCCCAAGTCAGAAGACATTTTAAACTCAGTCCTTTCCACAAAACACCATACAACTCAATCAGCAGAATCCTCATAAAATTTTACTAAAGTGCTGTTGGACCACAAATTTGGTAAACTGCTTCTCTTTGTTTGACTGTAGACAACTAAACTGTGAATTCATGTGTCCTCCCTTTTAAATGCTAGTCAAACACATAGAATTATCTTGATGGTTCCAGAAGGTTCTGTTATATTCTGGAATTATCTGAATGGTTCCAGATTGTTCTGTTACATTCTGGAATTATCAGAATGTAACAGAATGGGACAATGTGGAAGCTTCCAGATTGTTCTAGAAGGTTCTGTTACATTCTGGAATTAACTGGATGGTTCCAGATTGTTCTGTTACATTCTGGAATTATCTGGAAGTTTCCAGATTGTTCTAGAAGGTTCTGTTACATTCTGGAATTATATGGATGGTTTCAGATTGTTGTAGAAGGTTCTGTTACATTCTGGAATTATCTGGAAGCTTCCACATTGTCCCAGAAGACCTTTAATGATTTGGAAAGTTCTATATAAAGAAAATCCTGAATAACAAAAACATTTCACCAGTTTCAACTTTAATTTATCATTTTTATTCCATCACATTGAGCACATGGGTCCGAAAATGGATTTCTTAAAAAAAAAAAAAATTATGAAATATTCCAGAACCAAAGTGGCATGTTCCTCTTTTCAGAAAGGTGCTTTTGAGAAAAATAAATTTCGCAAGTGAGAAATGGCACCATCTTTGGCAGCCTGTATCTCAGGCCAGGAATTTCTTTGAACAAAACAAAAAATACAGGTTTCTTAGTTTTTCCTTAATTTTAACATATGTTAAATTAAAAAATATCTGAGACTATGAAGATAGCCCTCCTGCCTGAATTGATATGGACTATACCATTAATAAATATATATATGACTGTAGCTCTAAATTAAGAACAAATACTTTTAAAAGTCACTGAACATATTATTCTATCTTAAATGTATTATTTATAAATAAGTTTAAAATTTTTTAGAAAATTTTCCACTGCTGAAATGTTTCTGGAAAATCCACATCTCTAATTTTTAGTAGCTGGAAAGGCAAGTCAATCAATAAAAAACTATAGGGTCATTCAATGCCATACACCCAATTAAATTTTGAAATGACACTCACAAACTCAGGGTTATGAGACTAAGTCTTCTCCCACTCCTCTCTTTGACTACCTTACTGTTAGTGTCTATATCAGTGGTCTTCAACCTTTTTTGAATTGCAGGCCAACATTTAAGTTAGATGGAGACTCACGGGGCCATATATATAAAAACACACTAGTAAGCATGCTTATACTTAAGCATATATACATATGTACACATGCACACACAAATACAAGGGTCACATTGAATTTTTTTATACGGGCAGACAATATGCGCTAGAAAAAAGTTATTTGTCAGATATTTAAATTTAAACTCATTTATGTCTGCAGATGATAATTTGTGGCAACAATTACAATTTAGCTATCATAGAATAAATTTTGAAAGAAAAGAAAATGGAGTTGATGCTAGGGCATTATCAAGCTATGGTTTTAAAGTGGGGCTAAATCAAGAAGAATGTCTTCAATGTCTACAATTAGCATATGGAAATGATGCTCCATCTCGTGTTTGTATTCAGATGGTTTACATAGTTTAGAAGAGGTCGAAGTTCTCTCCTGGATGAAGAACACACAGGTAGACCTTTGTCAGCTATCGATTCCGGACATAATCCCGACAGCCGAAATCCCGACATGCCAAAATCCCGACAGGGTCGTAATCCCGACAAGTCAAAATCCCGACAAGGACGAAATCCCGACAAGCCAAAATCCCGACAGCCGAAACCCACTCTTGCACAGACTAACACAACACTAAGGCGGTCATCGCAGTGACGTCACTAGGGTTAGAATTTACTAATCAGCACCCCCACCCCCCACATACACACGCACATGCGCTGGACTCACGCTGGGCATACGCACATGGCTGTCTACGCCTATATGTATAGCTTGATCAAAATTATCGGCGTTTTTACATCTCTGCATTTTACAAATTAATAGTTTTAATCACTAAATCATAACAATTATGCCATTACTGAAATAAATTTTGACAAATTGAAATGACAAAGATTAAAATGATATAACAGGTTGGTATAAGATTTAGGAAATTCATTTTATTAAAAAAGAAAAAAATACTTACACATTCTGCATACGTTCAAATAGCATATTCAAATAGCATATGGTTATTGTCGTAGCAAGCAGATGGAGACAAGAGGGAGCGTGAGTCCAGTGCTGGGGGGGGGGGGGTGCTGATTAGTAAATTCTAACCCTAGTGACGTCACTGCGATGACCGCCTTAGTGTTGTATTAGTCTGTGCAAGACTGGGTTTCGGCTGTCGGGATTTTGGCTTGTCGGGATTTTGGCTTGTCGGGATTTCAACCCTGTTGGGATTTCGGCATGTCGGGATTTCGGCTGTCGGGATTCTGGCTTGTCGGGATTACGACCCAGACCCGTCAGCTATAGTCCCAGAAAATGTGTCAGTCATTCAAAAAATGTTAATCGATGATAATCACTGTACCTACCAAATGATACAGAAGGTACTTAACATTGGATTAGCAGCTATACATAAAATTACTCATGAAGAACTGCATATGAAAAAATTAGGGTACTTACATATTATCCCGTTGACCATTTCACTTGAAATCGAAACTGTCACCAAAAGGTAGATTTCACGCCAATAATCGAAAACTACGACATCACAACACACTGTAACTGTAAATACAGTTACAAATGAAAGTCTGGATCCCTCAAATCCCGTATCTTTTCTAATGGCTACACGTTTTTGACAGTCTTTCACATTGCATTGCTACTGTTTGTCTGTTTTCACATAAAGACCCATATCGTAGCTACTAATGCACATTTTTTTAGATGCCAGAATTCCGTATTGTTGAAAATAAGCCACTGCATGATCTTCTGTAGTAGGCAAGTCCCAAATTTTAATCATTTTACTGGCAGAGAAAAAAAATACAGCACGCCTTTATATGAGCATTTACCAAAGCAAAAATGGATGGCTTCTGCTTTAGTGACCAAGGTGTGCACAGTGTGTTGTGATGTCATAGTTTTCGATTATTGGTGCGAAATCTACTTTTTGGCGACAGTTTTGATTTCGACTGAAATGGTCGACGGGATAATACGTAAGTACCAAAATTAGTTTGTCGTTGGGTCCCCAATAATTTAACAGAACACTAAAAAGAGGAGCTTGTTAGAATCAGTAAAGAAACTCATGCTATGTTCTTTAGAAGTACAGTGCTGGTCAAAGCCATAAAAGAGGGACAGAAGACAGTTATAGCTAACTGGTACACCACTAGGTGTCTTCCAGAAATTCTTTAGGAAGTGAATGTTAGGGGACTCATGCTTCACCATGACAATGCATCTTCTCATTCAGCAAGAATGACAGTCGAATTTTTTGAACAAAAAAACATCAAAGTGATAGAATGTCCACCCTATTCACCTGATCTTGCTATGTGTGACTTTAGGCTATTTTTTAATCAAAAAATAAATTATGTGGGCATCGCTTTCATTCTGAAGATGAGATTGATGAGGCTATAAAAGCATATTTTTCATAGATTCCAAGAAATGGCAAGTAATCTTGAAGCATTTAATCTTTGGAAAATTCGCACTACAAAAATGCATTGACGTTGGAGGGGAGTACCTACTTTAAACACTCCTAAGAGTTGGTAAGTTTAACTTGTACCACTTAGCCATATCTCAAAAATTTTAGTGTGACCCTCATGTACACACATCAGCATTAGAAGTTAACAATAAATGACATGTATTTACTTGTCCTTCGGACTAGTAAATACAAGAAAATACTAGTCTGTAGCCATTATGACTGGTCCACTAAAATTATAAAATACAACATGGCAGCAATGTACACATAAATCAGATATTTAATACAATAATATGCAAGGGCGGATCCAGGGGGAGGGCACACAGGGCGCGCGCCCTGTGCGCCCTCCCCCTAGAATAGGATTTCAAGGCAGGAAAAAAATTAAAATATAAAATTATTTGAAAAATAAAAATATATGAATTAAATTAAAAGAAATACAGGAATGAAATATTCTAAAAAAAATCCGACAACATAATCTAAAGTAGAAAATATAAGCTGAACACAAGAAAGTAGTTAGAAATTAAAAAAACCCATGGGAGTCCAGTGTTTCATTCAAGCATGATTCCGGGAAACGAAATCCCCTGAGGACGAGTATTCGCCCCCCACCTGGCAACATTTTATATTAACCTAGTTTCTATTTATGTGACAAAGCACTTAGATATATGTATACTGGGCAAATAGAAAACTTGTCCCCCCCCCCCCCCATACATTTTCATTCGCCTCCTTCCCGGCCATTAAACCCTGAAAGAAATACTGGGCAAAACTTTCCTCGAATTTTCAAAGATTTTCAAAGGTGCGCTTTCAGAGCGGTAATAGCTAATTGAGTTGAGCAAGTATTTTATTAAAATTTTATTGTATTATGCCTTATTTTTCGGTATTTTGTAACCGGGACGAACTATGTACCAAAAGTTAAATACAGTAGGAAAGTAAAAGGTTTTCGAAGTTTAATAAATGAAAAGGAAATTACCGTGAACATGAAACTGAAACTCATGGACTATAGAGTACTGAAACCTGCATACATTGCAGATTCTGATCTTTTGAGTGCGATAAGAATGTCTATCTTACAATCAACCTTTTTAATTGGAAAGAGAACTTTTTAATGGATCGTTGATACCAAGCAGTCATGATTCATGGAATGCCTTTATCAATAATTCCTCAACGTGTGAACTCGAGACATCGCAGCATAAGCCAAGGGAGAATTGGGGTTTGTCAATTTCTACAACGCACAAATCTTAGGTTATGTCTTGACTTCGGAGAGTTGCATATGCGAGATTGCATATGATACAATACACTGTTCTAGAGTTATGTCTTGACTTAGGTGGGCGTTGATTGCATATGCGAGAATATGCAATAGAATGTGAGAATATGCAATGCACAACATACGAAAATAATGGAAAACTATGGAACAGACACAATTTTTAACCAAAATCAGAAATAGAGGCATCAAATTAGAGAGAATTTTAAGGGGAACTAGTTTAATGATTTGTCTCTGTGGCTGCATCGGAGACGGTGAGACTTGGTTGAAGGAGGTGGGATCAAGACTTTTCACATGAAAGCGACTAATATGGTTTCATTTGTATTTATACGAACTAACTTCAAAGAAAATTTCATCCCAATCATTAAAGTAGTTTTTGAGAAAAATTATTTTACTTTTCATACTATTTTCTACTTTTTTAATACTATTTTCAATTTCCATAGCTAAAAACCTAGTCCACGTTAGTTGAGCGAGCCCCTGCGCAAAATTTTAGTTATGACCACTGTGTAATTATATTGAGCTTTCTTGAGCCAGGCGTTCTTGAGAAAAACGATGACAAAGATGACATTTGGGAGGATCCTAAAGAGTTTTGTTATGCTCAGCTCAATAATAAAATTATTTTTGGGTTTTCGTACGTTTAAAAGAATCGCAATTAACGGTGTATTCTTAAAGCTATATGTTCAGCAGCTATTATTCTGAATATTTTCTTCGCAATTAGTAGTAGTGTTTTTAGCTATTAATGCTGTTTCGACATCGCGATGAAACTCTGAAAAGTATGTAAATCACTATTCAGTATGGATTAATTTTGTTTTTCTTTTGTATGTAATGTTTGTGTGCACATGTGCTTTTCTCAAATATGTAATTCAAATAACAATAATGGTTTCAATTTTTTACATTTGCCAGTATATGCATACGGAGCATCATCTTAGCAAGTGAGCTGATAAAATAGGACTTGCTAAAATATCATTGGAATGGTGATTCAGTTTACACGTATCCTTCATGTATCAACCAAAATGTGGTTGTAAAGAATAAAGGAAAGTTCAAGCAGTGCGTTTCGAAAAATAACATTGACTTGTGTTTTTGCGGTCAAAACAGAAATATTTCTGCATGTTTGTGGGCACAAGATATGTTGGGAAATACAATGCTGAGCCTGAAAAATGTTTAGTAACAGAGCCACTTAAAAAGTATTTAAAATTCACATGAAAAATAATTTTTTTAGAAAAAATAAAATAATAACACTGAATAACACAATAGGGCAAGCTCATATAATTATAAAAACGTTCGTTCTACCAAATGTAGATAACCGGAACCGGATGAGCTTTTTCTGATAAAAATAAGTTGACGAGAACATGGTAAGGCTGCATTCAATGATAAAAACGATTCTGCTGTTTAGCCAGTAAAATATGTCAGAGAGAAGTCATCAGAGCTAGGCACCAATTGTGAACCTACCAGGAACCAAGGAATCCTCAAAGTCCTTCGCTTTTGAATTGACAGTGGAGACAATATTATATAAAATCAATCAGAAATATCCTCTACAAACGCAACATTAAAATGATTTGCAAATGAGTTGATAATTTGCATTTGTGTCGAGATTCTGAAAATGATTCTGACACAGCTACAGGAAAAAATATTACAGTATAATATTTAATAAAATCACTGATGAATATCCCAAGTTACAACTCTGTTTATCAGTGCGGTATTGCTCAAATGCCATTGTAAACGAAAGTTTTGTGCATTTCGTGGACCTTCAAGAAGGCATTTGAGATATTAGGAAGACTTTGCAATTAGAAGTTCTGTTCTTGGGAAAAGTATTATTAAATTCATAAAAGAACTGGAACTAGATCTGAATTTTGACGTAGCGACTGGTTGTAATAGATGAACCGTAAATGTTTCGCAACTGTGTAGAATGTGACGGAAATTAAAAGAGAAGTTGTGAACGCCTCTCTCTGTCGTTGCAAAAATCATCATGTTAATTTGGCTATTTATAGTTACTGTGATGCGCCTTCCAACAGGAATGCACTAAGAACTGTAGAAGAAATCATCTCTTTTTTCAATGCCACGTAAAAAATTATGCTGTACTGAGATACCACTTGGGTTTATTCCTTGGCCGAACATTATTGAACCCGCTGGGATTAGTGCCATGACTCAATTCTTCAGTTAAAAATTGATTTGCACTTCACAGCAGCTTTAGTGAAATTAACATAATGCCATGATATAAGAACAGCAGCCAAAGCAAATCTTCTCAAAGGTATATCGCACTGTGAACTCATAATGGCCATATTTTCATTGAGTAATTCAGTGGTTATAATCAAACCATTAAACTATACTTTCTACAGAATAAGAGCTTGGATGCACACAAATCCATTGTAAAAATTCAGCAAACGGTCAAAGTGCTAAAGGAGAGACCTACCTACTCTAAGAAGTTCTATACTGAATTAGTGATGGAGGAGGAAAGCGGGAATTGGGAGTCGAACTCGTCCATTCCAAGATTAGCTGGCAGACAGCAGCACCAAATTAATAATTTAATGGAAGAAGACCCCTTATCAACAGCGTACTGGAAGTGGACAGTTTGCATTCTTTTGTCAAATATATCCTACGATTTTGAGAAAATTTTCGCTCACCAAATGGTTCCAAATCATTTAAAAAATTAGAGTCTACGGATGTAAAATCTTACTTCAGAAGGATTATCAAAGCATCATACCATCTCATGGAACTACATGATTCAGACCAATACACCCTACAACAAATTGTTGCAGAAGTAAAACTCCTTTGTCAGAGGCCAAACTTCAGCAAGTCTTTTTCGCTTGGCGTATTGGAGAAATTGAAGGAAGATGGCGATATTTACCCGCACCTTATTAAAGTGCACAAGACCACACTTCAGGTGTCAATTGTCACAGTAGAGCGAGGTTTACTTACTTTGTGAGGACTTAAAACTTGGTTGAGATCTAAAATGGCCAAATACCGGTTAACAGGACTCGCTCTGATTAATAATCATCCTCAAAATTAATTTTCAACAAAGGAAATTAAGTTTATTTTATAAATACTCATGGCTGAGATATGAAAAAATAAAGATATTATTAAAAAATGTATGAGATATAAAACGATAGAAATAAAATATTAAAATATGAAAAATGATATTAAAATATATATCCATGTATGTGTTCGGATTTTTCTTTTCAGTGTTTTGCGAGTTCATTCAAGAGCATGCCAAAACACGATCACAAATTTAGCAAAATAAGCGTGAATTAGCTTTCTAGCTATGTGTCCCACCCGAAAATTTTTTCTGGATCCGCCCCTGATAATATGCATGTTCAAGTTTGATGTACCTTTAAAGAGGGGTACAACAAATTATTCTAAATAATTATCAAATTATTTAATATATACACTATGTCTATGAGTAATATTTTTCACAGTAATAAAACAAAATAATAACAAAAACTACAAGATGTCCAAATTTATCACAATTTTTTTATTTCTGTCAACCTTTTCAGATTTCAGGATCTTTTTTTTTCTTTTGTCATTTTTAAAAATGTAAATTGAACTTACAAGGTTATTGACTTACAATAAAGATTTTTTTAATTATTAAAATTTGTGATTTAAAGTCTCCTTGTTATGAGGCTTAATGGCAATCTTTTTTGATCTTGTGCCTTGAGCTCCATTCTAACCAAAGGGGTGATATAGTAGGCACGGGATCAAAAGCTTCGATGTTAGATATGTCCAACTGTTTTATATCTGTATGATTTTATTAAGTTGGTTTTTCCAGTTAGTTTTTACTTTATGTATAAATGTCTGAAGTGTCTTTCAGCTTCAGCCAAAATATTTTCATGCAGTAATATAAAGTAGTATTGTGCATTTGTGCTCTTTCAGAGTTCATTTATCTTTCAAGAAGCCAAAATTAAGAAGATTTTAAGGACTTTAAGTAAATTTTTCCACTATTTTAGATTTATATTTTGTCACTGTTTAGCTAAATATCACTATTATTTTTATTTCATAATCTATAATTTTTACTATAAGAATCATGAGCAAAAATTATAATTCAAAGTTCTAATTTGCTAAAGAATTTCACTTAAGGGTCTTAGTTCCAACTAGTTACTCTAAGTCCTCTGGACGAGTCGGACGGTCTGGGTCTTCAACTTAAGGGTCTTAAACATTTTTAACTTGCACTAAAATACTCTGTCAATAGGTATAGATATAGATAGGATAACAACATACATATGCTTATTATTTTTGAGAAAGAACTGTAAAATTCCTGATTTTTGAGAAAAAAAAACATTTTTGATTTAAAAGACTGCTAAAATTAGCAATTTTTTAGTAAGAGCACTAAACTTTGAGATTCTTATAAAAAGCAATAAAATTTGTTATTTACATTAAAAAATCGCTATGGTAGTTATTTTTATGAAAAATCATTGAAATTCGCAATTTTATTTAAAAGCGCTATGTGCAATTATTTTAAAAAGCCCTAAAATTAGTGATTTTATGCAAAAGTGCTAAACTTTGAGATTGTAAGTACTAAAATTCTCAATTTAATTTAAAGTTGTAAATTTGCAATTTTTATGAAAAAGTGTAAAATTTATCTTTATATTTAAAATCGCTAAAATTTGTGATTTGAAACCCTAAAAATAGTGATTTCATGTACCTAGAAATGCTAAAATTTTATGTTTTATTAAAAGACACTAAAATTTGATATTTTATTTAAATGCGTTAAAATTTGTAATTAATTTAAAAGTGATAAAATTTGCAATGTTATTTAATTGTGGTGATAAAATTTGCAATGTTATTTAATTGCGGTAGTTGTGATTTTAATGAAAAACCACTTAAATTTGCAATTTTATTTAGAAAAAGTAATTCTTGATAAATATTACAGTACAAGATGTGACTAGGCTACATTGCCTAGAATACATGGTATTCAAAGCATTATAACTACCAGACCGTCTAGCAAGCAAGATCATCAGAAAAGATGAAATCGCTTCTTCTCCTACAAGTATGTGAGCAATTCTGACACAGCTGTAGCTGTAGAGTCTTGGCAGCTGGCCAAGTAAGTCGCTTTAGTGCTAGTCTGAAAGCGGACAGAATTTTCATCTCAATGGACTACAATGTTATTTAGCGTATTTTGAAAGATGAAACCACAAAAACTTTTGTTTAGAGATGAAATCTTGGGTTTCTGTGATCATTAAATCTACTGGTCCCATAGACCACTAATATTTTTATTCTTCTGATCTGATTAAACTTTTTGTGGTCTCAGACTAACAGACCACCAAGGATTTCGAACACTGCACATGCTCACAAGCACCCACATGCAACTATGCACATATGTACAAACATATACAGTACGCAACCTCTTATCCGGCGTTCCAATATCCGGACTCTCCCAAAACTGGAATACGGCAAAATAATGCCAAATTCTGCGCCAAGAATTGATTATTTGCTAAATATTGCGCCAAATAGCGATTTTTTGTTTAAAATCCCTCCAAATGCTTTTTAGCTTTAATTAGCAATATCAATTTAAAAAAATGCATTGAAACCTACTATTTTAGAGGGTTTGAAATAGGACGCGCAAACTGCGCACGAAATTCAAATTTCCTGCGCAGAAAAAAATGCCGCCGCTGATTCGTCTTAAATTTCGAACACGAGCACGAGGAATTCTAGCGATAGTCAATGAAAATATTCCATGGATCATGTTTTTCCCGAGAAGTTCCACAATTCCTCTTTTCCGGAAAACATCTGAAGTAGCACTGTTGTCCCCAAAAATTTCCTAAGCAGCTGCATCCGGCTGTCACCCCCAATAGTAGCTCTCGGAGGTGACATTCCGGCACGGGCGAGACCGTCACATTGACGGCGAGACGCGTCTTTCTATTCTTCACTATTTCGGATAAGTCTCCTGTATAGTATATTGGAGCCGCGACTTGTCCGTAACTAACTCCTGTATAGTATAATACAGGAGTTAGTTACTGACAAGTCGCGGCAAGGTGCTTTTTTAATGGCGTTTCATTTTTTTCTGGGTGTATAGGGCAGAACATACTAGGCACAAAGGTTTCGATTTTTCCGAATTCGTTACATTTTCTTTTCTGCGCTTTGTTCCGGGACTTTGATTTTCGGTAAAAGTATTCCAACTTTTTCGCTAGAAATATCCCGATATCGCTAAAGAAATCCTACGCTCTTCAAACGCGATGTGCCGCACAGAATTCACACTATTTTGCACAATTTAATAAATATTTATTGGAAAAGATTAAAAAAAAGAGAGTCATCAGCGCATTTACGAGATGATAGAAAGTACATTTAAGTAAGGAACTCCTGAAATTAATGAGAGTTAATTGTTGCCGAAATGCAGAGAAAAGTTATAGCAGCTATAAAATGTTATTCAGGGCCTTCTGATTGATTTCTTTAAATACTTAACCTAACTAATAAACTTGTCATTTTCTCGGGAAAATCCTTTCTTTTTTCATCTCCGTGGAAATATACACATCTTCAATATTTTAAAAACGTTGATGGAATTCCAAGATCAAAATCACTTTCAATTAAATCCTATTATTTGGATGAAAATGGCTATTTTGGACCGAAAATTGACCCTAGCAAAAAGTTCCATTGCAGTATATTTATGGGGTTTTAACGTGTTACATTTATTAATTAGTAATTTATAAAAGACAGTTTAGCAATTTTGCAAAAATTTTTTATTTAAACACGATCGCCGGTACATTTCGTTTTATTTTTAAATATTTTCCATTTTTTCAATCTGCTTCCATCCACTAATATTTTTATATTTTTTGTGCTTTTTATGCTGGGATATTATCTTTTAAACATATTGTTGTGAAAATGAGATATATGTTTAGGATAACGAAATTAATTTTTTTTTATTTATTCAGACATTTAGAATTATAAGGCTTATTAGAAATACATTTGAAGAGCATAAATTAGAATTGATATATTTGCACCCATAGTTGAATATCTCATTTCAATTAAAAATGAACATCCTTCTCATCTTAATTTTATTAAAAGTACTTTAAAATATTTTGAAACATATGAACAAAGGTGCTTCTGCCAAAATATTAGATGAATATGGTGAGGGCCCACTTTAGTTGAAATGTTAAAAAAAAAAAAAAAGACTTCTAATAACTACCCTGAATAATAAACTTTTTTTCAGACATTTTTTTCTTTTAAAATTTTTCTTAATCACTAAATTTGATACTATAATTACATGTAATTTGCATTTTAGTTAACCCATATAGATTGTAAAAAAGCTTTTTTTTAATACATTTATGTTTTTAAAATGAATTATAATTTTCTATAATGACATTTGAGATCATTCCAGTAAGTTTTAGAGATAGTGTTCCGAATTATGGAAAAACCCTTATCCAGAATGCCTGAAGTCCCAAGCATTCCGGATAACAGATCCTGTACTGTACATATAATAATAATAATAATATATATATATATATATATATATATATATTATATATATATTTTTTATACAACATACATATTACATTTTATTGAATTCTCAAATTATTTTTAGTGGGTGCAAGTTATACTATTCACAATGTTTGAATCTAGATGGATAAAACTGCAATAACTATCTCAGTCCTTCGTTCCGTTGATTATTATTTAATAAGAAGGGAAGTAGTTGAAACGTTTAAAGGTACGATTCCATATTGCCTGGAAATCAGTCTCAAGGTCTCAAAGACGGGGATTAGTGAAGTGAATTGCCCAGGAGGGGAAATTTTCCCCTCCTGGGCTATTCCTATTTTAAGCTTCGAGCAAAAAGGAAAAAGATAAGTCCTGGAAATTAGAAAATTTCTTTGTAATATTTTTAACTCTTCGGTGAGACATATATAACATTACCAGACATGTTATCAAAATATGAAAATTCAAGTGCAAAATGTCACAAAGCAATTTTAGCTCAAAACAGATATTGCAAAATGCAGATAATTTCAATCATTAGAAAGAGTAGGGATTAGGGTAAATTGGAAAGTGGAAACAAAACTGAATATAGTTAGGAAATCTAAAATTTTATGGGCACATTGATTATTCTTTGAACCTAGCTGGAAAATCATATATTTTAAAATACAAATTTTTTTGAAAAATATAATAAAAGAACACTTGTGGCCTAAAAGGGTATTTGCATATATGCAAAGAACTAAAACTGCAGCAGTTACATTACCATCCTTCGACTGTCTTTGTGGATAGAGCATGGGCACATGACGTTACATGGACAATTTTGCTCTTAGGCTTCCAAAACAAAATAGATACTCGTTTGTTTAGCAGTGTGGAAATTTTCATTATTTCTCTATTATAAATGGTTACTTTAGAAACTTACAACCATTTAACCTCTAATTTTAGTAAGATATATCTAAATTTATATTTGATGGATATTTTTAATTAACCGGAAAATAAAATACTCACTTTCATTAAAATATATAGTTTTTCAAAGAAAAATCGTTATGTACCGTTACCTTCTCGCTCGCATATGCATTGCAGAATTTGCTAGTAAATGTATGCATCTTTAGAACGCTAGCGAGTGACCACGGCAAAAATGAGTAGTACTTTAAATTCACTTAAAGTGCACTTTAGCAAACGAAATTTTTAAATATAAATTGTTATTCAAGTATTCTAAGTAATTTATATCCATTACAGAAATAAATTTCAATGTTTCATGGGTTTAGTTTCAATTTTTATTTGCTATTATCATCAGTTTATCATTACGCTCTATGGTAAAAATAATGCCCTCACATTTATGCACATTCTACTACATGCAGGTTGTTTATTTACTCTTGTGCCCATACTCTATTGTAATTCATATGAAATGATAATGATGAAAGATTTTCTGTATAAAATTTTAGGGCCTCTCTCTATGAAAGTTAGCATGCATGTTGTTATACTTTATGTAGGAAACAGAACTTGAGATATTAAAGATGGCAAAAGAGAAACTCTATTTCAAAACTGTGCAATATAAAATGTAAAGAATATTGAAAGAATGCCCTATGCAGTTTTAAATATTTTCTCAAGTGAAATGTCTAAAATCCAGGTTAACTCTTCTACAATAATTATTCTACAATATTTTGAAGATTATCTACCCTATTATTTGTCCTTTTCTGGTGGTTGGGGAAATAGTCGTATTCGAACAGTGATGATGCAAGGTTTTTGAATGTAGTTTATTACATTTTTCAACATCAATTCTACTATTTTTGCAACACCAATTATTATTTTTATTCAAAAGTTTTGTGTTCAAGTTTATTTTCACATTCAATTTCACCACTGCAGTTAAGGCCACATACTCAAAAGATTATGCAACTACTTTTTTTTGAGAAAAGGACTAGCACAACCGTGAAATCCCTTTTTGCTTTTCAAAAAAGTAATAAAGATCTTCAGGCAACAACTTGGATCTCCAGGCAAATTAATATCCATAAGTTCTCCTGTTTAACCATGTTTCTATCCAGACATTTCACTAATCAATAGTTACATTTCTTTTTCAACACACATACGATCTCTGCATAGACAAGCAATTCATCAATTGATATTCCACAAACTTTGGTTTACGACATTCTACTCAAAAAAAAGATCCTAAGGCAGATCAGAGATGATAAACCAACACTTTAATCTATGCATGTGTGAGGCATGAGACAAACAGGCATAACTGACAAAATTTGGCCTGTCAGTTCTGACTCTGGCAAACTATATGTATATGATGGGTGGTGAGTCTTATCCAAGCATGGAAATCTGGAGAAAAATTTTCACACGAGAAACAAATGCTGGATGGTTGGACAAACGGTTGTAACACTTACTAGTGCAACTGATACACGGATAGAAAAATCTAGTTTCAGATCTGGAATTATGTTCAGATCTTTGCACAAGTTGTGTGTGTGTGAAGTTTCCATTGTTTTACTAACATGAGAGATAAATATGATACGCCTGTCCTTAGAAATTTCTCCATGTAAAGTATCCCACCCTAAAATTATTAAGAAATTGGTATCAACAGTTTTTCAAGTAATAAATTTGTTTGCTATTTTTATTAGAAAAAAAAAATCTTAACACAGTTCTTTCCCGAATAACATTGAAAATTCAAATACAAGTTTGTCAAATTCTAAATTAATATGATGTAGCACAAACTAAAATTTAATAAAAAAACATTCCGATGTTTACATATTTTTATTACCTGTTAATAAAAATTAAAGATCGTAGTGGTGATCCAATTTTCGTTGGTTTTAAAAAAGCAAGTGCCATACCTTTAAGAAAATATTTTAATTATAATTTCAAATTTCAGAAAATAAATAAATATGCATACAGTAAAGCTCCGAAACCGAACTAGCTTTTAATCCAATCAAACGGATATCGTGAAGGTGAATGGTGAAAATACAGATAAAGAGAAAAGAAACTTCCAAATTCTCCAAATTAGGGATTTTCTGTGAGGGTATTTCTAAAGTTCCCTAGTGTAATTAATATTATTTAGAGTTTGACCGTTACTAATACGCTTACACCCCGGTATTTAATTTTATTTAAATTTTTATCGGAATAAATGCGATTGAATTTTTTGATAGCATTGAACATCCTCTCCTCAGAGAAAATCCCTTTTCTGAAATTCCCTTTTCAACCTTCTCAACTCAGCTCTAAATATTCTGCGGGTTCTGCATGTATGACGTCATTTCAAGGTTCAGGAGTGTTGCGGCGTAATTGTGATGAATGTCAATACCCAATATTTACAATTGTTTTAAATTCCATTTAACTTACAATTTTATGAATGCGTACTTTAAACAGTGCATTTTCAATTTCGATTATTAGAATTGTACGTCATCGAGGATTCACTACAAAAGTGTAGTTGTAGCCAATTGTAAATTGATCTGATTGATAACTTTCTGCAATAATGGCTGCTATCGCCAGCGAATCATCGGGTAATTTTTGTTCAATTTTAACTTTAAAAGTTATTATACGCAATTTATAATACTTTTTGTTTAAATTTTATACCATTATCCATTCAAATTGTCGTGCTCTTGTTAGATTTATTATGTATGGTAACGTTTATATTTTTGTACGTTGTTTAATATTGACATTGGGATTTATCTTGTAGATTTTTATAATTACCAAAGTTTATATTCCATTTCTACGTATTAATATATATGCATATGAATGTTAAATCTTGAAGTATAGAAATACTGATGGTAAAAATTCTTTATTCTTATCTTGCCCTTTTAAGCTTAATTCGCATTTGTTACTTGACACATTCCTTTTGTAAAAATGGGGTTATTTGACTAATGTTTAGCTCAAATCACTTAGTTTAATCTGCGTAACCACTAATATTAGTTTCCTTCCTAAGGTATGAATGGGAACAAACGGAGTAAAACTAATGACCTTAACATTACTACAGCTGTGGCTTTGCAAAGTAAGTTTTGTTTTGTGCATTACAATATTTATTTTAAAATAAAGTACTAATTTGTTTGTTCAGTTCCATGTTGTACTGTTTCTTGTATTTTGATTTTTAGTAATTTTTTTCTTGTATTTTAATTTTCTATGTATCATGTTTTTGAAAACTTTGTAAAATGCAATCATTTTTCCAAGTGTCACATTTTTTTTTTTTTTGGCAAAGTACTGTTGCTACAATAAATTGATTGTTTCAGAAATTTTTTTAAATTTGTTAGAGGCATTGATTAGGAGGAGCTATAAGGTTAGAAATATACAAATTAGGAGGAAACCAGGTCAAAATCTTTATTTGGGAAATTTTTTCGAAACTTAGTAATGGAAAAAATTTAAAACAATATAAACATTAACAATTAAAGATTAGAAACTTCCACGTTTCTTATGGGAATTGTCAGTATGAATTAAAGCATCCTCAGGCGAATAGGACTGATAGAATAATTTTACTGGATCGTGTGTAGGCAAATTTTGGGCCACTCTCTTAGGGCAGAGCGTTGATCTGGCGAGATTACATGCCAGGTTTTATTAACAAAAGGGGAAAGCGTAGGAAAAGAAAAAGAACAGAATAGGTGGTTTTTAAGAGAGAAGCTCAAGACTCTCCTTAAACGGAAAAGATCATTGATTTAGAGTCCTAATATTATTAGTGTTCATTGAAGTGCCAACTTTAAATGTCCTAAAATAACACATTTAAAGGCTAATAACATTTGCATATTTCCTATCTTAAGATAAAATTTCCTGTTTTCAAGCTAGACTGCAAAAATTTGTCGTGGTGCATAACAATTTTTCACACAAAGAATAAATTTTCTTTTTATAAATCATTCTTTTAATTTGTTTTTCTGTCATCCACGATCAGTGCAAACAAAGAAACAATCAATGGATCCCTAAAATGTTTATAGCTTAGTGTTGTTCTCAGAAGTACTTATTAATTCAAGGTTAAATCATTTTCAATTTCAACTTGCTCAGTCAAGTGGGGTGTTCTCTCCCCCCCCCCCCCCCCCCCCAATAGTTTAGAAAATTCAAGTACTGCTGTAAAACATCATATCTGATTTGTATGTGAAATAGGATTTATTGGCTGACCTTCCACTAGTGTGTCATTGACTGTTAATACTTGGCATTATTTTAGGGTTGCATTTATATTTGGAGATGATCATCATGCTTGGCATTTTTGCAAGGCATTATTTTACAAACATTATTCATCATAATAAAACTGCATACTGATTTAATGATTTTATTTAAAATTAAAAAATACAAATATAATGCTGTTTCAACGAAATTTAGTAAAATAAATATTTTTGCTTATATTACAAAATATTTAGAAACTAATGAACACTTTTGAAAGGTATAAAAACTACGGGTTGGCCAGGGCATTGTAGCCAGAATATCACAGAGGGTGGGATTAAAGCTTAAAATTCCCATTTTTAGTAGCCGGTATAATCCATTTCAATTCAGGCAGGGGGGTTACCTTCATAGTCTCAGATGTTTTTGAATTTAACATATGTTAAAATTCAGGAAAAAGTAAGAAACCCATATTCTTTTTGTTTTGTTCAGAAAAATTCCAGGTCCAAGATACAGACCGCCAAAGATGTTGTCTCGGGCACCATTTCTCTTGCGATTTTCAGCAAAATTTTAAAATGCTCTATCTCTGGAATGGTTCAAGATATTTTGTTGTGGTTTTTTTTTTAGTTGAAAGATAATATTTTTCTGATTAAAATGATATCCTCCATTTGGAAATACGTGTCCAAGTTCTCTTGCTGTAGCCTTCTGAATTTTTTTTTTTGAAAAATCAAAAATAATTTTTTTTTTCAAAAATGCCAATCCCAAAAATTTTGATTTTTTGACTGTTGATCAGTATCATAAAGTACTACATTCCCTGAAAAGGAGAACTTGAGTTTAACAGGTTTTGTAAACAATGTTCATGTTTTAGCTTCCGTGGTTAATTTCATTATGCTTTTTTTTTTTAAATTTATTTTTCCCTAAAACACCTTTCTGAAAAGGATAACATGCTACTTTAGTTCTGGAATTTTTCATATATATATATATATATATATATATATATATATATATATATATATATATAAATATAAATTATTAAATCCAAAGTTAGAATGTATGTAGTAACTCATAATACACTATTCCAAAATTTTCTACAAATACAAAGAAATAAAAGAAATTAAGACAAAAAGAGGAAATAATAAAACATAATGCAAGTATATATATATATATATATATATATATATATATATTTTTAAGAAATCCATTTTCGCACCAATGTGCTCAATATGATGGAATAAAAATGATAAATTAAACAAAGTTGGGTTGATCCAGAAAATAGGCCCCACTCATTTTTCAAAGTACGATCCCGCGTCAAGTTGATGCGATTCTTCGGGTTACAATTTCATTGCGTATACTTCGCCAATTCTGGTAACCCACAGGCATCCAATCAGCGCTCGACTGTTTGGGAATCTGCATTTTAATAGGCAGTAAGTACTTCAATAGTCTTCTGTGTATTTCATCAGACTTTTTTCGATCGAATTCGTTGACTCTTGTTACAGATCTTTTTCGATCGATTTGTAAAGATTTGAACACATAAAAACTTTTTGGAATAAATATTTAAAACATTCCTCGTAATTCATGGATATTAACATTTTACGTAAATTTTCAGTAGATCTGCAGGTTCTAGTGTTAAATGTACGTGTATGTTAAAGAAAACGTGTTCCGGTGTGGATGTAATTAAAAATATGGATATCCGTTACATAAAGGTTAGTTATCCCGGCCACACACTTAGCAACAGTAAGCCTTCAGGTCTGTCGTGTGGTCTAGGTTTTAAACATAAAGGTTAGTTCGTTTCTTTGTTCATCTCGTGTTTTGAAATTGTCTTTTGTATTTTTACGTGTTCTTAAAATGGGTTTCTTAATTTTAAAGTATCGTTTTTTTCTTGATTTTTGTTAAAGTACAATCTTTTTTCTATGTTCTGTTTTTTCTTAAATTTTGTTAAGTACAATCTTTTTTCAAAGTTCTATTTTTTTCTTAAATTTAGTTAAGTACAATCTCATTTCTAGGTATCGTTTTTTCCTCAATTTAGTTAAAGTACAAACTTTTTTCAGTCTCATTTTTTTAATTTTTCATATTTTTATAAGTATTGCCTTTTTTTTTTTAATTTCCGATGCTTCAAAGTTTTTGATATTGATGTTAAATAAAAAAAATTAATATAAGTATAGTGTTGCAATAAGTGTTTAAAATGCACAAAAATCGTATTTTGTAATCTTTTTATGAGTATTATTCACTTTCATTCAAAATGAATTGCACTATCATTTTTCAAAGATAGCAATGGGGCCTTTTCCGGATGGTCTCTGGTACCAATTCGATCTTATGCATTCCCACCCTAGCTGGTTGTACTGGTTTCGTAAATAGACCTCTATGCTTCTCCAACATATACCTTAACCCATTTTTCCTGCTGGTACCTAGCTGATCGACCTCCAGCGAATCAAGTGCCCTCGAAAAATCTCGATTCCGGGATGCCTGGTTAGGTGTATCCACCACCTCTCCGAAGTCCTCAAAAATTACAGTCACTGCCTCCGTCCGTACCACATACTCTCGGATCTTATTTTGGTGTATATGCTTCATCCGCCTGTCCGCCATCTTTATGATGAAAGAATGCGGATTCTTTTTCTCTTGCACTATGGCCGGTCCCTGCCATCTCGCATACAGTTTATTTGTGGAGTCTGGCACCAACACAATAACCTGGTCCCCTGGTTTGAAAATCTTCGTTGATGACCTAAGAAGATTATGATAGTATGCCATCTTTCCCTGTTGGGCACTCGCGGTCAACCCCGCCTGTTCCGCGCCCATCTCTAATATCCTTTTCAGATCCTGCAAATATGCCGATACCGGCCTTACGTCCCACTGAATTCAATCAGATTTACCTGTCCATGTCGTCTTTAAAATAGACAATGGACCTTGGGGCAATCTCCCATACAATAGTTGAAAAGGTGAGACCCTGTAGTGGTGTTCGGCACTTCCCGGTACGCCCACAACCATAAGACATAGAGGTGTAAGCGCCATCCCTTTCCCTGATCTCGGAATTGTGTGGTGGAGCATGGATTTCAACGTCCGGAGCCGTGGATTTCTACTAATCCATTCGAAGCCGGATACAAAGGCGTCGAGAACCTTGGGCTCGATCCTAATCGCCGTTCGAATTCTTTCATCAGCTCCACCGCAAAATTCGTCCTGTTATCGGATGCAATAACGCTCGGTATTCCCTTCCGGGAAAAAATATATAGCAGGGCTTTACATGTCACCTTTGCCGACAAAGAAGTCAAAGGGACCGCCTCTGCCCACCTAGTGTGCTGATCAACCAGACACAAAATATACTTATGCCAGAATGTTTGAATAACATTTATGCTTGGGATTTTTATGACGAAAATCAGAGCATTGCAAAAAAATGTAAGCACTTTTGTCACGTATACCTCCAAGTCTAATAGACAAAAATGTAAATATATTTTCTTGTTTTGTAGCAAATGGGGTCAAGATTGTGAATATATAAAATTAATTTTAATTTTTTAATATTTTGAACTTGTTTTTTGAAAAACTTAAAAAAGTATCTGTCCGAGCAAGTTTTTTTTTTTCATTTTGCTTATTTTCACTTGAAATATCTTCGAAACCATAAGAGACAAATATAAATAGTAAGGGATAAAAATATGTATTAGGAAATTTAGTTGTTAAATCTATATTTATATTTTGAAAATGCGCTTATAGTTTTCGAGTAATCGTTTTGTCAAGTTGAAGAAGAGTAAAAATTGCCCCTTTTTCAAGTTTGTAATGCTATCTCAAAAACTAAATCGGTAAACAATTATGCAATATTATAGCTCTTGAAATCCTTATAAGTGTATATAGTTGGATTTTGGATGAGCTCTTTGTTTGCAAAGTATAGTGGTTATAATTTCGATATTTTAGTATTTTAACTTGGGTTTTCCAATGTGTGGGAAAGCTTTAGTTTACTTAAAATGTTACTATTGTTTCAGATGAATCTGTTACTTACTCCTTGGTGAAATATTTGTGCATAAGTATGAGATAATCTTATTTTGTTTAAAAAATTAGAGCATTAAATGAACTTGGAAATTCTAAAAATGTGTAATGATTGGTTACGTTTGAACAAAAGAAATGAAAATATACATATTCAAGTACATATTTATGTGTCGCCAGGCAAGTTTATAGATTATAGGTCAGGTTGATTTCAGGTCAGATAAGTTTAATTTATATACTGAAAAACAAGTTCGTAAAATAATTTTATATTTGAACCTAAAATCTATGGTCGAAGCATTCAGATAAAATTGTTTTGAAAACTAAAGTACTAACTAGCTATAAATAGTTAGTGTGTCATTTGTAGCACTTTGAAATCCTGTAAACAATATAAATGAATCTTAAAAAATCGAATAGCTTTATTGAACTTTACTGAAGTTTTATTTTGCAAAATGTTATTCATTCAAAACCATTTTGGCTTCATCTGACTGGCGCCACCACCACTAAGATATGAAAATGTTTCTTTTGTTGAGAACAAATTTATCATTGAATAAATGCTATTTTTATATCAAATGCAATTATAGTCTTGAGCAATTGAGTTTATTAGCAATTACAATTATTGAATTTATATAAATTTAGAGTTTATTAAATTTAAAAAGAAGAATATTAAATTTTGATTTTTGGTATTTTCTTATTAGTCAATGAGGTTTGATGATTTTAAGGGATAAGATATATTTAAACGTTGAAAATATTTGTTAATTGTTATATATTAACAACAATAACAACAACAACAACAAAAGAACTGATTTAAATAACTAAATAAAATTCCAGAAAGCTCCATAAAATCACCATATAAAGTTTTGAACTATGGATTAGCAAATGTTTAGCTGCTAAGTTAATCATTATTCCATGGAGTAGAGTTATTAATAGTGCAAGCAACGTATGTTCATGTGTTTGCGCAGCATCTATATCTTTAGTCGTAAACTCGCGTCACGGGCGAGTACACGAACAACAACTACTGCATACGTCCCTAAAGCGGGCGCATCATGAACGCAGAGAAAGGGCTCTGAGACTTATCTGAGGTCATACAAGAACTGGTTGATTTTCGTTTGAGGATAGATATTGCTCTCTTATCAAAAGGCTAAGCAGGGGATCTGATCTGCTAACATAAGGGCAGAGAAGGCGCTCTTCTCGTACAAAGGGCAAGGAGGGCGCTGTTCTGGTAACAAAAGGGCAGGCAGGGCACTGCACCTTTCCAAAAGTGTCTGGGGGGAAACTCTGGGCACTAGATCATCCTTTTTCTTTGAAGGAGATGGGGGCGGGGGGAGATACACATGATCAAAATTTATGGTAATGAACGTAGAGAAAGGGCTCTGGGACTTATCTGAGGTCATACAAGAACTGGTTGATTTTCTTTTCAGGATAGACATTGCTCTCTTAACAAAAAGCTAAGCACGGGATCTGATCTGCTAACAAAAGGGTAGGAGGGGGGCTCTCTTCTTGTACAACAGGCAAGGAGGGCGCTGTTTTGGGAACAAAAGGGCAGGCAGGGCACTGCGCCCTTCCAAAAGTGCCTTGGGGAAACTCAGGGTGAATTAAACAAAAAACACTAACCTTCAGAAATCATCTTCCGACTCAGAGTCGGAACAATGTTGAAACTTGTCCTTTGTCCTTTGTTTCAATTCATCTTTATCATCTTTATGGGGAGGGTGGATGGTAATAATTGCTTTCAAAAAATTCATTCCATGCTTCCCCCCCCCCCCCCCCTCCCCTTTACTGAATGGCCCAAGCGTCTTTTAAACATATATTCAAGTAAATAAGAATCAAAATGACTTAACTTTGCGGAATTTGCTTTTTTTTTAAGTCACCGACCACGTTCCCTTAATCGAATTGGTATGTGCGTCTGTCTCGGGAACCTTAAATTCGTAGCTGTGATTCACTTGAAGGTGCATGAAGCCTTTATGTTTAAGACAATCATACGCCTTCCAACATTTCGAAATTATTAAGGCCCCCTTCTCGATATAATTTTCAACAAACATTCACTCGACCTCTTAGGCACTTTAGCAAAAAAACATTTATTCGTCCTTCTTTCAATTTCTCTGAACACCCACTGTCCAACCACAGGCTTTCCTCTTCCATACTTATTTTTACCAAACTTACTTTCATCTATTTCAACAACCACACCATTACCACCAATCTTAACCCTTTCGCGACGAACGGCACGCATAGGTGCCAGATGCGAACATGCATTCAAGGACGAGCGGCACTCACTCGGGCCAGAGGAAATTTTACCGCAAGCGGATAGTGGCACGTATAAGTGCCAGTACGCAGAACGTTTTAATTTGTGAACTAGATGGCGTTACTTGTCCATGGAACTAACTTCAATGCATTTTGCAGAGGCATGACCTTGGTAGAAGAGGATCGAATGAATTATTTCTCCATTTGGAGCGGCGAAAATCATTTTGTAACATAAACAAACAGAGCAATTCTCGTAGCATCAACAATTTTATAATTGAGTTTCGGTTTTTATTTTTATTTCAGCGTTATGATTTCGTTGGTGAATCATAGGAATATAAGAGAGTATTTTTTTTTTGTTTGGGTTTTAGAGGCAGTGAAATTATTCGTTTATTTCGGATAAAAGAATGGGAGCAACTAACGAGTATTTTGTATTCAGATTTGTATGAAAATTATACATCAAATAGAATATAAATATTTCTTTTATTCCTGTAAAAAGTAGATTTCTGTGTTGAATAGGTGATTTTTAGTGAATTTTTTCCGAGAGTTAGGCTTAGCGCAAAAAATGCGCCGTCTTTTTCGACCAGTTCGGAAGCGAAGCGCGTCGTCCTTTGGGCCGCGACAGCTCCGGAATGCCGCCGTCCCGAAAGGTTTAATCCTTTCATTAAAAAAAAACACTCACACAAATGTCCCGACAAAACTGTTTCCAATCAGTTACAGGTTTGTTGGAAATATTTGATTCATAATAAACTTGCACTCACAACCATTAAACCACAATAACGTCATAATTAAAATTTCAATCAAACCCAACTTACTCTTCTCAAACCATGTACCCCTCCTTACACTCCTACTGACATCATGCTGATTCACTCCAGACCTGTTTCGTCACCTCCATTCAAATCCATCAATCCTCAGGTCTATCTCAAATAACTTCATTTCCACACTTAGGACAAACATATCACTCATAATCCCTTTCATAACACACCAATTAATCACTTCTTTCAAACCTTTATTTTCCAAATTATAGTAGAATTTTATACAAGATTCATTCAAACCAACATCCACTTTAAAATGTTTTATTAAACTATATTCACCATCCATTTGCTCGCGCTTACCAGAAGACATAAGGAAAATATGATCGACAACAAAAGCAAAATCCGCAAAACTAAAGTTAAAATAATTTTTAATTTAATAATAATTTGCAAAATAAATCAAATAATAAAAGTACGTATGACTTTGGCCAAAAATGTTGATAGAAATGTTCTTTTACATCAGAAAACTGTAGCAACCACAGAAGCGTATTTTTAAACGTGTTCTTATTGGATGTTACACAATTATCCAATGTTACACAATTATAAAACATCCGATCAAGAGGTTACCAGATTACAACATAAAGCGCTCGTACGGTGGGTGGCCTATTCTCCAGTTTAACCCCAGAATGTAACAGAACCTTCTAGAATAATCTGGAACCATCCAGATAATTTCAGAATGCAACAGAACCTTCTAGAAGAATCTGGAAGCTTCCAGAATGTAACAGAACATTCTAGAACAATCTGGAAGCTTCCAGATAATTCCAGAATGTAACAGAACATTCTAGAATAATCTGGAACCATCCAGATAATTCCAGAATGTAACGAAACCTTCTAGAACAATCTGGAACCATCCAGATAATTCTGTGTGTTTGGTCTAGCATATAAAAAGGCGGACACATGAATTCACCGTTTAGTTGTCAACAGGCAAACAAAGAGAGCAGTTCACCAAATTTATGGTCCAACAGCACTTAAGTAAAGGTGCGTCCTACCACCGCAACTATAGACTGTTCACGGCAACGCTTGAGGTACACACAAATCTTTGCATCACTGTAAACCCCTTCACAGTCGACGACGAAGAAATGTAGCCACGCTTGAGCTATGCTTGGCCCTTGGTACGCCCCTGGTCCCTAAAAGTGTGGGGCCTAGTGTAAATGTCCCACGTGTCCTCTTACCTTCTACTGGGCATGAATACTCGAGTGAAATTATTATTTCTTGTCCTTGTCGGGGGACTATTCTTCATGTCACATAGTACAAACTGATTATGTAAATCTTACAAAACAAGTATTATTTATTTATTTAAGCAATGTTAAAATTTAAAGTTTTATAATTTATATTTTTAGGGGTGTACCCACCATTATCTCTTTGACTTGTTGATTTCTCTAAACATTATTCATCTCTATTTTTAAATAGGGCTTTCTGACTTGTAATATCTGGTCCACAGTTGGGTGCGAGGAATACAGAACAATTCTAATTGACTCCAGGGAATAGAGAAGGGAAAATATCAACATCTCTGAATGATAGTTAAAGGGTTACTGGAGTGGGAAAATCGGTGATAACAATTCCTGATCCTGAGATTTATGACAAGCAAAGGTGGTAAGCAAAGAACTCTTGTTGTAAGAACCCAACTTAACAATGCAGATAATACAGGTTCATTCTTTTTCTCTTGCCATATAGTTTCATCGTCAAAGTGGGGATTGCTAACTATTACTGTGATAACTATAACTTGATTAACAGGGCGATAAATTGTGGAACTTGGGAATGAAAATGCACCAAGTTTACTGAAAACTGAGAAATCCTAATCTTTAAAATTCAAAATAAAATACACCTCAAAATTTTTTCGTAATAAAAGCTATAAAAAATTTTTTTTCTCTCTGTAAGGAAGCTTTTTCCGGTCTCGAATTGGTTTTAACATTAAAACTCATTGAGTTAACATGGACAAAAAACAATTTTTTAATTTTAAGTATTGGAAAGTTCAGCATAAAATGGTGGCTGATCAGAGATGGGCAATAAAGGAACTCTGACAAACATATAAAATTTTCAGTTGTTTGCAGTTGGTCTATTTCTCACTAGAGCATGATCCACAAAAACGAAACTTTAAATTTTTTTTAAATAGCTACTAATTAAAAACTAATTATTTCATTATAACTATGATTCCTATAAGCCACTAAGTATTTCCACTTTGGTTCTTTTTCCTGTTTAAAAATTTTCTTTTCACTTGAAATGTTAATTTCTCGAGATTGACCTAGATAAAACCTAGATGATAACTGATAAGGATTTGTCATGACTTTGGGGTCAGTGTGTTGTGCACTTCAATAATAATAAGAAAACAGATAAATTAAAGTTTAAAGAAAATCAGTTTATTAAATTAACTAAGATAGCTTAACACTAAAACCACAATGTGTCAAATGACCCTTTTTAAACTTTCTGGCAAAATTTCTTACATACAGCATTATCACATCGCCATTTGACTTTATGACTTTAATTATAATTTACATCCAATGTATTTTTTAATACTTATTTTTCTCTTGTTTTAATACTTATTTTTTACGGACCTACCTACCTACCACGATGGGTCAAATGACCCTTTTTAAACTTTCGGGCAAAATTTCTTACAATGTTATGATATTGCCATTTTACTTTATGACTTTTATTATAATTTACATCCAATGTATTTTTCAATATTTATTTTTCTCTTGTTTATTTTTTTACGAAGAAATATATGCACTACCTCTCGCGACGGGTCATTTGACCTGTGTAATAGATTGTGTGATGAAATCATTTTTGCTATTGCATCAGAATTTTGCTGTTTTGCTTTCTTCTTGTTGAATGTTAGATTTCAGTTTTAGTTTGACAATTTCAACTTATAGTGCTATTTTGTGAGTCAATGATTCGTATTTTATTGTGTTGATAATTCTTATCCCAAGAATGACGAGAAATTCAGGGTATTTCAAATTATTAGAAAAAATAAATAATATTGCTAAAGAGTGTTCGGGATCTAGTGAAGAGGAACTATCTGAAAGTGAAGTGGATAACATAGAACAACATGGTGACTCATTTGACACTACGAATGGAAAATTTAAAAGTTAATAGCATTTCTCAGTTTAATTATAGAATCACGCTTAAATTTTAAGTTTAAAACATTTTTAAATCCCCTTCATAAAGCATTATCAAAAGAATAAAATTTAAAATTAATTAAATTTTTCCCACGCTGAATAGAATTAAAAATTTTTAAAATATTGTTCTCAGAATAAAGCTATGGAATCCAAATAGAACTTTATTGTAAGAATTTAAATAATTAACATTGAAAATTAGTTTTAGTGATAAAGAAATGAAATAGAAAAGTTTCAAAATGTAGTCACCCAACAGAGGCCAGCAATTAACATCTGAATGGTGAAGATTGCTGGTACAAAAGAGAGGAAAAGTTCCTTGGGCCAGAATGGTCACAAAGAACCAAGAATTCCATGTATTAGTTGTCTGTAAAGATGCAGCACATTTCTTAAAAATAGGAGTATGATGACATCAAACATATAATTGATTATTTAAACCCTAACAGCCATATCAGCTCCATGCGGATCTTATTTGTAAGAGTTCTGGAGAAAGGATCATGTAACCATCGGTTTTGCTGAAACTTGGCATGGATAATTAGCAGACATGATCCTGCCAAAGGAATGCAGGACTAAAAGAAGGCATTCCAGATTGCTCTATAATTATGAATGAAAAAAATGAGGAGATAGAAATTCCATTTTAATTTCATTTAAAAAGAATTTAATTTAAGTATTACTAAAATAATAAAATAAGCATTGCAGAGGACGTAAAGTTCCAAAGAAAAATCATTGTGACAGTACACAATTTGTGCAACAAGTCATTGAGATTTCAACAGCAAGCAAAACTAAACATGCCACCTGTTAATTTATAACCTCTGATATCGAGAGAAATTTATAAAAAATGGCAGCAACGTAAAACAGTTCACAGAAATTCATCTCAATGAATGAGAAAAGACTCCGCTAGCAGATGAACTAGAAAAGCATGAACCAATCAAGTCACAAATTCCGAAAAGCAGGAAAGATGTCCAAGCTGCGTAACAATCATACTGAAAATCGAGTGAAGTCAAGAAAATCAAAATGGCGACGATGGAAATTTGTAAAATGCACTATGTACAGAAATAATAGAAAACTATATGATTATAAATGTAAATTTTTACCAAAATAGAAAAATGAAGCATCGAATTAAAGGGAATTTTTGGGGGAATTAAATAAACAATCATTTTTATAAATTTGCAGATCAAAGTAATAATAATTTAGAAAGTAGAACAATTTTAATTAAATTAAGAAAATTAATTTAAAAGATAAAAATATTTAATGAATAAATAATAAAATAAATATTAAAGTACTAAATTTAAATATTGAGTCAGGGGAAATAAATAAAAAGTAAATTCTAAATTCCCAAATTATGAAAAATTACAAAGCAACTAAATGCATTCAGCATCGCTATCTAGTCAATGACAAAGTTGTAGAGCATTGCCAAATTAGTATAAAAATGTGTTTGCCTGACACAAAAATGTGTTTGCCTGAAGTTTTTCTTTGAAAACTAGGGAATGGACTCTCCCCTCCCAATAAAACAACATTGGCGAATTCAGACAATTGGATTGCCTTGCATTGGGAAACGCTATGCGTATAATCGTTCAGTTGCACTGGCATTCCGGTTGCATTCTCCAAAAATAAGGATCATTTCGCTATATTCTTCATTAGTAAACATAGATATGGTAAAATCAAAATAAATAGACAAAGTGATAAATACATATAGCATAAGGATATAATACAACAGGTAGAATATTCTTTCCAACTTTAGATTATTTATTTTTCTGGCTTCGATTATGTTAGCATTCAAATTAAATTTATTAAATTATTTGTTATACAATTGTCGTTAGGCGATTTTGCAGTTTAAAAAATCACATGTTTTCATAAATATTTTTTAGACAATTATTTCCAGCTTTGTCTATCGGGCAAGCACATTTTTATACTAATTTGGCAATGCTCAACAACTTTGTATTGACTTTTTTCTGTACCTTTAGAAGGGAGTGAGATAGCCCCCTGCCCCCATAAAAAGGAGTCAGCCCCTGAAAATTGTCTCGTCATATAGCATCATAGGGGTTTTCTATTCAGCTGCATTAAAAAAATATGGATTCATTCTCGAGAAGTTTCCCCTGATTTGGATTTTTCTAGACTCTTTCTAGTTTGGCTATGAAACAGGATTTTTTGTCAAAATCTGTATCCCTTTGTAATCTCATATAACCACTGAAGCGATTTAGACCCAATTTGGATATTGTGTATGTGAATATTCTTAGTCTCTTTTTATGTAAACATTTTGTGCATTTTTATCAATTCTTGCATTTTGTTTATGCTATAGGTTTAGCAGAACTAGCTCATAGAGAATACCAGGCTGGTGATTATGAGAATGCTGAACGTCATTGTATGCAACTTTGGCGTCAGGATCCAACAAATACTGGAGTGCTCCTCCTTCTAAGTTCTATACATTTCCAGTGCCGTAAGCTGGAAAAGTAAGTGAAAGAACATTTAGTATTAACAGAAAGTTGCTCTGGGACTTGATAAATGTAAGTCTTGACTGAGGATTGGTATTGAAAATTTTATCTACCGTTGAAAAAAGTGGGTCATAGCCTTTTTTTTTTTAACTGTTAAAAATTCTGTATATACCTTCATTTTATATTCTGTCACTTTTTCATAAAATTAGGGTTATTATTGAGGCATTATATCACATTGAAAGAAATAAAATCATTGTATTATATAGAAAAATCATGTCATCAGATTTCTTTTTCTGTATGTTACCATTAAAATGTTTTAAATTCTTTAAGTGCTGTATGGTTTACATTTCATTTATGATATTAAATTAGATATACGTTATGCAGTGGCATGTACAAGGAAAAGTATCGGTAGAGCCTGCTAAGCTCAGAATTCTTTTGACGTAGTATGGCTTTCTCGGCACCTGGTACAGGGATCACACGGTTCCTTCTTTATCCTACTTTTTAAAAAAATTCCTACTTTTCTTTTATTTCATACTTTTTCACAGTTGGAGGCTCGGGGCGCGGTAGCCCATTGGTTAGCGCGCTGGAGTTGCACTCAGTAGGCCCGGGTTCGATTCCAGCCACTGCCAAAACTGCCGCTGTGTTCATGCGGAGTACGATCACGTTAAACATGTGGGTCCGAAAGTCCTTCCGAGAGGTTGGTGGTAGGGGAAGGAGGGTACGGTCCCTGTGGATGCCTCCCCCACTGTGTTCCGGTCTAAATTGGGTGGCACTTCCCGACCGTCCAAACAGTTACCTTACACCTTTCTGGTAGGTCGGACGGTCTGAGTTTCAACAAGAACAACAACAGTTGGAGACTCATTTTTTTGCTTCTGTGACCAATCGCCAGCATATCAGGAAAAAATGCTTGAGGAATTATTGATATGATGTAGGGAAGGAAGTGAAGAAAGTCAGTCTGTTTTTATGAAATAGTGCTACAATTTGCAATTTTTATGTAAGAGCAAAAAAATTTGTAATTTTTGAGAAAGAGTACTAAATTTCATAATTTTTATTTTCTCATACTATGTAATATAGTATAAAGTATTGTTTTCATGAAAATTTTCAAATTTGAGATTTTGATACCAATATAGGTTTTAGGAAGGATTCATGCCTCAATGATCTTGAGACTTAATAGTTTCAACCATTGTTGTGAAAAATAGCCACGATACAATTTTTGTGATCATGTCATTATTAGCCCCCAGCCCCCGGAACATTTTGAAATATGGAATCGAAAAATATTTTCAAGTCTTTTAACGTGAAGGGTAATATATTATAATTGTAATCATTCGAACCAATGATACTGATTTTTTAAAAATTTTCTGTAAAATTAGAAAAAACACATACTAAAAAAAGAATTATGGTATGAGAAAGTCATGTTGAGCCACACTCCAGTTAATTTTTCAAAGAACGTAAAAATTTTGAGAAAAGATGCTAAAATACAAGATCAATAAGACAGCGTTTCCTGTTTTAACCACTTTTTAATAAATTGCCCTAAATTTTAGCACTTTTAAATAGCAGATTTTGGCATTTTTAAATTACGCGTATTTTAGTGCTTTTGAATGAAATTGCATAATTTAGAACTTTTAAACAAATGTAAATGAGCACTTTTCAATAAAATCACTCGTTAGCACTTTTAAATAAAATTGCAAGTTTTTATTTTTCATTTTTTTTTCCCAAAAGAGTCACGAAGTTCCCGCTATTTAAAAGAAATTGTGCTTTTTAGTATTTTTTCTCAAATTATGAATTTATTACATTTTTTAGTGTTCTTTCTCAAAAATTACAAATTTGAGTGCCATTAAAAAAAATTTTACTCTTGGCAAGACTTTTAGAGTGCTCTTTCTTAAAAATTGTAAGCTTTAGCTCCCTATCTAAAAAAAAAGCAAATTACTGTGCTCTCATAAAATTCTGGAATTTAGCATTTTTTCATAAATCCACGAATTTTGGTACTTTTTCATAAAATTAACAAATTTTAACACTTATTATTAAATTGCAAAACTATCAAATCTTGCTATTATTTAGATAACTTTGATTTTCAATAAGCACATAAAACATACAAAGTATTGAACAATGTAATTATGCATGAATTATTATACAACACAGCATATATTTAGACGTTAAGATGAAAACGGTGCAAGAATATTCCTGTCTCAGATTATGTTTTCAACATATGAAAAATATATATTTAAAAGAAATTCATGAGAATTTGTCTATTAATAGTGTGGTTTATGTTCAAAATTTGTTTGAAAGAGAATTTTCCAATTTTCCCGTTGGTGTTAGACTGGAAACTTTGTGGTAATATTTTTGTTTGCTAAGGAACTGATTTATGTGAAAATCATGCTAAAACATAAAATAACTTGTACTAGTTCAAATGTAAAAAAAATCTTATCAAGGTGTACCTTTCCGGGTCTTTGGGAGGGGGAAGGGGGGGGGGGGTATTATTTGTGTACAAAAGTTTGTCGTATGTTGCTTAGATTTTTCGCTACATTTAAACAGATAGACGTTTTCCTTTATTATTATAGATATGAAGAACTTAAATTATAAAATTTAGTGATGGGGGGAAATGTTCATTACAAGAAAAATTCTATCAAAATAATTAAGATAACAAACTGTTCTAGCACATTAAATTAACAACTTTTAAGTGATAAAGTTTTAAAAAGTGTTAAGATTAATAGGTATTTATAGCTAATTAAGATAATCAACCAATAGAATAAAGCAAAACTTTAGCAACATATAAAATCATAAATAACACATTAATGCAGCATACAGCTGTTTTGAGGATATGCTGGAACCCCTTTGTCAGTGCAAAAGAACCAACAAACCTGCAGTCCAAAAGAGGAATGGGTAGCAAGGAAGATTATATATCCAAGCCCTTGATTAAGAGAGCTAATCAGAAAGCAACATGAAAAACAGTCCAATCAATCAGAAACGACAAGTAACATACAAGATTGGCAGGCGCCAAAATTCTAAAGGAATATCCCGACAAGACGAGTCAAATCCAAACTTGAATAAGTGAGACTCAATAATATAAAAAAAAGGTTAAAACGACACTTAAGAACCCCAAAGGAATATAATGAAGAAAGGGTGTGTGGAGGGGGTGTTACAGGGCTTTTTGCCAGGTTTCTCTCCTAGCATTATGCAGTTCAAAAAATTTCCAAACCTTTCTCCAAACTAACTTCTGAAAAACATTTCAATAACTATATCATTTTATAATTTTTTGCAATAATCAGTCATCAGGTTGCTAAAATCCTCAAAAATTCAAATACAGTATTGCATTTAAACTTTCTAATGAACTTCTGATTTTCTAATCTTAAGATACTTTGTGAATTCCTAATAGTTGGGGTATTTACAGTATTTCTTGCTAATGTGGTCTTTCTTATATTCGTCAAACTAAACGTGCTTTAAAATTTCATATTAAGAAACATGAAAACTATGTCATAAAACAGGATTTTAATAAATCTTCAATTGCTCGTTATTGTTCAACAACATAAAATCACCTCCTTTTCAGAGAAGTAGTACATCCTTTCAAAGCCCTTGGTGATGGGAGGACTAACACAAAAAATTATGTTACACACCGGAACATGGCAGAAGTTTTCTTTCTGTGAAGGTCAGTGTGGGCTGTATGGGAATAGTGCAGGACCATATGGATGCACAAACTTTATTTTTTCATCCTCATGTATTGAAATTACTAATCCAAAAAACCAGCAATTGTCATAAATACATGCAATGTATGCATTTGTGCAGATCTGTGACATCATGAATGCAGATGGTTGTCCTCCAGAGAAAAGGAAAATAGTGCTGAAGTTTACATCAAAACTGATTCTCTTTGTTTCATTAAAATCTTCAGACATAGGGATGAAATAAATCCATGTATACCGGAAATTGTTTTTCTTTTAGAAAATCTGGCTTCTGGCTGTTGATGTGTTTCTGAAAATGTTTTATTTTTTTGACATTCAGAATTTTGTTTTTGTTTTGTATTGCAGAAATTAAGAACTTTTTCTGTTTAACCTATTGCATTATTTTATTAATTTATTTATTTTTGTCAAAGTTTCTTCGAACCAAATAAATTGTGGCCAGTATGCTGGATCAGGCTTGCCGTAGTTGGGCCTTGGTCTAAAACATATACATTTCATACTTTTTGAAAAGTATTTGCACAGAGATAATTAAAATCAGTCAATTGCTGTACAACATTTATGCTGATAAACACAGTATATGATGGTCATGTAAAATAACCATGTTTGAAAACGCTATTTTTGAAGTATGTTTTAATAAGTTCTTTCTAGTGTAATTTTCTTTTCAGAAATATCTTTTCAGAAAATTGATTCATTTGTTAATGAAAGTGACAGTCTATTTTCTTTATTTTACTTTGAAAATTTGAGAAATAAAAAATACTTTAAAATCTTATTGAACTTGCAAAATACTCATTTTGTATTTTTATTATAAGCAGTTTATTTGAGATTTCCATTCTAGCTACTAAGCCTAGATTTTCTGGTAGATTTTGAATGTTATTTTATTTGCTAACTGAGAAGTGGTTTGCTACCACAAAATTAAGTCTTTAGCTCTTTGTGAATGTTCAGGTATTGACAAATTTTGATTTAAAATAACATACTCTGTTTTAGGTCTTCTAACTTCAGTACATTAGCAATCAAGCAGAATCCCATGTTGGCTGAAGCGTATTCTAATCTAGGAAATGTCTTCAAGGAGAGAGGTGAGCTTCCAGAGGCTCTTGAAAACTACAGACATGCTGTGAGATTAAAACCAGATTTTATTGATGGTTACATTAATTTAGCTGCAGCCCTTGTAGCTGCTGGAGACATGGAACAAGCAGTACAAGCTTATGTATCCGCTTTGCAATATAATCCTGTAAGTAACTAGATCTTGAAATATTGTTACCCTACTATGAATTTGTCTGGAATTTAAAATTGGTTGTGGTCATTAACTCTAACCTAATGCTTTATTTTTACAGTCTTAGCCCGTAGAAAGAAATGTTATGACTTTTTTTTTTTATATAATTTTGCTGTTGTTTTTTGTCAATCATATTTTTTATTTTATGCTTTTGTTTTTTTTTATGAATAATAAATTTCATATGAAGGTTTATGCTTTTGGGTCATTCCATGTCAAATCAACACAGTGATCCGGACTGACCCCTCTCAGATTTTGATGAATTTTGGCATACTTGCTTGCAGGTTTCATGGAGATATGAAAAAAACATCAATTTTTAGTAGTCTCACTTGATCGGTTCAAATGTTATTAATTAGTGAAGTTTACATTTTTTTATGAAAAATTGCCACATATGACTGTTTTTAAATGACTGTAAAACAGTAACCAGTTGTGATACAGTCCTGAGCTTGGGCTCATTTTAAAGCGTTTTTCCAGGGCTTTCATATGATATACATGACAGGGTTTATAATAAAAACAATTTTTCAAAATCTCTCTGAAATTTTAAAATTTGAACTTCTCAAAAATTATGATTGTAAAAATGACAATTTTAAAATTTTGAAAAAATTCTCAAAATAAGTTGATACCATCATCTAACAGCAGCCAAAATCTTATTTTAGAATCTCTATGGGATCCGGAGATATAGGAGGTATAATATACGCATGATTAGAGAAAAAATGCCAAATTTATCATTATAGAATTATATACAAATAAATATAATTATTAATGTAATATGATTATAATAATTATATTTATAATTATACAATATGTAATTACGTAGCAATATGTAATTAAATAATATATAAATATAATTATAATTACATTTATAATTTTTTATAATTAAATACTTATAATTTTATTATAATTTAATTCTTAATTTTATCTCTTTTACATTACTAAAAAATGATTAAAAAAATGCCAAATAGACTTTTAAAAATGGTTCCCTAGCTTAAAGATTCTGTTTACAACAATCTAAAAATGAAGGAAACTGATTGCTTAATTTCAAATATGCTGGTTAATCATGAAATGCATGTATGCCTGCATAGTAAAAAGACTGGCAGTCAGAGCAAGCTTGCAGAGACCTTATGAAGACCAAATACAGGCTCCAAGACAACTCTTCGAATGGGCAAAGCAGAATATTTTCAACATAGATTTCACATATATAAACCATGAAGAGTACATTCAAACTGAAGAACAATTGGTACACCTGTACAGCAAAACTGTAGTTATCCCAGGTACACAAAAGCTCCATGCATTCGTACCAACAGAGTGTAGAACAAAAGTAACTATTAAATCATTTTCTTCTGCACCTACATCAACTATCTTTCCTGTAACAACTTACTCAAAGAGGTTGGGCTTCGGTGACATAAGTGGATATGCGGTCTATGGTGGCAAATGGTACCTAAGCAATGTTTTATCTAAAAATGAACATGTAAACGAAGTAAAGGTAACATTTATCTATCCCCAAGGACCATCTCCTTCATTTTCATACCCTACAAGATCTGATATACTGTGGATTCCCTCTTCAAATGTGGTCTGCAAGCTGATCCCCATCACACCAACTGGTCGAACATACAGTTTACAATGCAATGAGGTTAAAAAGGTTGAGGAGATAGTTGAAGACCCAGACCACACGACCAACCCAAGGGTTAATGGTAGCAAGATGTGTGGCCGGCGTTGAGGAGATAGTGCAAGAGTTCATGGCCTGCCAGAAATGATGATGCAATCTGTGTACATGTTTATGCTACTTTCATGTTTCTAAACTAGTAGGCTCTGTGTATGATTTATTTTCCCTCTAATCATATATATATTATACCTCTTATATCTCAGGATCCCATAGAGATCCCAAAATAAGATTTTGGCTACTGTTAGATGATGGTATCAACTTATTTTGAGAATTTTTTCAAAATTTTAAAATTGTCACTTTTTGAGAAATTTAAAATTTCAGATAGATTTTCAAAAATTATTTTTATTATAAACCCTGTCATGTCGTATATCATATGAAAGCCCTGGAAATGTGCTTTGAAATGAGCCCAAGCTCAGGACTGTATCAGAACTGGTTACTGCTTTACAGCCATTTTAAAACAGCCATATGTGGCAATTTTTCATAAAAGATGTAAATTTTATTAATTAATAACATTTGAACCTATAAAGTGAGACCACTAAAAATTTATGTTTTTTCATATCTTCATGAAACCTGCATGTGTGCCAAAAATCATCAAAATCTGAGAGGTCAAGTCTTATTTTTACTAAAAATTGTGTTGATTTGACATGGAATGACTGTTTTTTAAAATCTTATGCAAAATGTATACAGTTATGTAAAATGTATTTTTATGTAAAGTGTATACATGTATTTAGGTTTTTCACTCATTTTGTGAATTTTAGAAATAATTTGTGAAAAATTTAAGTAAGTTTGTGAAAATTAAAAATGCCCTGAACAATGAATCTAAATGCATAAAGCAGTTCATTCGGTTTTGAAATACTTTTTAAAAAGTAATAAAATATTGTAAAATATCATAATCTTATCTTTCTAGTGAAAATTTGGTGATCTCATACAGATATTAATGGTAGAATTCCTAAAATTTGATTTAATATGATGAAAAATGATTAAAAGCTAGTTAGGTTTGAAAACAGTAGTTTTACTCTTCTATTTATCTTAGTAGTACTAACTTTTTCTATTTGAGTATAATCATTCTAAATTTTTTTTCTAAAGTAATTGTCAATTTCCTGCATTTTTAAATTTTGCTACTATCTCTTGACATTCTTTGTCAAAGATATGATCAGGTCCATTTATAATTATGTGCAAATGCATGTGATCATCTGTACTTGATGAATCAGTTGATGTAAAATTAAAAATTTCCATACAATCTGTATTCTTTTCCCGGCCGTCCAAATAGTTGCTCAAGTCCTCAGGATAAGTCGGATGGTCTGGGTCTTTAACACACTCTGTATTCCGAGCCAACGGCCCTACCATGCTGAAAACACCGGTTTTCGTTGGATCACCGAAGTTAAGCAGCATCGAGCGCGGTTAGTACTTGAGTGGATGACCACCTGGGAACACCGTGTGCTGTTGGCACATTTCGGGCTCGGTAGCCCAGTGGTTTGCGCGCTGGATTTGTACACTGCCACAACTGCCGCTGTGTTCATGCGGAGTACGATTACGTTAAACATGTAGGTCCGTAAGTCCTTCCGAGAGGTTGGTGGTTGGGGAAGGAGGGTATGGTCTCTGTGGATGCCTCTTCCACTGGGTTCCGGTCTAAATTGGGTGGCACTTCCCTGCCGTCCAAATGGTTACCTTACACCTTTCTGGTAGGTCGGACGGTCTGGCTCTCAACAACACATTCTGTTTTCCGGCTGTTCAAACAGCTGCTCTAGCCCTTGGATGAGTCGAATGGTCTGGGTCTGCAACGCACTCTGTAGGCCCGGGTTTGATTCCCTCCGCTGCCAAAACTGCCACCGTGTTCACGCAGAGTACGATCACGTTAAACATATGGGTCCATAAGTCCTTCTAAGAGGTTGGTGGTAGGGGAAGGAGGGTACGGTCCCTGTGGATGCCTCTCCCACTGGGTTCCAGTCTAAATTGGGTGGCTCTTCACGGCCATCTGTTGTGTTTGAAAGATAGAATAAAACCTGCTGTGTTTAAAAGAGATAAAGGAAGACATAATATTTAGTTTAAAGAAAATTAGTTTATTAAATTGTAACTTCAAATTAATTCAAATTAACAAATACATAAACACTGCTCACAGACAGGCAACTCAGGAAGAATTAACATTAGAATTTTAGAATTTTATCAACTTAGTTAAAATTAAGGAATTAGCATAAAACTTTACTCAAAACAATCTATTTTAAATTCCATCAGAAAATCATTAACAAAAATATTAAATTTAAAGAATTTTAGAATTTACCCAGGCTCTTAAGAATTTATGAAGGTTTAGAAATTTGCTCTCAGAATGAAGTTTTAGAATTTTAATTTTACAGAATAAAATTTAATTAAATGAGTAAGACTCCAACAAGTTATTTTTTTTTCCACATCGCCAAATCAGCGATGAAGACTCTGCCGGCAAGCATTGTAAGGGTTGCCAGAGCAACAGAGCGAGAGCCGAGAAGAGCGAGAAGATAGATATAGGGTGAAGGCGGAAAGCAAGGCGCATCCTGCGTCGTGAACATTTTAAAGAGTTAACCAGTGAATTAAATGTTTAAGTGTTGTTATGTTATGTGCTTTCGTCTAAATAAATGTGGTTTGTGTTAAATGCGGATGTTTAATTACAGTTGGCTTTTTGTCGAGTGTTCTATTCAAATATAATGCAATGGAAGTTGCGAGGTTAGTGTTCTAAAAAGAAATGGCGCACTAAAGAAGAACCTCGAAAGTTTACTGGCGTAGTCGCGGCAGGATAGGTTTATTACGGAAGTAATAATCGTTCCTGGAATGAAAAACGATTTGCATGTTTTTAGTGAATAGATGAAGATACGTCCGGTATCAAGTAATTAATGCACCAGCATTATAATACGAGTGGATACGATATTGATTTTTGAAAAATTATGTTGTTATAATATCATAACATATGTTGCTTATAATTTTCATGTCTATTGTACGATGAAGATACGTCCGGTATCAATTAATTAATGCACCAGCATTATAGTACGAGTGGATATGATACGTCAATTTTGAGTGTATTTGTTACAAAAAAAAAAATTAGTACGTCAGTGCTATTGAATACGCCAGTGTTCACGATAAAGTGTTTTTCTGTTAATACTGTTATTTGATAATTGAATACGCCAGTGTTCACGATAAAGTGGTTTCCTGTTAATACTGTTATTTGATAATTGAATACGTCAGCGTTCATGATAAAGTGATTTTCTGTTAATTTAATTGATAATTGAATACGCCAGTGTTCACGATAAAGTGTTTTTCTGTTAATACTGTTATTTGATAATTGAATACGCCAGTGTTCACGATAAAGTGGTTTTCTGTTAATGCTGTTATTTGATAATTGAATACGCCAGTGTTCATGATAAAGTTGTTTTCTGTTAATATTGTTATTTGATAATTGAATACGCCAGTGTTCGTGATAAAGTAGTTTTCTGGTAATACTGTTTCTTTTAGTAAATTTAAACAATTTAGAGATAAATCAGTTAACTTCCCTCGTGATCAGGTATGGCATTTCTTGCGAAAGGTAGAAAAGAGGATTTGATGGTTTTGGCGGAAGAATTGGGGATAATTACTAAACCTGAATTTAAAATTTTGGATTTGCGTAGAGAAATTCTTGGAAGTGAAGACTACGACGAAGAATTTACGAAAGAACTCCTCTTTACTATTATTAAAGAAAGAAAAGATCAAATAGAAAAGGAGGAAAAAGAAAGAAAAGATCAAATAGAAAAGGAGGAAAAAGAAAGAAAAGATCAAATCGAAAAGGAGGAAAAAGAAAGAAAAGATCAAATCGAAAAGGAGGAAAAAGAAAGAAAAGATCAAATAGAATTTGAGTTAGAAAAACTCAGAATCGAAAGGGGTGTTACTCAAGATTCTACGTCCTTAAATTTAGGGAGTAGTGAAAGATCAAAAAGAAGGTTCGAATTGATAAAATTGATGCCAAAATTTGACTTGAAGAATGATGACATTATGTTATATCTCGCACTTTTTGAGAGACAAGCCAAAAGAGCCCGCGTAGACATGACGGATTGGGTGTCAAGTCTGTTGCCACTTTTGCCTTCTGAGATCATACAACTCATCACACGGGAGTCAGAGGAAAAGTTTGAAGATTATGAATACGTTAAGGGTATTCTATTAAAGAGATTCAAGATGAATCCAGAAAGTTTCCGAAAAAAGTTCGTGCAGCTACAGAAAGTTCCCGAGAAATCGTGGCGTGATTTCGTATTTGAATTAACCAAGTACTTTGAAGAGTGGATTGATGGTCTCGAAATTAGAGATTTTGATAGCCTAAAGAAATTGATGATTACTGATCAACTAAAGAAAAGGGTACCTGGGGAGGTACGAGAACATTTCTTAGATGAATGGTTAAAAATTGTAGCACCCAATATGTTGGCAGACAAGTTAGATGAATATGAAAGTATACGTGTAAACTATATGAAATCAACAGGTATAGTCCGGAAAGAGAAGGTTGAGTATCACCAAAGCGAATTTAGAGAAAAGGAAAGATTTGGAGCACCACCAAACATCAGAGGGGTTGGCGAAAAAATTTGGAAAAATGGAAATGTTCCAGGAAGGGGACATCAAAGTTACAAGAGCCAACCAGGTTACAATTGGAGAAATGACACTTCTAAAATCAACTATAAACCTATTTGTTTTTCATGTGGAGCTGAGGGTCATATTGGAAAATTTTGTACGTTAAGGAATAATCAGAGAAAATCACCCAACACTAATGCTCAAAGCAATCATGTTCGAACTATACAGTCTAAGGATGAAAATAACTCTCAAGTTCTGACAGCACGAATTACCGTACCGGTGTCAGTGCAGGATAATACCAAGAATAATGTGGATACCCTCCATACCATACATATAAAATGTGGAGAAACTTCACTTGTAGGCATAGTAGATTCGGGGGCACAAATCTCAGTGATACGTGAAGATTTAGTAATGGACGTTCATAGTGAAGGAGAGGGCAGAATCAAAATTGTCTCAGCTTTTGGAGAAAGTGAGATCGCTCCTTTGAAGATGATTTCGATGAAAATTGATGACAAATTACATGGAATAGTCCCCATAATATGTGCAGTTTCTAAAAAACTAACAAGTGATATGTTAGTGTGCTCTACAGCTTATGAGTCGTTGCGGGAGAATATACATTTGCATGAATTGGATCAGAATATCATGATCGATAATGCTACCTATCTTGGCGAAAAGGAGGAGAAAGTAGGGTCTGACCAGGAAGTAATGAATGAAAATGGTCAAGAAGAAAATACGTGCAGTGACCATGGTACTGTGAATGCTACTCAGGTCGAGAGTGATGGGAAACAAGAGCAGAAGTCGAGTAAGGATAACGAAGTAAAGAGCTCGTTTATTCAATTGCAACATGAAGATGAGACGTTGAGAAAAGTCTGGGACTATGCAAGAAAGGGACAAAATGCATACGAGATAATTGACGAAGTCTTGGTCCATTCTGAATGGATTACGGGTGAGACAGTCAAACAAGTAGTTTTGCCGATCTGCAAACGCCAAGATGTTCTTAGAATGGCTCACGAGATTCCATTAGCTGGCCATTTGGGAGAACAAAAGACTAGACAGAGAATTAAATTTTCATTCTTTTGGCCTACCCTAAAACAAGATGTGGCCAAATTTTGTGAAAGCTGCAAGATTTGTCAGATGAGACGAGTTGTTACATACAGGGACAGAATTCCCATACAACCGATAGCGAGACCAGAAACGCCTTTCGAAGTTTGGAGTTTAGATTGCATTGGCCCGTTAGAACCTCTTTCTGGGCGAGGACATAAGTATATTATATGTGCGATAGATCTGTGTACAAGATGGGCTGAAGCCATTCCGGTTAAAGAAATCGGTGCAAAAACAACATGCAATGCATTGATGGAAATTTTTACTCAGACCGGGTTTCCAAAATTGATCTGCACTGATCAAGGAACAAATTTTACAGCAAAATTAACTGAAGCATTTTTAGGTATATTAGGGATATCTCCCAGATTTTCTACACCTGGACATCCCGAAAGCATGGGTGCTGTGGAGAGATGGAATAGAAATTTGAAAAATATGATGAACAAAAATATTCAGGAATATGGGCGGAATTGGGATATACACCTTCCCTACCTTCTGTTTGCATATAGAGAAGTTCCCCATAGTACAACAGGTGTATCACCGTTTCAGCTAGTATATGGACGCCTACCCCCAGGACCACTTGCTCTACTAAAAGATGTATGGATCGGTGAAAGGAAAATTCCCACCAGGGCATCCCGAAATGTGGAGGAATATCTACATGATCTAATAGAGAAATTGAAAAAAGGACATGAGATCGCAACTGAGAAATCCGAAGTAACTCAGGAAAATTTCGCTTCAGTAGTGATACCTTTAACTGATCTTACCAAGAAAAGAATTTATAATGTTTTACTGTATTGTGTTTTGATATATATATGTGACTATTGTTTAAGTTATAACATTTCTTATTGTAACACGGTAGGAAATATTATTGTTAAACTATTAGATTTTTTTTTCTTGAAAATATTAGGTGTTTTGAAATATACTGTAATATTGTGTTGTTAAATCAGATGTAAAATGGTGTTGTTAAACAGATGTAAAATTTAATGTATCAGTATGCGCTTTTTAAGTTGTTAGGACTGTAATTTCAATGTGTATATGCCCATAGAACTCTATTTTCAACAACATTGTCTTTAAAGAGACGAATGTGCTTTTTTTTTAAGGGGGGAGTAGTAAGACTCCAACAAGTTATTTTTTTTTCCACATCGCCAAATCAGCGATGAAGACTCTGCCGGCAAGCATTGTAAGGGTTGCCAGAGCAACAGAGCGAGAGCCGAGAAGAGCGAGAAGATAGATATAGGGTGAAGGCGGAAAGCAAGGCGCATCCTGCGTCGTGAACATTTTAAAGAGTTAACCAGTGAATTAAATGTTTAAGTGTTGTTATGTTATGTGCTTTCGTCTAAATAAATGTGGTTTGTGTTAAATGCGGATGTTTAATTACAGTTGGCTTTTTGTCGAGTGTTCTATTCAAATATAATGCAATGGAAGTTGCGAGGTTAGTGTTCTAAAAAGAAATGGCGCACTAAAGAAGAACCTCGAAAGTTTACTAAATGCATTTAAAAAAAATATTGAGAAATCATATTCAGAATTAAAGAAATTAAGAGTTTTTAAATAAAACATCTGTATTCACCCGGATGGGCCATCAGACGGGGGGAAAGTTCCAATAAGTGGAGACAAATTTTGTAGACTGGTTTACTGGAGATCAGGAGAGAATTCATCAGCAGAGGCCTAACAACTACTTCTGGATAACTAGGATCTTCTTAAAACTCAGACGTCCTCGTCAGACACTACTTCCACGTAACTCGCATAATGAATTTTAATACACACTTTTCCGGAGAACTACTTCGTGAATTTCGCGATAAAAACTTGAAAAACCATCATTTAAATTAAAACTACAATGTTAAAAAAATAACGCGAGGAACTTAACGTTCCATTGAAAAGCTCGTGTGGAACATAAGTTCCATTCGAAAATCAACAACGCGCTTTTCGCGCTAACACACGACGAAGGATTTCAACAAAAAACTGAAACTGAGAATTCTGCGCGCGTATTTATATGTGCGGCAAAAAAGGCGGAGTTTAGATAAACGGCAGCAATTAAAATTTTCTTACCGAAATTAGAATTGCCAAAATAATACTCATAATTGTTGGAAATAATCGATACATCGCGATTCACGTTCCCGTGAGCGGGCGTTTATGCAAATTTAATATGAACGACTCTTCCCGTTCATTGGCGTGAACCGTGACGTTTTTCAACATGAGGTTTCATGCAAATCAGTTCTCAATGCGTACGCATCTGATTTGCATATCCGGGGGCGTTTCCGGAACTATCCATTCTCGGATATATAGGGCAGAGGTTTCTTGAAGCAATCAGACATTAGTCAGACTTTGCAGACATTAAGGAGACGTCTGCAGGAGACATTGGAGATAGGTCGACAGTAGAAAGGTCGATCGAGATCAGACAGAAATGTTTTTGACAGAAGCACTGCGGAATATCTTTTTGACGACGGTTAATAGTCGAAACGGATGCAGATGTATTGAACGTTAAATTTACTTACAAACGTTCGGAAGCCGCTTTAAATATTTTCCTGATGTTATATCCTTTGGTTTCCCTTTACCAAGTGATGGTGGCTGAAATATACGCAACTGATAGAGGTAGTATAGTAATTTACTACCAAATGCTTCAAGGAATCTCTGTCTAGTCATTTACAACTAAAAATCTTTTGTACATAGTTTATTTTGATGTTTTACGGCATGGAAAATTACCAGGTATGTGTAATATGCTGAGTTGTGTTTTTCACCAAATAAAGTGAATGAAGTTTTCCTTTAAAACTGGACTTGTGTACTTTCATGACCCAGCCAACACTTATTGACTCTGACAGTGCGTGCTTTGCTATCTGCAAATTTTAAATTTTTCCAACAGTAAAACGGTTATGGGCCAGTTCAACGCCCAATAGAGTCATAAGTGCAAGTATCTTTAAAGAAATCGTTCCAGTGTTCAGATGGGGGCCGCACCTGGCACCATTTTGAAGTTCGTGTGAACAACGAAACGCAACAGTGTAAACGTAAACAGTGTACAAGAACTTTTACTTCTGCTTCTTCAAAACTACGAGTGGCCATGGAGGCAAGTAGAACGGAGTTGCTGACGCGGGACAACTACGTCACCTGGTGTACCGACATCTCATTCGTCCTCAAGGGAGAAGGATGTTTCGGACACGTAGATGGAAGTGCTAAGCCTATCGAAGAAGACGCAACCGCGAGTCGCCGCGACTACGATGATTTTTATCGCCGGAAAGACCGAGCATTAGCCATAATTTATCAGAGCTTATCCTCGGAATACAAGGAGTTGATAAACGTCACCGACGAACCTAGTCAAGTATGAAAGGCCCAGACCATACAGCCAACCCAGGGGTTTATGGCAGTTTAATGTATGGCCGGACCTAGTCAAGTATGGAATACCTTGAAAGAACATTTTCAAGCGCCTTCCCGAGCCAACCTGGTTAGATTACTAGATGAGTTCTTCGACGTTCGGCCGGAGCCAGATGAGCCTGTTGACATTTTTTGCTCAAGACTGCGGAAGGCCGTGACGAGGCTTAAAGACGCGAAACACCCCATTGAAGACCTGTATGTAGCATTCCAGTCGATTCGGTACCTTCCGGAAGAATTCCGAGGTATCGTTCAACTCATATATAGATGGAATGACTCGGACTTCAAGCTCAGCAAAATACAAGCAGAGCTAGCAGCGGAGGAGAGCCGGCTGAGGCAGCAAGCAAGTGACTTTTCCAAAACTGTGAGTTCAAATTCTGCATATTTTACTTCTAAGAAATTTGTAAATAGAGTAAAAGTATCTAAACCTAAATTTCCAAATGTATCTCATAATGTGTCTAATGTAAATACTTCTAGTCATAATGTAAATATTTCTAAAAGTAAAATTAAGTGTTTTAAGTGTAATAAACTAGGTCATACTAAATCTAATTGCAGTAGAAATAATGGATCTAGTATTGTGGAATTTCTTGGGTCTCCACAGATTGAGGCTAATACTGTAATCGATCCTAGCGATAGACTCAGCTGGGTAGTAGACACTGCTGCTACGCGACATTTCTGTAATAACATTAAGTTATTTTCAAAATTTAATGAGTGCAAAGGCACTTCAATGTCGCTAGCAGTAGGGGATGTCGAAAGTCCAGTTGAGGCTATCGGGACGGTGGAAATGTATGTCCAATTTAAGGATAAGCAAAGTATTATCAAATTGGAAAATGTTATGTATTCTCCTAAACTTAGGAGAAATTTATTAGCTGCATCTGTTCTTGAGGAACAAAATTTTAGTTTTAATGGAGCTAATGGGGTTCTATGGTTTTTTACACCTAAAGGGGAGAAATTCTTTTATGCAAAAAGAAAGGATGGGTTATATTTTTTAAAACCTAAGTATAGTACCCAGGAACAACATAACGTAGAAAACCGTCAATCTAAAGATAGGGATCGAGATGGAGACAAGAAACACAAAAAGGATAAGAAATCCAAGGATAGGGATCCTAGTGCTTCCAGAAAAATAGACAAACTAAAAATAGCACCTAATCTTAAAGAAACTGAATTTAAATCTGACAAAACAAAAACTAAGCAGAATAGAAATGTGGATAGTTCAATATCTAAGCCTAGCAGTTCAGTAACTGAACTTAATAGTACAAACTGTCTTTGGCATAAACGATATTGCCACATAAACGCTGAATATCTTCTCCAAACCAGCAAAGTTTCTGCCGTAAACGGACTTCCTAGGCTTAAATACAAAAAGTTAAATTGTAAATCGTGTAAATTGGCTAAGTCTAGGAGAGAATCATATAAACCCACCGGTAGGATAAGGTCCACTAAACCATTGCAATTGTTACACATGGATGTGTGTGGTCCCTTACCCACAGCCTCATATGGTGGGAACAAGTATGTCTTAACTATAACAGATGATTATAGTAGAAAAGTTTTTGTTTACCTCATGAAACAGAAGTCAGAAGTATTTTCACATTTTAAAGAGTTTCAGGCCAGAGAAGAAAGGCAGTTAGGTACTAAAATTCTATGTATCCGGACGGATAATGGGATGGAATTCTGCCATGATAAGTTCAAAAATTACCTGAAGGATATCGGTATTAAGGCTGAGAGGACTAACACATATACCCCACAGCAAAATGGAATATCAGAGCGATTCAACTTAACCGCATTTGACTGTGTTAGAGCCATGTTGAACGACAGCAAATTACATGACAGATTCTGGGCGGAAGCAATATTGTGTTTTGCATACACTAAAAATCGAATATGTCACAAATTTAAGACAAAAACACCACATGAACTCTACAGTGGTAGAAAACCTTCAGTCAAACATCTTAGAACCTTTGGTTGTAGAGCATATGTAGGCAAACCCAGTCAGCTCAGAAAGAAGTTAGACATGAAAGCTACAGAAGGGGTGATGGTAGGCTATGCTACTAAAACTAAGGGCTATAGGATATTTTTGTCAGGGGAGAAACGAACAATTGAGACCTGCAATGTGAGGTTTGATGAGGGTGATGTAGTGGAAGGCATCCTGGACCCAATTTGTCCCAGAAATATCTCCTCAGGGATATCAAGAGATAACCTTTCAGAATACTCCGACGGGGAATATCCGAGAGAGCAGTCTGATGGGGGGGCAGGAGAGAGTGAAGACACTGGTGACGATCCGTCTGAATCCAGTGAGGAAACGGATTCTCCTGCTGACTCCAGTATGACTCCTTGCTCGGATATTGCTTGGCAGCGAAAGACGGTTCCAAGACCCGATGGGAGTAGAACCGATGTGTATTATTACGCTCAAGGAGATAATAAAAGGCTGAGGTCACACAATGATGTTAAGAAATATTGTGATAAAAGGAATATACAATTTGATCAGCAACTGTTTAATTTTCGGGAAAATAAAGGTCTTAAAAGGGTCAGAGGCAGACCAGAAGCAAGCAATATTGAAATAAATATACCAAAAGGGTACAACGCTGCTATAAAATCTTCCCAGTCTGAAAAATGGTGTAAAGCTATGGATGAGGAAATGGCCGTAATGCAAGAGAGGGGTGTCTGGGAACTAGTTCCTGCATCCACCTCACAAAAGCATATAGGCAGTAGATGGGTCTACACCATTAAGAAAGACGAGAATGGGAAAATCAAGAGGTTTAAAGCTCGTTTGGTAGCCCAGGGGTATGGTCAGAAAAAGGGAGAATCATACGATGAAGTTTTTAGCCCTGTTGTTAACTTCAACTTAATTAGAGCATTCTTCTCAATTTTCGTATGCATGCTTGGCTGGATGCATTTCCAATTAGATATCAAATCTGCCTATCTCTATGCTAAATTGAGTCAAAAGGTATATATGAAACAGCCTCAAGGTTATGTCAATCAGGAACAGCCTGATTATGTTTGTTTGTTGAAGAAAGCCATTTACGGTCTTCATCAAAGTGGAAGAGAATGGTTTAATGAACTTGACACCAAATTAAAAGAATTAAATTTTTTAAAACTTCAATGGTGTAATTGTGCATATATTTACAATAGCAAAGTTCTTATGCTAGTCTATGTGGATGACATAATTCTCTTCTCAAAGTATCAAAGGGACATAGACCACATTGTTTCATTACTTAGCATAGAATTTGATATCAAGGTATTAGGAAAAATTAGAAAACTTTTAGGCGTGGAATTTAAAGAGTGTGACAATAAATTTTTTATACATCAAAGTCAGTATATAGATAAAGTATGTCAAATGTTTCAACAGTATAAATATCCAGTTACTTCACTTCCCATTTCTAAAGGGAATATTCTAAGTAAAATAGATTGTCCAAAGACAAGTGAAGAAATAAAGCAAATGCAAAGTTTTCCTTATAGGAGCTTAATTGGGTGTTTGGCTTTCATATCTAGTAGGACTAGACCTGATATTTGTTACGCCATCAATATATTATCTCAATTTCAAGAAAACCCTGGAATTAAGCATTGGGATGCATTGTTAAGACTTTTAGGATATGTTGAAAAGACTAAAAACTATGTGTTGAATTTATCTAACATTCAGGAGTTAAAATTAAATTGTTACTCAGATTCTGACTTTGCTGCAAACAGAGATGACCGTGTTTCACTTGGAGGCATGATACTCTTTATTGACAATGTACCTATTTCTTGGCGTACCTTTAAACATAAGTGTGTCAGCTTATCAACCATGGAAGCTGAATATGTATCACTAACTGAAGCCGCTAAGGAAATGGTATGGGTACAAAACATAATAGAAGAATGTCATTTACTTGGGTTAAACTTTAATAAAAGTAACAGTGTTATTTTTAGCGACAACCAAGCAGCCATTAATTTTTCTAACTCTCCAATTGAAAACAACAGAACTAAGCATATTGATGTTAGATATCATTTCCTAAGAAATTTAATAGTCAATGAATCTTTTAATGTTAAATTTGTAAATAGTAAAGATAACTTAGCAGATTACTTTACTAAACCAATGACTAAGGAAATAATACTTAAATTTTGTAATAAAATTTTTAAAAACTAAATCAAAACTTTTTGAGATTAAATGTTTAGTCTAAAGAAAATTTTAAATACTAAATTGAATTTACAACTTGGGAATTTTTTTTTAAGATGTCATATATATACATTATTGTTTATCTTAAACCTCATTGATATAAGATAGTATATCTTGAGTATAAATTTTTGTGATATTGAATCTTTTTCACTTTACACCTTTGTATATACATCCATTTTCCATGACCCGCATGATGCTAAATAATAGCTTATGTGTATAAAATTTTGTATTTTTCAACTTGGTAAAAAGTATGTGTTGAAAGTTTTGATAAAGGAATTTTATTATCTAATTACTTGCATCATGTATTTTTAAATATTTGGTATATCAATGCAGTCTAATAGTATTAATTATGTATACTTATATTGTGTTAATAGACTAAATTTTTTTAAGCTTTTTGAATTATAGTGTTTATACTCAAATTTAAAGTAAACTTAAATTCTATGCTTATACAAAATCTTAATCTTTTAAAGTTGACTTGTTTAATATGATAATGTGCTTATACTTAAATTTTGGATACTTATAATTAAATTTAAACTAAAATTTAAATTTTTGAATGCTGATACTTAAGCATTGAAGTTGTGTTGTATATAAATTTCTACTTGATGTGAAATGTTGTTGTTACAATATTGTCGACAATACTTAACTATTTTTCAGATGGTATAAGTACTTATGCATTTTATTTTAAATTTAATAATGATATAATACTTTAAATTTTTTTCCTTCATTATGTTTGATAGGATACTGGGGGCCTTGGTGTTTATTGATATACCTTGGTTTCTCAGAGTAAGTTTTCTTTTGCATATGCATTGAGACTTAAGGATTTGCATGAGGGGGCCGATTGTTGGAAATAATCGATACATCGCGATTCACGTTCCCGTGAGCGGGCGTTTATGCAAATTTAATATGAACGACTCTTCCCGTTCACCGGCGTGAACCGTGACGTTTTTCAACATGAGGTTTCATGCAAATCAGTTCTCAATGCGTACGCATCTGATTTGCATATCCGGGGGCGTTTCCGGAACTATCCATTCTCGGATATATAGGGCAGAGGTTTCTTGAAGCAATCAGACATTAGTCAGACTTTGCAGACATTAAGGAGACGTCTGCAGGAGACATTGGAGATAGGTCGACAGTAGAAAGGTCGATCGAGATCAGACAGAAATGTTTTTGACAGAAGCACTGCGGAATATCTTTTTGACGACGGTTAATAGTCGAAACGGATGCAGATGTATTGAACGTTAAATTTACTTACAAACGTTCGGAAGCCGCTTTAAATATTTTCCTGATGTTATATCCTTTGGTTTCCCTTTACCAAGTGATGGTGGCTGAAATATACGCAACTGATAGAGGTAGTATAGTAATTTACTACCAAATGCTTCAAGGAATCTCTGTCTAGTCATTTACAACTAAAAATCTTTTGTACATAGTTTATTTTGATGTTTTACGGCATGGAAAATTACCAGGTATGTGTAATATGCTGAGTTGTGTTTTTCACCAAATAAAGTGAACGAAGTTTTCCTTTAAAACTGGACTTGTGTACTTTCATGACCCAGCCAACACTTATTGACTCTGACAGTGCGTGCTTTGCTATCTGCAAATTTTAAATTTTTCCAACAATAATTCCGAGGGCTGACGATCCGTAAAAACGCGAATCAATTAAAATAAATCACGAATTCCAAAGAGGCGCGAAAACGCTTAGGTGGCGCATTAATCGCAGTAAAAAGCCCGCAAAACAGAATTCCGAAAATGGCCGCAACTGAAATTTTTGAATTGCAGTGAGACATGGAAATAACTTGAAACTGAAGAACAAACGGAATTTCTAACCAAAATGGGAAAATGGGACATCAAATTAAAGGGAATTTTAAGGGGAATCAAATAAATAAATAATTTTTAAAATTTACAAATCAAAAGTAATATTAATTTAAGGAATGGAACATTTTTAACTAAGAATATTATAAAGAAAATTAATTTAGAAGATTAAAAATATTCTAATTAAAGAATAAATGAAAAAGCCAATAAATATTATTTAAATATTACCAAATTAAGAATATTGAGCCAGGGAAAAAGAAATAAAAGTAAATTTTCAAACCTCCAAATTACATACATTCTAAAGCAACCCAACACATTCAAACAATTACCTTACACCTCTCTGGTAGGTCGGCCGATCTGGATCTCAACAACAACAACATTCTGTATTAGATGTTGATGGGAAACATTCAACACTTGAAGTGGAGCCAACATTTGAAACAGTTTCAACACTTATGGATTCCATGCAAGAAACTGACTCTTCTATACAGAAGACCGGTCGAATACAAGAAACTGATTGAGCAATGGATTCACATACCTGCCAACTTGTACGATTTGTCCATACAATGTACGAAATTTGCCTCATTTTTATGATTATACGAAATAATAAAAAAAATGTACGAATTTAATAGTTTTATTCGTAGGTTAGCGAATTCTAGTGGCTTTGCGCTAGATTTGGCGGAAAACCGCTAGTTTTAGTAGAAAATCGCTAGTTTTGATAACATCAACTGGAAAATCGGAAAAACATTGATTGCATTAGTGTTGCCAGTTTTGGGGAAAATTGGGCTTTTTTTTTTCCCAGTTTGCTAAAAAAAAAATCACTAAGTTTGGCAACAACATAAAATCCATAAATTCTATATCAGTTTTGCCAAATTGAACCGATGTGCGCAAATGCGGCTACTTTTCGGTAGAGTTTTTCCAAGATAATTTGGATAATTTTAAACAAGTTGTGTGGCAACACCTCACGGAGTAAACAACACAGTCGCCGTGGCGCCATTTGCATCTAAAATTACGTATGTGGATCCAACTCTCTGTAATTCATTTATAGTGACCCTGTCTTGTGGCAAAATGTCCAAAGTAAAGCCTAAATAATATTCCCAAGTGTTTAAACAATCCTACACTCAGGAGATTTCCTGTATTGCGCAGTTTCGCAAAGGTGTGCATTTTGCCTTTTGTTCATTGTGTGCGAGTGATATAAGCATTTTACATGGCGGCTTAAACGATGTGAAAGTACATGTGCGTTCCAAAAAACATTGTGATTTTGCATTTAATTTTGAAAAGAATTCAAATGTTGGATCTTTTTTTCATAAAACAACTGGAGATAACGATGTTATTAAAGCAGAATGCTTTTTTACTGCATTCATTATTGAACATAACCTTCCTATTTCCGTTGCTGATCATGCTGGACCATTGTTCAACAAAATGTTCACTCGCTGTGAGACTGCTAAAAATTATGAGTGTGGAAAGACAGACTAGTGTTGTTCTGAATAAAATGGCTTCGAGTGGAAAAGAATTATTGACTTGCTAAAGGTGACTCCATTCTCAATTGCAACTGACGGAAGTTATAGCAATGATGGTCAGTTGTATCCAATTGTTGTTAGTTTGATGAAGTTCGGGAAATTGACTATACTGTGTTTGCACTACCTGTTTTGTTGGGGGATTCAACCGGTCGCAATATTGGAAAACTTTTACTGGACTACCTTGAATCGAAGAAAATTCCTTTTGAAAACAACTGCATAGCTTTAAGTTCAGATAATGCACCGATAATGATTGGTTCCAAGAATGGTGTGGCAGCTGTTTTAAAAAATGTGAACCAAAATTTGGTGGTAATTGGCTGCCCTTGCCACTTTATTAATTTGGCTGCTGAAAAGGTAGCAGCTTGTCTCCCAGTTTCTGTCAATGAAATTCTGATCGATATTTTTTATTATTTGCAAAAAAAAGTGGAAAAAGGAAGGAAACATTAAAACAGCTGCAGGTATTCCAAGAAAAAGAAGCAAAAAAGGTGTTGAAACATGTTTGTACAAGGTGGTTATTGTGGAGGAAGTCTTAAACTTGAGTTATGGGAGGTATTACTTAGTTTTTTTAAAAATGAAGTAAATGATGCTAGAGTAAAGAAGAGTAAACCTAAGTCCTTAAACAGCTCTTCCACCTCAAAGTCTAAGTCTGAAAGAACGTCCGTTTCTCAAAAACCTAAAGCTGGCGCCAATTAATGTTAAGAAACGGAAAATATCTGTAATGTTTAGTCTTGATGATCCAGTTGCAAAAAAGAAAAAAGCTGTTAAGGATATTGAAACCTCGATGTGTGTAGTAACAGTAAGAAAAACGTTGTGTCAAGACCAAGTACAAGTGCACATTTAATCTTAACCCGTGAAGAAAGAATCTTCATGTTTCTATCGTCAAACGTTAATAAAGCTTACTGTCTTTTCCTAAATTTTATATTGCCTACATTTGATAAAGTAAATATTGTCCTCCAGTCAAAAATTCCAAAAATTCACCACCTTAGATCTATCTTAATGGACTTGTACAGGGACTTGTTAGTGAAATTTGTAAAACCAGAATTTTTAAAGAACTGCCAGTTACTTGAAGTAAAATACAGTGATAGATGTAATCAAAAGGATGATTCTGAATTAATGATAGGTAGTGCAACTTCAAAAGTTGTTCAGGACGTTACCACTTCAGAAAAATCAAGGTTTTATTCTTCAATACGCTCATACTTCAGTAAGAGTTTCGATTATATTTTACATAAATTCCCTCTTGATAACGAGATTTTGAAATGTGCACTGGTTGTAGATGCTTTGTCTTTTGAGAATCGTTCATTTGCAGATGTTAAGTATTTTATTGACAGATTCCCTATTATGTTGCATATCAAAGATAGTGAGAGTGAAGAAGAAGCGATAGACAAGCTGTATGCTCAGTTTTCTACGTTTCAAGTAGATGATATACCAGAACATATTAAAGAGGAATGAATAGATATTAAATGGTTTTACATAAACGACATAAAATCGGCAAATGGTGCTTTAAAATACGATAGGCTTGGCAGAGTTATGTTATCAATTTTAACTCTGCCACATGGAAATGCTGAATGTGAACGCATGTTTAGTCAAAGAAAAATAAGATACAATTTCGTAGTTTAATGTCTGATGCAAATTTAGAAAATTTGTTAATTGTTAAGACCATGCAAAGAGGAAAATGTTACGAGCAAAAATATGAGGACAAATTCTTAAAAAAAGCAAAGTCCGCTATCTTTGACATGCTTAAAAACTCTAGTAACCAAATTCTTGGTCAATAGATATCATTTTTATGTTACAGTGTTGAAAATTAATTGAATGTCTTTATATCAAGGTACAATAAAGGTTAATTTCATTGATTTCCTCAGTTGCATTGCTTAATGTTTTCGCATATGAAAATTGTACTAATTTTGTACTAAGTTTAGATGTCAATTGTACTAATTTCAACATTTTGAGGTTGGCAGGTATGGATTCAGTACTTGGAACACTGGAAATTAAATGACCAGTGGAATTGGGAATGGTATTTTCATCATTAAGATTGTTAAGAATACTTTCACTTGAGCCGGAAATAAGCAAAACTGGTGTGGTCTCTACTAAGTTTTGGCCCGTAACAACAGGCTTGAAAAAATTCTTAATAGATTTAGTACCTTTGCTATAGTTTACTCGAAGCTGTTTAAGATAATAAACTGAGTTTGAACAAAAAAAAAAACTGAAAATAAACATCGCAAGAAACAATACACTCAATCTGCACACTTTTGATTTGTCATTAGCCATAGTTTCCAAGACGCAACAACACCATGATAAAAGAATGCGTGATGATCTACTTTAATTGGCTAGTGATGGTGATATCACTACAGCTGGACAGAAACCACACACATGTGAATCTCACTATTCTTTGCTGCACTTGTGTTATTACCGTGTTAGTCAATTTCTTTTCCAATTGCAATTGAGATCTTATTCTACATGGGAGGGAGGAAAAATTTATCTCTTGCTTTACCTGAGATTTTGGTGCCAATCATGATGCTGTGGTTGTTCAGTTCAGAATCTATCGGATCGAATTGCCGTCCAAACCTAACATGAATCTTGTGGAAATTTGCGATTTGCAATTTTTTCCTGTGTGAAAGGCTTTTTCTTTAAAAATAAAAACATTTTATGAAGGTGCTGTTTTAGCGTTGAGATACTAGTAAAGTGTAATCCTTGGATCACTCAAGTGATCAAGCGTCGGCTGGCGACATGGAAAGTTCGCAGATACGTGGTTTGTAGTTCTTATCATGCCGGAATTATGATTCTTACCTTTAAATAGTGTCGTTACATATTTAAATACTTCAATGTATAATAACTGATTTTTCAGGTGGTATAGCATACTCCATGGTGTACTACAGTATGTTTAATTAATTACATAAATTGCACCAGGGTTCACACTGTCCTTGAATTCACATTAGTTTTTAAGGGCCCTTAAAACTCCTTATTTTTGCCAAAAACTCCTTCAAATTTTTGCCATTCAAATTCCAAAATGCAAAAGGAAACCAAACAAGCAACTGATTGTCCGAAATCGGCAGTGTGGGGAATATTATCAAAATATTAACCCCTTGCCTGTGCCACCCGAATCAAGTTCGGGCAAGCGAAAAATCAGTGTTTCTATTCCGTTGATCCCGAATTGAGTCCGTTTTGCCTTACCAAATGCTTTACAATATAATTCATTGTTTTTCCAATAGATGGCGATACTTGTCCACATTTTTTTTGGAAGTAGGCGGTATCAGCTAGCATGATTAGGCGGGATATAAACCGAGTTTATTGTAAAGAGTGTGATGTCGGCTTGTGTGCCATGTCATATTTTTCATATATATCATACTATAAAAGATTTGTGAAATTCTGAAAAATGATTCTGTGAAATGATTTGTGAAATTCAAAAGATTATTTGATTAATTTTGCTATAATTAAACAATTTTAAGTAAAATATGAATATAATCCATTAATTTTCCACATGTATGTCAAAATATTAAATATAGTAGTTATTTCATATAAAAATTTATATTTTTACAAAATAAAATTTTCTAACCTTTTTAAATGTTATAATAGACAAAACTGAAGCATAAAATTTTTTTTCCATTTTTGACCCATTTTCCTGAAATATACTCCACAGGCAAGGGGTTAAAGATTATTATTGTCCCCCCCCCCCAATCGGGAAAGAACTTTATTAGCAGGAAGGAACTTCATTAGCTGGATCCAAATTGGAAAAAAAAAAAAAGAAGCCAAACACTCCCTTTCACCTCTCTTGGAAAAAAAAAGTAGAAACAGACTGGAAGATGTTGATGAGTGTAGTGCACTTCCCTTTAGCAGGGGTAGTACTTGTCCTGAAATTCCTTAAAAAAAGTTTGTGTCCTGAAATATCCTTATTTTTTACATGCCATCCTGAAATTTTACATATCTCAAAGGCAGAGATGCTGACTACTATGGATTCTCCGTAGTTTTTATGGGAAACATCCTTATCTCACACTACAGATTACGGAATTTGCATAGTTTTCTATGGAAAAAAGATCTCGATTGCTTGTTTTATGAAGTAATGTTGTTGTTTACAAATGCCGGTCGTTTGGGCTGTAATGGCTTAGTCTAAAGTAATAAATATGCTTCTTTGAAGGTTGTCTAATACAGCATAAATCACTAAAATGTTATTTCTTTATTAATTTCGCATAAACGGTGCGATTATGCAATTCAGTTTGTTCTCACGAATTGCTGCCGAGATTACATTAGTATCTCTTTCCATCCATCAGTCTTCTAAATATTCCATATTAGATTGACTAAACTAGCTTATTTTCATATTTTGATTAATGTTAAAGATAATTTTTTAATTATTATCGCATAAACAGTATAATTGTGCAATTCAGTTTTTCTCGTGAATTGTTGAGAGTAAGTACATTAGTATCTTTTTTCCTCCATCTTCTTAATATTGTATATTTGATTACCTGATCTAGCATATTTTCATAGTCTGGTTAATTATTTAAGTTAATTTCTTAATTATTTTCGTATAAAAGTGTGATTGCGCAGTTCAATTGTCTTTTGTTTTTTTCGTGAATTGCCAAGAGTATATTATCTTTTTCCATCCATCTGCATTTTTTAAATGTTGCATATTAGATTGATTAAACCAGCTTATTTTCATATTCTGGTTAATTATAAAGGTTAATTTGTTTTAAATTATATTTGCATAATACTGATTTTTCTATTTTGAAAAATCGGTATGAACTTTATGAAGGGATATTTTCCAAAAAAGGGTATTAAAGCAATGATTTAAGCAAATAAAAAGGCAACTATTTTGGCAGGAATATAATTCGTTGCTCTGAAGATCAATATTTGTTATTAATTTGTTTTACTAAACATAAATGTTTGTTTTCATTATAAAGTAATTTTCACCAGATAAAAACATTATATATTTTGTTTTTATAATTTTTTGTCCTGAAATTTTGTAAAATTGGTGTCCTGAATTTTTATATTCATCCAGTACTACCCTTGCTTTTGATAAATTACTATAAGTTTCTTTTTCTTTACAGAGACACACTTTTGCTCAATTATATTGTATAGTGTCAATTTAGAGTAAAAAGTTCTGAAAATTTGAACTGTTTAAGAATTTTTGTTCTAAAACCAATATTTTCAAATAAAATTATTCGGATTAGAATCACTGAAGGGAAGTGAACCAGTGGGAGTTATGTCTTTGCTTGATCTGGGTACAGAATTAATAGAATTAAAGGGGTCAAGCATCTTAATGAGGTTGAAAAGTATAAATATTTTGCCCATTGGTGTGTATAAGCAACCAGCTGCTGAAACATTTTGATCAACATTTTTAAATAACACTAGATGGTGCTATAACCCCATAATTTTTGCTAGTTACTTGGAACATTGACTTGCATATTTCAGTTTTTATTTTTCTTTACAATACTAACTAATTTGATAGTAAAGGGTGTCCCAAAATTCACGCAAGATTTGAATTTTGCACCATTTATGTGATAAAGTGTTGGCAACGAAAAAAAAAAAAAAGATAGCGTGACAGTTGACAGTCTAGGGTTACTAAAAATGGAGCGCTACACAAAAGAACAACGCATTTTCATTGTTGAGCAATATTTTAAAAACAATCTATCGTGACATGATAATCCAGTTTTTTGTGCCTAAATTGCAAGATATGGATGTGGACGACATGTAGTTTCAATTAGACTGTGCCACATGCCATACAGCCCGAGAAACAATTCAATTACTGCATGAGTCATTTCCTGGTCGTGTAATTTCCCATTTTGGTGATCAGAAATAGCCGCCCAGATCATGTGATTTAATGCCGTTGGGCTTTTTTCTTTGGGGTTTTCTGAAGTCTAAGGTTTATGCCAACAAGCCCACGACCACCCACGCCTTGAAGGAGGAAATTGAGCACTGTATCAACGAAATTCAGCCACATTTATGCAAAACGGTCATGGAAAATTTCAGCAAAAGAGTGCATATGTACCAGCAAAGCCGTGGAGGCCATTTACCTGATATGCTATTCCATACATAACCCTATACTGTATACTTTATGGATCAATAAAAATTTACAATTTTTAATTATAAACCTGTGTTTTCTATCAAAATTACTTCTTGCGTGAATTTTGGAACATCCCTTTTATAAACAAATGCATGTGAAAGCTGTTGGGGTAGTTCTAATTTAGAAGGTATGAGATTTAATTAGATGGTTTCTTTCATGGCAGTTACTCTGTGTTTATTTTAAGGAAGAGAGTCTTGAGTGGTACGATTAGAAGAGGATTAGGGCTTGGAATTCTTATCACTGGTATTCGGGGAGGGGGGGTGTATGAGCTAGAAAGAATTTAGTCAGAAGAATTGTAATAATTATGGCAAAAAGAGTGGAATATTTTTCCAAAAGTGAGATGTTACATTTGATTAATGAATCTCATAGTGGTATAAGTTAATTAAATGAAATAGTTGGTTGTCTTTTAGTGTGAAAATTTATTTGAAAGACACCGATGTGGGATAATGTTGTTAATATTTTTATACTGATAATTAGATTTCAAATGTCGAAGATCTGCCATCTATTCAGTTTTCTGAACTCTAGACTAAATATAAACAGTTCAAAACCTTATTAAAGGAAATTAATTCTTTCATCCATATTTCAGTGATGATATTATACAAGTAATCAACGAAACAAATAAGTTTGCAAGACTCACATTAAGAAAACAAAGGTGGAGTCCAGTCCCTTAAATGAATAACACCCATGTATTTCTGTGATAATGGTAGATGTATTTTAAAGTTTATTTAATGTGATGTTTTCACCATGTTAAGCTTAGCATTCAAAAGTGCCTGGCCCTGGAGTAGCAGTCGATTCTCGCTATGTACGATCTCGTGGAAACGTTTCTTCCTTCACTTGCAGGTCGTGAATGGGTTATTGAAAACAACTGCCAATACTATAAATACATTTAATGTACAAATAGCTTTACTTTGTTCACAACGAAAAATTCCATTTATCAGTTCTCTGTAACTTAGTACCTGCGATTATTTTTAGTTTATATATATATATATATACACAGTCAAGCCACATTATTGTGACCACCAGCTAATATCTTGAGTAACCGTTGTGTGCAGTGCGGACAGCATCTAGATGGGCTGGGAATGACTCAATAAGGTGCTGGAAGGTGTTCACAGGTATGTGAAGCCATGCTGACTGCAGTGCATCTGACTGCTGCTGGAGGGTGCATTGGTAGAGAATCCATAAAGCAAACAACCTAATCAAGGTTATCCAACAGATGATCAATTGGCTTTAAGTCTGGAGAATTAGGAGCTCAGCAATGTACTTTGAAGTCTTCATTGTGCTCCTAAAACCACTCTCGAACAGTTTTCGCAGTATGGCACGTCGTATTGTTGTGCTGGTAGATCCCATCTGCCCCAGGGAATACAATCAGCATGTATGAGTGGACTCTGAGAATGCCATGAAAATATTCTCCAGGCCATTGTCGTGATGGAAAGGACTTCCTTACCTTTTAAATTAACTGATTATTTATTTATTTACTTATTTTATATTATTATTAATATTTACACCAAGTTATTATATTATTTTTTATTTAATTTTCTGATTAAAATTATCATTATTTTTACATTTCACAAAGTTATTATTATATTTAGATTTGGCCTGATTGTATAGAATAAACAGGGGTGATTGTGTTCCGGAAATTCCGGAAATTTTAACTTGCCACTTCCGGGATTTTTTTAAGAAATTGACATTTAAATTTTTTTTTTTTTTTCTAAATTTTTTTTTCTAAAATCCAGGTATGAGATTCTTCCGCTTCTTTGCTTTTCCACAAAAATTTCCGTTTTTTTGTTTTGCTTTTATCCCAAAAAATCCGCTTTTTCTGAAAAATTCAATTTTTTTTTTAAATAAATTTTTTTCCTCAAAGTTCCGCTTTTCAAAGAAAATCGCAGAGAGGTTTCAACCAAAGCTATTATCATAATTGAGTTTCGGCCTACGACTGATGAGCGTTGTCCGCTCCGTTTTATAGACGCTGTAAGCGGGGGATGAAAGAATAAATGTAGCTTGTCACACGAGAACGCAGACGTTCTTGTGTGACAAGCTGTATTTATTTTGGTACTCCCAGCACGCAGCATCCAAAAAACGGACTGCAAGCAAAGCTCGTCTTTCTAACCCGGAAGTGGAGGCGTAAAATCCCCCACAGAAGGGGAATCAAAAACAAGTCGTAAATTTTTAGTCTCCGTAATCACCGTGATGTATGTCATCATATATGTCACTAATATATATGTTGTCATTGGACTTAAAGGGGAAATAGAGAAAAAAATCTTCGCGCAGCACTTGAAAATCTTTGTTTTACGTTTATCCCTTTCATATCAGTATATAATTTTTATAGATACGACTATTGCAGAGATGCCAACTTTTACGGATTTTCAGTACACAGTTTGTACCGATTTTTACTTCCATCTTACGGATAGTACTCCCAAGACTACGGAAAATCCCAAGAAATCCATGCATCCCACCATTCAATTCATATTCCCTGCTTTGTTGAGAGTCCAAAATTATCAGTTTGCATCTAATTCTTCTTCTTCTAATGATTTCATATCAGAACAATAGACCTAATTTATTTTTATAGTGCGAGTAAAATAAAGAAATATTTTACTAAACAAATTATGTTTCTCTTAAATTATAAGATTGCGCAATTCAGTCTTTATTTACGGGCTTTGCTGAGAGTACACAATTGCCCTTTTCCATCCATCTCCATCCCCTTATTATTGCACATTAACTTTACTAAAATAACTTATTTGCATATTTTGGTTGACTATAAAGTTTACCTTTTTAATTATTTTTATATAAATATTTAAATTTTTATATATTTATCGTGAATTTTTTTTTTTTTTTTTTTTTTTTTTTTTTTGCGGTCGTTGCCAAGAGAACACTAATCTAATATCCTTTTCCATCAATCCCCATCTCCCTATTGTTGCACATTAACTTGACTAAACTAACTTATTTTCATATTTTTGTTGATTATAAAAGTTAATTTTTTAATTATTTTCATATAAATAGTACGATCGTGAAATTCAGTTTTTTTTGTTTCTTTGCGGCCGTTGCCGAGAGTACTTAATTATCCTTTTTCATCAATCTCCATCTCCTTATTGTTGTACATTAACTTGACTAAACTAGTTTATTTTCATATTTTTGTTGATTATAAAAGTTAATTTTTTAATTATTTTCATATAAATAGTACGATCGTGAAATTCAGTTTTTTTTGTTTCTTTGCGGCCGTTGCCGAGAGTACTTAATATCCTTTTCCATCGATCTCCATCTCCCTATTGTTGTACATTAACTTGACTAAACTAGTTTATTTTCTTAATTTTTTTGATTATAAAAGTTAATTTTTTAATTATTTTCATATAAATAGTACGATCGTGAAATTCAGTTTTTTTTGTTTCTTTGCGGCCGTTGCCGAGAGTACTTAATATCCTTTTTCATCGATCTCCATCGTCCTATTGTCGCACATTAACTTGACTAAACTACCTTATTTTCATATTTTGGTTCATTATAAAGGCTAATTTTTTTAATTATTTTCACATAAATAGTACGATCATGAAATTCAATTTTTTTTTTCGCGGGCGTTGCCGAGAGTACGTAATTATCCTTTTCCATCCATCTCCCTATTGTTGCACATTAACTTGACTAAACTAGCTTATTTTAAATATTTTGGTTAATTATAAAGGTTAATTTCTTAATTATTTTCACATAGATAGTGCCATTCAGTTTTAATTAACTTAGTTAAGTTAGCAAAACTACATTTTGAATTTATTCTAAGATTTTAAAATATATTTTTTCAATATACTTAAACGATGCGGTTTTACTGAATACTACTGAAAACTTCTGATTTTTCTACTGATGACTCCTTTCAGAGGTTGGCATCTGTCCCAGTGGAAGTATATTTTAATATTCTTTGAAATAAACTTATTAAAATATCTAAAGCCTTTTCTGCCACATTTTTATGAAAATATATTTTTGAACAAAATAAACATTTTCATTAAAACACACAAGATACTGCCACCAAATTTTATTTATGTGTAGACACTAGACAATGCACATTTTAATAATACATGATAATTTTATAAATGTGTTTAAAAATATACTGCACTTTAAGAACAAAAAATTTGTATCTTGCCAATTGTAAAAAAATTTGTTTTTTGTGAAATTAAGTTCGTAACTCCTGACTATTGTTGTAATGATTTAATTTCAGCAAAACTTGCAAATAAAAGCATGAGTTACTATAGATAACAAAAGCATAGTTTAGAATTAATATGAAGGAATGCGTTAAAATTAAATTTGCCCATGTATTTAAACAACCCTGTTCTTAAACGCAATTGCCAAATTTGCATTTTCTAAATATAATAGAATTAAATCATTTTTCCAATGTAGTTGCATATAAGATGAAATATGGTTTGGCAAACACTCTTCAAAACAGGATTATTGAGACATTGAAGAAAGTAAAATTCTCTTTGAATTTGGATGAAAGTACAAGTAGATCATTCAAAAGTATACTTACTGTGCTTGTTCAATATTTTTGTCCTGAACAAAATAATGTAGTTATTCAACATTTAGTTTCTTTTTCTTTTAATGTTGGTACTGCTGCCACTATTTACAACCAGTTGGTAGAGTTCATAGAAGCAAATGAGATATCTTGGGTAAACTTGGTCAGCGTGCTTATGGATTCTTGCAACACTATGCAAGGAACTAAGAAAGGAGTTGAAACTTTGATAAGGACTAAAAAGGCTCCACATCTTTTGGACATAGATGGGGATGCATTTAAACACACTGTAAACAATAGAGTTAAACGGTTTATCAAGCCATTTATTACGCACATGGAATCTTTATGCGATAACATGCATTTTGATTTGAAAAGTGCAGATAAACGACACTTGTTTTTGGAAATATATGCTGTCTTAGAAATAGATCAACTAGCTCCCCTATCACGACCTTCACATAGGTGGCTGTATGTTTTATCTGCTATCGATCAGATAGTTTTTTTTGTGGGATGCACTATTAATTTTTTACTATTCTTTTATGTCCAAAAGTGACCAAGAATTGCACAATATTGCGTAAATTGCAAAAATACTGAGAGTGAATTGCAAAATTATTGCGTAACTTTTCAGGAAATTTCTTTGTATGTTCAGGAAATTGGACTTAGACTCACAATCACCCCTGAATAAAGTTACTTTAAAAAATATTAAAATTGTTTCTTTATTTGATTCCTATTCTTCTAGAGTTGTTACACCTTTTAAATTGATCATATAGAATTCAATAAATTTACATTTATAATTATCAACATTATCTCTTTGTTTCCTTTACTAATTACTACTGTTTGGCCTGTGCTCAACCATGTTTACTTTTCCCAATACATTTCAATACCTTTGTGAAATCCACTTCATAAGTTTCAATTTATTATGTTAAAAGCAAAATGATTATTTAAATTTATTATTTTGTTCACGTGAATTTATTTATCATTGTTTAATTTTGTCACCGTGGACTGAACGAGATGGAAAAAAAAAATATTACTTTTTACGCTGTGACAACAAGAAAGCTCTCGTTTTTTTTTCAAAAAACATTTTTCTTTTAATTGAGTATTCCATGTATATCTGAGAACTAGGTGAGCCTTGGGCTCTAGTTGGAATGTTAAATTCATTTGTATAAATAAATTTGTTTTCTGCAGTATTGGAAGTTCGTGGTAACTCTTCAAAATACAAGAATTTCCCCACATCTGGCGTCCGCGACAGGACCGGTAAGCGTCAATATGTTTAAATCTGTTAAAGGCTTCAAAAAAGAAGACCTAATTTATTTGTGTCAAGAGATTAACGAGGACTTACCGTTGAAGGTTACCATATCTACACTGAAAGATGTAATTTTAAACAGTAAAGAATATGAAGAAGATCCGGACTTTGTTTCAACCGTATTAGCCACAACTGTTTCTGAAAGGCAGAAAAAAGAAGAGGAGGCTAAAATTAAAGAACTCGAAGAAGAAGAGAGAAAGCGCCAAGACGAAGAAAGAGAACGACAAAGACAACATGAACTGGAATTGGCGAGATTTAACTCAGCTTTAGATACTCAAGATCAGGTAGTGTAAAAAAGAAATTTCACTTACCTAAGTTGGAATTATGTCATTTTTCGGGAGATTTAAAGGACTGGTTGCCATTTTGGAGCCAGTTCGAACATGTTCATAATGATGTTCATATAGCACCAGAAAATAAATTTCAGTATTTAGTGCAAGCAACCGTTAGCGGCTCGCGCGCTCGGGAGGTAGTGGAAAGTTTTCCGCCAACTACGGCAAAGCTGTTGAATCTTTAAAATCGTGTTTTGGTTGGACTGATTTACTTATAGAATTCTATGTCCGTGAGCTTTTAAAATTGGTTTTGCAAAACGCTTCGCAAAGTTCTACTGCCAATTTATGTGCGCTGTATGACCATTTGGAGTCTCAGATCAGGGCATTAGAGACACTTGGTGTAACAACGGATAAAAGCGCTGCTCTACTTCACCTTTTGGTTGAGTCATGCTTACCGGAAGATATACTAAGAGCATGGCAAAGACAAGGAAGTCCTGATTTCAACCATAGTGGTGAACCACAAGAAAGGCTTAGTAGCTTACTAAAATTCCTAAAATCTGAAGTAGAATCCGAGGAAAGGATTTGTTTGGCGATGCAAGGTTTCGGCTTAAACAAAAAGAAAGACAATATTGGATTTAGAAATAAGAAATTTGATCCAAGAGTAAAACAGAATAAAATACCCACATCCTCTGGTCTTTTTACCAATCCACATACTCAAGAAGCCAAAAAGTCGTGTGTGTTTTGCGAGAAAACTCATCCCAGTGCAGACTGTTTTTCTGCACAAAGAATGAGTTTAGTTGAAAAACAAAAGATTTTAAGGGAGAAAAATTGTTGTTTTGCCTGTTTGGCTCCTGGTCACCCCGTCCGAAAGTGTCGTTTATTTTTGAGATGCTTAATTTGCGGGAAGAAACATGTTCCCTTGATGTGCGAAACAAACGAGTCAAGGAAAAGTGATTTCAAAAAGACAGAAGAAGCTGAAGTTGTCAACGAGGTCAACATGTCCAACCTGAGTGTGGGTCCTAAAGTGTTTTTACAGACTCTAAAGTGCAAGCTCATATCAGATAAAAAGGAACATATCGTGCGAATTGTTCTGGACACCGGCTCGCAAAAGTCTTATATTGTAAAGAGTCTTGCTGAAGAAATGGGATACGCTCCTGTAAAGAAAGAAACTCTAGTACATTCACTGTTTGGCGGGATTAAATCTAAAGAATTTGTACATACATGTTACAGAATTAGGTTGAAAAATATTAAGAACAATTTTGCGTGTAACTTTGAAGCATTGGATCAGGTAGCTATTTGTAATAATGTATCACCTGTGAATTCAGGGCCTTGGTTAAAAGAGCTTCAAGAAAGGGATATAACATTAAGTGATGTTGGAGAAAAGCCACAACCCGTACAAGTACTGATAGAAGCTGATCTTTTTGGAAAGATTTTAACCTGTCAGCGTAGGGTTTTATCAAGCGGATTAGGGGCCATTGAAACTTTGCTTGGGTGGACTTTGTTAGTGAAAGTTTCTGATAGTGAAGTTACTACAAGCAATGCCATGTTAGTGATTTCACTTTTCGTTAAAAGAATTTGACATTTCGGACTTCTGGAAGCTGGATTCTATTGGAATCAAGGATCCTATTGAAAAGCTCTCTAAGAAAGAGCAAAAGGATTTGACTACTGAAAATTTTCTTCAAACTGTTAGGTACAACGAACATAATCGCTATGAAGTTCAATTGCCTTGGTTGGATAACTGTGTGCCTTTAACGGACAATTTTGAACAAGCTAAAAGAAGGTTAGACACCACAACCAAGAAGTTATTTCAGGAAAATTTGTACGATAGTTATGAGGACATATTTTTCGAATGGCTGCGTGAAGGGATTATCGAAGAAGTACCAGTTGAAGATAAAGATTTACCTGCTTATTATCTACCTCACAGGCCTGTTATCAAAGTTAGTAAGACAACTCCAATTCGGCCGTTTTTTGATGCATCTGCTCGATTAAAGGGACATCCGTCACTAAATGACTCCTTACATAGTGGTCCAAACTTGATTGAGCTCATTCCTGATATTCTGCTGCGGTTTCGAGAAAAGAAGATTGGTGTAATCGCAGACATAAAGAAAGCCTTTTTGCAAATTAGCCTCTGTAGAGAAGACAGAGAATTTTTGAGATTTCTATGGTGGACAAATAAGGCTTGCAAAGACTACAGGTTTTTTCGTCATACCAGAGTAGTTTTTGGCGTTCGCAGCAGTCCATTTCTATTAGGAGCTGTATTGAAGTATCATCTTGAACAAAATGCTGACGTTGATCCTTTTGTAACTGGTTGTCTTTTGAAGAGTTTTTATGTAGACAATCTTGTAACTAGCGTCCACAATGAATTAGATTTGCAGCGATTGATAAGTGTTTTTAATGAGCTATTAAAAAAAGGTGGTTTCATTCTGCGGGATTGGGAATCTTCACTAACAGAGGATGGAGGATCCAATAAAGCTGATCTGCTAGGCCTTCAATGAAATAAAACTGAAGACTGTTTTTCGCTAAATATCAGCTGGTTGAAAGAAGTAAATGTCGACCACATCACTAAACGTACAATACTATCTGTTACTCACAAAGTGTTTGATCCATTTGGATTTGTCTCACCTGTAATGCTTTGTCCCAAGATTATGCTACAAAAAACCTGGAAATTATCGTTGGGATGGGGCGAAGAAATCACTGGATCCCTTCGACAAGAATTTTTGAAATGGTTTAGGGAACTAAAAGTATTGGAGAATGTTACCGTTCCTCGCTGGATCAACGTTACTTCAGAAAATATGAAGAACTTCTCCATTCATACTTTTTGTGGCACAAGTAGCGATGCATATGCCACCGTTACGTATCTTGTGCAAGAAGGAGAATGTGGAATGGTGCATTTTTTAGCCTCGAGATCTCGAATATCTCCTCTAAAAGTTGCGACAATTCCAAGATTAGAGCTTCTTGCTGCATTGGTGGGAGCAAAATTAACAAAATCTGTGTTAGATGCTCTTGGATGGACGGATATTAGATGTTTTTATTGGAGTGATTTCACTACCGTTCTTACTTGGATCAATAAGGATGAAAATTTGTCTATTTTCGTGAATAACAGAGTTCAAGAAATACGGAATATCAGCCAAGTTTTTTCTTGGCGTCATATTTCTGGATTTGAAAATCCAGCAGATTTGCCCTCCCGAGGATGCAAAGCAAGTATTTTAATGAAAACCAGATGGTGGGAGGGGCCAAAATGGCTTACTTTGTTTGAAGACAAAGGACCATGCAAGGAATATGAGCTTGATGAAGATGAGATACTAAAAGAGAAAAAGAAAAGCTCAATATTAGTTTTGGTATCTGTAAATCAAGATTCATCTGCAGGCTGGTTTTATCAGCGTTTTTCAAAATATGAAAACATTGTGAAGTTAGTGGGATGGATTTTGAGATTTGTAAATAGCTGTAGATGCGATGTTCAGCTAAGAAAAACGGGAGATCTGGATGCTGAAGAATACAGGGCAGCAGATAAACAAGTGATAAAATTGGTCCAGTCTGAATCTTTTGTGAACGAGCATGATGAAAAACTAAAAGCTTTAAGTGCGCATAAGGATACCGATGGGATAATACGGCTCAAAATGAAAATAGTTTTCCGTCAGGATACAGAAGATTTTAGGGAATCAGCTGTTCTCCCGTCCAATCATGAAGTTGTCAAAAGACTAATATTTTCACATCATATCAAAAATAGTCATGCTGGAACTCAAATTTTGCTTAATATTTTGAGAGAACATTTTTGGATTTTGAGAGGAAGAAAAACAGTGCATTCTGTTATCTCAAAGTGTGTCTCTTGCAAAAGATTTTCTTCTAAATGTTGTGATGCTGTATCTGCTCCTTTGCCTGAAGATCGAATACGACAGGCAAACGTGTTCGAAATCTGTGGAACTGACCTGGCAGGACCTTTATTTTTGAAGGATTGAAAGAAAGTGTGGGTATGCATTTTTACTTGTGCTGTATATAGAGCTGTTCACTTAGAGCTTGTTTCATCACTATCGACCGAAAGCTTTTTGCTAGCTCTACGGCGATTTATAGCTCGGAGAGGCCGATGTGAAACCATGTACTGTGATAATAGTACTAATTTCGTCGGAGCTTCCAATTTGCTTAGAAGTTTAGACTGGGACCGCATCTGTAACGACAATGCTCTTCATCCAATTAGGTGGAAGTTTAATACCCCTTCTTCACCCTGGTGGGGTGGATGGTGGGAGAGGCTAATTGATATTCCTAAAAGTCTTATGAGAAGAATACTTGGATGAGCAAGTTTGACATTCGAAGAATTGGTAACTGTTATTTGTGATTGTGAATCTGTTATCAACTCACGGCCTTTGACTTACATCGACGAATGTGACTCAGAATTTGTTCCACTTACCCTTGCCATGTTTCTTCAAGATATCAAGCTCTCTGGTGTTCCAGACTGTGATGCTGCTGATCATAAAAGTCTCAACCATCGCATCAAATAGAGGATAGCTTTGCAGAAGGACATTAGGAAAAGGTTCAGGTCCGAATATCTCGGATCTTTGATAAGGAGGTCCGAAAAGATTAGAACTTTGAAGATGGCCCCCGGAGATATTGTCCTCATAAAAAGTGACAACGCTAACCGAATTGACTGGCCACTGGGAAAAGTGACAGAAATTCTGCCAGGGAAAGATGGTGTGTGTCGACTCATCAAACTTAAAACTTCTCGTGGAGAAGTTCTACGTCCGATTCAGCGCGTCTTCCCTTTGGAGATTTCTTCTAACGATTCGTCTTTTCCACTGGAAAAAAAGTACATTATCTGCAAAAATCGCCTCTATGAAGGATACTATTCCTAAGCGTTCTGGCGACAACTCCATCGACTGTGCAGTTGTTCAAAACAAGATAAGGCTAGGGTGGACTGTCAAAATTCCCGAAAGGCTGGATCTCTATTGCAGTTGTTGAGTTGTGGAACTTCCACATCTCAAGGTGGGAGGATGTGAAATCCACTTCATAAGTTTCAATTTATTATGTTAAAAGCAAAATGATTATTTAAATTTATTATTTTGTTCACGTGAATTTATTTATCATTGTTTAATTTTGTCACCGTGAACTGAACGAGATGGAAAAAAAAATATTACTTTTTACGCTGTGGCAACAAGAAAGCTCTCATTTTTTTTTCAAAAAACATTTTTCTTTTAATTGAGTATTCCATGTGTATCTGAGAACTAGGTGAGCCTTGGGCTCTAGTTGGAATGTTAAATTCATTTGTATAAATAAATTTGTTTCCTGCAGTATTGGAAGTTTATGGTAACTCTTCAAAATACAAGAATTTCCCCACAACCTTATTAAACTCTAAAATTTCCACTTCCCTTTAAACAATTTCATAATAAATAGCACAGCACTAAAGAATCACAACTCAAATACCAAAATTAAATTCTTATGGACAAAAAAAACCATTTGTATAACATTTGAGTAAATTCGACTTCAAATTATTTGACACATTTTAATCACTTTCTTTCTTCAATTTATAACTTTCTCAGAGATAAACTTAAAGTGAAATTTAAATTAAGACATTCTTTCTTCAGTATAACATTTGAGTAAATTCGACTTCTTTATTGGAACAAAAACTTCTGACACTACGGGCACATGAAGAATCATGAGGACATGCTTGCCCAAACACCAATGAGAATAACACAGGCTTGCCCTGATACACTTCCAAGTGTGTTTATGAAAATCGATAAGTTGCACACTAAATTTAGAGAAAATTTCTGGAAACACACCAATTTCCGATGACGGTGTAAATTTGAGAAGATTTCAGAGGACTGACGATATTTGAACAGATTTCAGATGACGATATTTGAACAGAATTCAGAGGACACACACCATTGGATCACATTTAAAAATGGTATAGAAGAGAATGGCGGATGAGTAATTATATAGGTGCGTATTGCAGCACTATTTTGGTCTGTAGCAAGATGATAAACACCCCGGCGAAGGCAGCACATGCAGAGAGAGGTCTCACTTCAGGCTCAGTGGCCTCGAGTTTCCGCATTGTTTAAACTTGAAGCATTTCACACATTGCTGCGGGACACGGACACCATTACAGGCCCTGGCCCCGCAACTCCATAAACATTTTGCGACCGACTCAACCAATGCCCGGGATTGAATACCCCCAACACCGTGTTCGCTTCCCAAGAGCTGCCAAACTTGGCGAGAGAAAACATTGCGCCTCACACATAGCTCCTACGTATTTACCGCAGAATAAAAATGATGCTTCGCCAAGAACTGCGAGGTGTGAAATTTCATCCAAGCAGGCAACCATGAACCCACGCCATGACGCATGGCCACGGAATGCCATGAGGTAACCATACCTGCAGATGTTCGCAGATAAAGCAGAGAAGAGCCAAATTTCACTTTAAATGCGTTTTTTTTTTTCACATGCACGTAAATGAAGTCAAATTTAAAGGCCAAAAGGAAAAACCGGAGGATTAGCAAAAGATATTTAGCATTTGAAGACACATCGCACATTATTTTGAATAATGAAAAACATGAAAAAGATAACAAATTAACGTTAAAAAAAGATAAATCGCTGAAATATTCTATAACAAATTATTTTTGAATTTTGAAGGGAAAATAATGAATTTTGAACTATTAGTTAAAGCAGCATCATAAAAACCCGGCATAACACCATAACGCTGCCCCAACTGCCTTGTATTTATTCTTCTAGCAATGATTGATGAGTGTTTGTTCTCCAATCTTTCACACCTTATACACCCCGGCCGTCCATTAAGCTGCTCTATGTCTTAGGATGAGTCGGTCGGCCTGGGCTTTCAACACCTTATACGCCAACGTCCATTTATTCGATGAAGCAGGAAACCTGGCTCATCAGAGAAAGCAATCTTTCCAATCAATGGAGGTTCAATTCTGATACTTCCATACAAATGTAAATCTTTTCTGCTGATCTTGTCTGTGCACAAGTGCAGTAACCATCCAGCTGCTTCGAAGGCAATAGGGTTCTCTGAACTGTCGTTTGAAACACACTTTCAATAGCCCCTGGTTTATTCATCCAGTGAGTACACTGTGTCTGTGCCGACAATATCTCATGAATGAATGGAGCTTCTGAATGAAATTTGGTACAAAAATTACAATTTATGAATACTAGAAGCCTATTGATTTTAAACGCAATTGAATGTTCGGAAAACTTCCAAGTTTTTGAATGAAATTTTTAAAAAATCATCAAAAAATAAGAAGTGTTAATACTGTTACATAATCATTTCTTACATAATTTTTCATTAGAAAACAATTGACGCAAATTTTAGAATGCTAGCATTAACTGTTCTCTAAATATTGTACTCTATTCAAATAAATTTATCAACAAAATCACATAAAATTAAAAAAGTATCATCTATTGTAAAATATGTTCACTTTTCAAATGCAATATTATGCAATTAATGTATTAACATCATTCTCGTGGATCTAGTTAATTCCAATCACGAGAGAAGATACTTTGTGTAATACATTATTGTATTTTGACACACAATGTATTTTTGTGTGTCAAAATAACAAAACAATTGCCAACTGTCATGTATATATAAAAAATGCTCTTCTTTCCATTTGTCTGTATTGCTTGATGATAAATTCAGCAAACTTGGAGATATTTTGCCCCAGATTGATGTAAATATCATTAAAATTGTAAAAATGATACTAAGTTAATGGAAATGATGCCAAATTGATGAATTATTAAAATATTTTAACATATGGACTATATTGCTTATTGTGGATGCTATTAATATTGATAAATGTCAATTTAGAGTTACGTGGCATATAAGTCATTTGGATACTTCGCAATAGTTTTACATGTTGTCATCCAGAAAAGTGCCATATGTATAATTCAACATTAAAAACATTGTGCCGTAAATGTTATACATCATTTTTTCACTGTGAAAGCTTTATATAGGGAAATTCATATACTGCCCACATCAGATTTTATAATGATAAAATGAATTTAGAATAACATTATGTAAAATAATTCATATTATTTTAAAAACTGTTATTTGTGAAATTTTTTTTTTTTTTAAATATTTCACTAGGTTTATGCCTTAGATATTTCAATGTAATTCAATATTTTAATTTTTAAACCTTTTCTTTTCAGGATCTATACTGTGTCAGGAGTGATTTAGGTAATCTTTTAAAAGCCCTAGGAAGATTAGATGAGGCTAAGGTATAATATTTCACTTGCATTGTTCCTATAAATTTATTATTAATTTGTATTTTCTATAAGCAACAGAATGATACATTGGAATAAAAAACAATTTGTAAAGCCCCATCAAAATATTGTGAGGATGTTTTCTTTTATTTTTGGTTTTCTCTGTTCTATGCACATGCTACTGTTGAAAACTGTTTACACGCCTTTATACATCTGTTTTCACTTGTTAAAATTACATTTCTCTTTTAAAACCTGTTATGTAATTTTAGTTTTAAGTACTTGCTTTATTATTGTGCAATCAAAAACATCTCTTAAAAATCTACTTTAAACATGTAATTGTTTTTATTTATTTAGAAACTTATGGTTATCTTTTATCTAAGTTATTCCCACATTTTTTTTCAGTTTTTAAGCTCATTTTCTGTATAATTTCTACATTTATCTTTGTAAAAAAGTATTTTTTAGCACAATATCTAAAATAATACACCTATTAAGATTTGAAAACTTGAAAAATAGTTTTTTTTTTCTTTTTAATTAATGGAACAGTAAGTTAAATTTGTTTACACCGTTAATCTCATGCAGTTGTCACCATTTATAGCAAACTTAACAGGCTCAAAAATTGTTCAACATTACATCCATACAAATTTTATATCTATTTACAATGCATTATATATAGCTGGGTGAGACCGACCAACCAAATACAGCCCAAACTACTGAAAATAGAAACTGGAATTTTTGCATTCTCGACCTATTGATAATAAGAAAAATCGAAAATCTTGGAATTTTGTTCAAGAAATTTATGAATCACAGAAGGGTTTTTTCTTTTCCGCTACGTAAAATATCTGAGTGAGACTAAAGGCTGACTAAGGTATGAATTACACAACCAAAACTGCTGAAGGTAGATACTTGAAACTTGATTCACATTTTTCATCTATAAGTAAAGAGAAAAATCTAAAGTCATGGAATTTTATTAGAACAAAAAATTTAGCAATTTATAAATTTTTCTAATTTTTCAGCTATTACTTGCGAATGGATAAACACACCAATTTTTTTTTATACTATCATGTGCTGAAAAAATATCCTAAATTTTCTTAAACTAAATTAACTCTATTGATGTGTAGTAATCGGTTGTTCTTGTGATATTTTAATTTCTAGTTACAGCAAACAATTTTAATTTTATTGATGAATTTATTGTTTTTGATTCAATTGTGATAACTATGGTAACCAAGTCATGTTTTAGTTATTTAACCAAGTTATGGCTGTTTTTTAAGTTAAATTGAAAAATAATGCTATAATTGATTTGTCTAAAAATGTTGAAAGAAATGGCAGCATACATAGATCAGAGATTAAATATTGTTTCACATATTACAATTTCCATGTTAAAATATGTGCCATTTTTATGCTTAAATTTAAAAATTTTGATATTCAGAACTTTTATCAAGTGTGTAGGCATCATATTTTGTGATCACTAGGAATTTCGTTTGCTGGTTTGTGCATGCAAATGCAGGTGGAAATGGCTAATATTGAATAAGTGCATAGAGCACAAGTAAAACTGTAATTTCCAAATTAAGCCCTATGGGAAGAAGTAGAATGGTCTATGACCTTTTTATCAGAGTAAGAGGCTTTTCTTGTTGCTCCAACTTTTATTTCATTTCCTTTGATTATTAAAAGAATGGTTGCACTACAATGGTAGGACTACAATTTGCGTAGAGTCACTATGAAAATTGCATTTTCACAGTGACTCTACATACCACTGTAAAAATGCAATTCCTATTTACGGAGAAAAGTTTTAAAATATTTTTCAAACTTAGTTTTTAATGTAGATTTGAAAGGAGTTACTAAAGGCAATAAATAAAATACAGTTAATTAAGTGTTATAGTTAATGAAGTGCTGCTTAAGCAAAATGCTGCATATATTGCATTTATTAGGAATGGTCATTCTAATGCAGTACTACAGCATAATATCTGTACAATTACAATAATGTACTGTTACATAGAATATTGACATTTTTTTAAAATAAATTAATGTTAACTTAGATGTAGGCTATGTAACGTGATACATTGTTTCTGAATTCAGTGAATGTTCATATGAGACATCATGACAACATTTTATAAATGACCAGGTAACTTGATCTAGTGATGGGCAAATTTATGTGTGTATCAATGCTGTCATGATATTGTTCCTCATTATATCGATACCATATTGTTTCGATGTCATCCATATTCTGACCTAGATAATTACATTTTGAATGTTGGGATATTTAAAGATTAAATTTAAAGCTAATTTATAATGTTTATTTTATCAAACTATATATGAAAATTATATATAAAAGATAATTACAGCACAATTTGAATGCCTAATTATAGCATTAGAATAATGAGACAATATATAGTAGAATCTCTTTTATTCTGATCAAATGTGCCTGGGCATGATCCAACGACAAAATTCCCAATAATCCTAAAATGTCAAAATCTATAAATTGTGTAATTAATATTAATACGAAACTTATTAGCAGAAATTTATAAAATCTGCCAATTAACTTAGCTTGATTAAACACATTTTTTTTCTTATTTTGAATGATATTTTTAAAATGCAGTTATTTGTAGAATATCCACTATTTTCGGCATTTTTAAAATGAGCCACCCATTTTGAAGAATGTTTTTTTTAAAGAAAAAAATAGAATTGTTTTCATAACAAGAATATTTATAATTTTTTTTAAATTGAAAAAAAAAGTCACTGAAAAGAAAATATGATTGCAAATTGAGGAAAATTGTTAATACAATGTTGTCTCATTACACAGTGATTATCATATACAAATGTATCAGTACAAAATATTGATGTGTCGTAAGGTCATGTATGTATTTATTATACCTGTCACCTTTACTACCATTAAGATTTATTTGTAATGATTTCGGTTTTGAATATTTTGTTAAATACAAAAGTAAATAAGGCCAGACATGTATTTTTAGAGCTCCCAAATAAAATGTTTACCTACAATTCACAAATGGTCTGTTTAAAGTTCTTTATCAGTAATTTCTCCTAAAATAGTGGTGACTGTGTTTTACATAAATTCATATTTTTTAATAACACTTCTTAATATGTCCTACGTGTTACCTCTGTTGCTTGTAGTCATGATATAGATGGGGTTTTGCATACATTCTGAATAATTTTTTGTGTTTATCAACCTCTCAAAAGGCCATGTTTCATCTTGGAGGATAACTTAACCAATCTACTTGCAGTTGACTTCTAATGTATGAGTATTAGTTACAGGAGGTCAGCTGGAGAGAGCATAGCTGAACGATTGCGCAAATTGCAATTTATATGCGTTACTGTTAATGCTGGCAACCCTTGCTTACATTTAATTTCAGGAGATGCACTGGCTCTAGCGCTTTTTGTTAGGTTCTTAAGGAAAAAACATCTTTCAAAGTTCCTACAATCTAATGTCCTGCATTATGGGAAAAAAAATGCTGGATTTCCTTAAAACATTTGAATGTTGAACTAATCTATTGTTTTACTAACTAGTGTAAATAATTTTGTTGTATTTTTAAGGAAAAAGGGAGAAAAAAGATGCTTTTTTCTTGCGCAAATCGCATGATCATATTTTGCTGCATGTACTAGTGTGTATTTTAGAGGAACTTGGCCTTTTTGGAACATATTTAAATTGACCAATAATCACCTAAAACTGTTGCTTATAGAATGTTTTTTATTAATTTCCTCTTTAGTTTAATTTTTCTTTTTATATATTTTCTGTAGGATGTTTTCACTATCAAGAGCAGCCTTCCTTAAAATGCATTAAACCTGTTTCTTTTATATCTCTTGTTTTGACTGCATGACTCTATATTACCATGTTTTTAATGTTTAGCCCTTTGTGAGGGTCATGTAAATTAAGTTTTCCAACATTAGGATGGTTTACTTTGAAACTATTTAAAGTAGAAATATAATTTATTTTGTGGTCTCATCAAAATTGTTCGGAGATTACATCAATGTAAGTTATTGAAGTCAGCAGATTTCATTTCTTTATAAAATGTCAAGTTAATTAACATCATTTATAGTTATTAAATTTATTTTTAGTTTTATTTCTGCTATTCGACTGAATTACTGAAACATTTGTGGGCTAAGTCTGTATCAATTCAGGCAGGCAAAGAAAAAATCTTACCTTCTTAGTCTCAGATGTTTTTAAATTTAGCATATGTTAAAATTCAGGAAAATGTAATAAACCTATATTTTTTTGTGTTGTTCAAAAAAATTCCTGTCCCGAGATACAGGCCGCCAAAGATGGCGCCTCTGGAGGCATTTTTCACTTGCGATTTCTGGCAAAATTTTAAAACTCTGTATCTCTGGGAACGGTTCAAGATATTTTGTTGCAGTTTTTTTTATTTGAAATATAATATTTTTCTGATTAAAATTATATCCTCCATTCGGAAATGTGTTCAAGTTCTCTTGCTGTAGCCTTCTGAATTTTGTTTTTTCAAAAATGCCGATCCCAAAATTTTTTACTTTTTGGCTGTTGATCAGTACCATAGAGTACTACATTCCCTGAAAAGGAGAACTTCCACTTTTGAGTTTAACAGGTTTTATAAACAATTGAAAATTTTGCCATACATTAAACCGGTTTCCATTACCATATACTCGTTATATATTGGTCTCATGAAATCAAAATCTAGTCTTATTTGACATGGCATTTTAATTCTTAATAAAGATAAGTGACAGACACAACTTTTAAAACATATTAAAGCTTCCAAAATATGTGCAAGTTGCAAAACATATTACAGGTTTCACAGCATACCATTTCTGTGCCCTCTGCTTAAAACTGAAAGTAGCAATTCAATGAACTAAAAATTTGTTCAACTGCATCAGTATCTTCCTTTGATATTGAGTGATGCCATCCTGTTGAACCAGTAGGAACTGGGGCACCCACAATCTTTAAAACATCGCGAATTGGAAGTGAGCGCTGGTGGCGGTGTTGCTGTCTTGCAGCTGGAAATCTATCCAGCAGCCGGTCCATGTGGTAGTATAAAGTTCACGACAATTTCATTTAACTCACAGCTGATATTTATAACTTCTGCAATCCACCAGTCACAGTCATACACACATTCCACAAACATCCCTCTTCGTAGGTTGTGAATCTGAATATTCTTCTGTCATTTCTGAGATCTTGGTTGGACAAATGAAATTTCTTCTTTGGAATGGCATGTTCTCCTTTTTGGAAAGGTGTTTTTGAGAAAAATAAATTAAAAAAAAAAAGCATAAAGAAATTAGCTACGGAAGCTAAAACATGAACATTATTTATAAAACCTGTTAAACTCAAAAGTGGAAGTTCTCCTTTTCAGGGAATGTAGTACTCTGATACTGATCAACAGTCAAAAAATCAAAATTTTAGGGATTAGCTATTTTTGATTTTTCAAAAATATAATTCAAAAGGCTACAGCAATGGAACTTGGACATATATTTCCAAATGGAGGATATCATTTTAATCAGAAAAATATTATCTTTCAAATAAAAAAAAACTGCAACAAAATATTTTGAACCATTCCAGAGATAGAGCATTTTAAAATTTTGATGAAAATCGCAAGTGGGAAATGGCATCAGAGGTGCCATCTTTGGCGACCTATATCTTGGGCCAGGAATTTTTTTGAACAAAACAAAAAAAAATACGAGTTTCTTACTTTTTCCTGAATTTAAAATATGTTAAATTCAAAAACATCTGAGACTATGAAGGTAATGCCCCTGCCTGAATTCATATGGACTATATCTGTGGAATTATTTCTTATTGAAATAGTTTTTTTGCATTTATAAAAAAATATTAATTTCCTATTTTTTGTAACAGTTAAAATAATAGTTTTATGCTTATGTATTTTAACATAAACCTGGAATTTTTAAATGATTTTTAATCTTTGTATAATATTTTCATATTTAATTGGTTAAGAATGTTTCTAATATTTTAAAATCATTTATTTAAGGAGGACCTGTTGCAAAGGGTTAAATGACGAAAGTTTTTTTACTGATTTTTCTTTTTTTCATAACTATATTTGTTTTGATTCCCTGTCTGTTTCTTTTCTAGTCTTTGACTTTTATTTTTCTTAAAATCTTTTCTGTCACTAATAAGTTTTAAAGGAAGGCTGATTACAGCTGTTATCTGAGGACTCATCTAATATTGACTTTTCTTTCTCTTCCTTAAGAAATAGCGCTTATAGTAGGTCTAATGTGTATGCTTGAGAGAGCAGTTACTAAGGGAGTGTGTGCAGCACGAGGATCAACTCCCGGATTGAAGCTCTAGGCCCTGTCTCCGTTCTTCAGCATTGTGGTAATAATAAAATGTTTAAGTTTGCTATGCTGGGATTTGATTATGTGGAGAATATTAAAAGTTAATTTTTAAAAAAAATGAGCACTTTAAAAAACCCTCGTTAAACTTTCTCAAGATATATAAGTTTCCACTCTTTTGATTTTCTCCACAGTTTATTACCAGTTCACCCCTACTTTATAGTATTGGGAATGCAGATGTAAGATGTTGAAATGGACTAAAAATATTATCAGTAAGTGAATGTACTTTTAAATGAAATTTTAGGAGGATTTTAATATAGGTTGTAATTTTAACATGCCATTTGAGCATGTTAAAATTCACTTTTTTTGTAGCCAGTGTTTCTGTGGCCAAAATTGCGGGCGCAGATTTAGCTTTTGTTTTTGCTGTATATCTTTTTGCGTTATCTTGGCTCTGCTCTGCTGGCATTAGCATTTCAGGCAAAATGAATAGAGTTCTTCTTAAAATTGAAAAAAAATATACTATATTTGATTTATTATTAATTATTTCATGTTCATTTTGCCTGGAAAGCGCTGCGATGGTTGCGAAGGCATTGCGTTTCCAGAACACTGGCTATAAAAATGACTTTGCTTTACATTAAAAATAATACTTTTTCCTTTAAACTTTTATGTTCTTCCTGGATTTTCTCGTTTCCTTTTGGAATGAAAGGCATGCTATTTAAAAGCTATTGAAACCTGTCCCACATTTGCCGTGGCATGGAGTAATCTTGGATGTGTTTTTAATGCCCAAGGAGAAATTTGGCTTGCCATCCACCACTTTGAAAAGGTATTGTTTCCCTTTTTTCTTATGGTGTCAAATGCTTTTGTATAAAACTGGTTTTGGAACAGTATATTGAGCTTCAAATATTTATGGCCCCCAAAAATGACTAGCAATTTATAATGTGTGCAATGTTAGAAATTGGAAATTTTAAGTTAGATGTCAAATGATGCCTATAATTTTATTTTTAGGTACCAAAACAACGTAGCTAGTAGCAATTTCTTGAAATTATTGTTATAGATATAAAGAACTTAGGATGTATATGTTAAAGATGTGTGTCTTTGTAGCTTTTGTATTCAGAGTATCATATGGAAATATTAACCATCCAATTTAGTGTTCCCTCAACAATTTTTGAAGGGTGTAGCACCCTGCCCTTTTTTAAAGCTGAAAAATATATCCCCACCCTTCCCCTTTAAATATAAAATTTTGAATTTTCTTCACAGAGGAGTCAAGTCTTCAAAATCTTGAAATCAAGTGAGGGTGGAGTGGGGTCATACCATGAATTTGCTTCATAGTGAAATCCTTCTGGACAAGCTATTTCCAGCTTAGCTACCATAATCTCACTTTTCCTATTTTAGCAAATCCCTTCCATGATGATGATGAACAATCCCTCTCGACAATTTATCATCAATGTCTTAAGAGAATGCTATTCACTGCCCCACTCACTCCTCACTCCTTTTCCCCATAAACAACCGTAGCAAGCTAATGTTGGCAGACTATTAAAGTTGTTGTTACTAATCTTAACTGGTCTAACCAATAGGCTAGACCAGATCCGTGAGACCAAAAATACTCAAAAAGTCCAAGACAAGGAGGGGACTCAGTGTCAAATCCTTCTTGACAAGCCCCAGGCATGACAGAAGATGTTCAGGGGTGGATTGATTGATGTTACATTTCCCACAAATGGGGAAGTAATATGTCGAAGATATTTCGGTAAATCTGTCCTTTTGTTGGTAAAAGAGACAAGGTCTGTTTTAAAATGAACTCTGGGAAGTCCCTCCAAGGGATTGATTGAAAGTTTCAGAGAGTGTCCCTCAACACTAGTTTCAATATAGCCCATCAAGTAAGCCAAAGAAAAGAGGCTGTTTCTTTTTAATCTCCGATTCCCTGTCTAATCTTGGAGAAACACACAGAGGTACGATTGTGAGTACCATAACTGTATAGTTTATTGAAGTATTTTGTCAGTCTAACCTTGCACCTCAGGTTCAGTGTGTTGGAAAAAATCAATACATCGTGATTCACGCGATGGCGTTTCCGGAACACTCCATTTTCGGATATAAAAGACAGAAGTTTCTTGAAGCAAGCAGGCACAGTGAGACACTGACAGACACTTTGCGGACACTGCGAGATACTGTTAGACGACAATCTTAGTTGATGCAGATGTTGATCAGTGGATCGGTCTAGATCCTTGATGTGATCAGTTTAGACCAGTACGTGTTGAATGTTAAAAAGTTAAATTTACTTACGTTGATATGTTCAGAAGTCACGTTAAAATTTGCTGATGTTTTATTCATTGGTTTTCGTTTTGCCAAGTGTGATACCTTCAACGGTGGCTGCAAATGCACGCATGTTATATAGGTAGTATAATTATTTACTACAAATGCTTCAGGAAAATTCTGTCAAATTATTTGCATCTGCAAATATTTTTGTACATAGTATTATTTGAAGTTTTGTGGCATGGAAATTATCTGAATTGTGTAAATTGCCTAACTATGTTCTTCACGCAATAAAGTGAACAATGTTTTTCTTTAAAACTGCTTCATATAATTTTAATGGCCCAGCCAACACCACACAAGTGATTTTTTTTATTGTACATACTTCTGTTTTAATATTCAAGAACTGCATTGCCTCAACAGCTACGCCTGAATTTTTATTTTAGTAGCCAATGTAATTAAGTTCTTGCTGTTAAACTTTAAATTTTTAAATTTTCTATCACAGTGGTTGTAGATCACTTTCATAAATAGCTATTTCACCTGGGCAGCTGTTACGAAGGCCAGTAATTAAGCGGGCTCCACTCAACTGGACACCCTCCAGCTTAAGTAAGATGGTAGATGAGGCACAGGAATAAACCTTTGACCCATATTCCGAAATAGGCCTTATAAGAGAGACATATGTAGATCTGAGAGTAAATGCGTCTTGAGATTTTCTCTGTGTAGATTTTCTGCTAAAGACGACACAGGCAGGCATACATCTTCCTTTATTAGATTTAACAAAATAATTGTTTTTCACATGTTGAAGTGTTGAAAACCCAGACCACACGACAGACCCGAAGGTTTACTGTAGCTAAGTGTGTGGCCGGACGTGTTTTTCACATGTGAAAAAGCTCCAATTCTTATCAAAAGTACACAGTTTTTATGAAAAAAGCTGATAAGCCCTTATTACATAAAAAGTGCCTATCAGCCCTTATTACATAAAAAGTGCCTATCAGCCCTTATTACATAAAAAGTGCCTATCAGCCCTTATTACATAAAAAGTGCCTATCAGCCCTTATTATATAAAAAGTACCTATCAGCCCTTATTATATAAAATGTGCCTAAAAGTGTAAAGGTCTTTTTTCAATTGAAAACATATACCTGTTTTTCTTTAGAAAAGTGCTCTTTTTTAGATGCACCCTGCCGATGGGCGTCCATATAGGGAAGGGCAAGAGGAGACACTTCCCTCTGGATGTTCAAGGTCACAAAGTTTGGCATCAAGCTAGTCGTTCATCTTATCCTTGAGTTTGCCCCACTGGTGTCAGTCGTTTCCTCCCTCCTGGGAAAAGTCCTATGGGCACCTATGACTAAAATTATTCTTTAGTCTATAAAGAACTAACCTTTTTAATAAAATAAATAATAATAGTTAACAAAAATATCAAAATGAGGTTGTTCAGTTCCTCTAATGTAGATTTATTAGAAGAGGAAAATAGATTTTAAAAGATGTACATTTGGAATATTGACAATGCGCAAGGATGTAAAAAGAATTCCAATTGCATAATAGCACTTCCACATGGAAGGCCTAAAAGTCAGTTCCCATAGAAGTTCACAAAAATTGTGGCTTAAAGCAAGTTTATTCAATTATCTTTCGACCTATGCTTGTATAAAACTGGGATTTAGCAAGTATATTCAATTATCTCTCAAAATCATATTGACTCGAGTCTCTGATTTTAACTTTTGACGTTATTAAATGTTGAAATTTGTTTTAATCTCTTTTTTTTATAGTTAAATTGTGAGATTTAACTGATTAAAGGAAGTTTAAATAAAATATTTTACAGGAAACAAAAAAGATACTTTTTCTGATGCTAATGAGGCTTAATGCTTCTTATACTGTATCTCTGATGTTATTTTCTAATTTTTACAAATATTTTGAAAAAACTATATTTCAGCATGCAAAAATGAAATTTCATTTTTAGATTGTAATCTTTAGTGATGAGTTTATTTTACAAATGAAATATTCAGACACTGTAAAAGTTGTTTGTTTTCTTATGATCAAAAAATTTTTTTGCTAGTATGTGAGATAATTTTTAACTTTTTGATGAATATTTTTAGCTAGGGACCTAATAATTATTTTTGGCTCTGTGAGTGAATTTCAGGAAATCCCCCACCCCCACCCCCCGTTACACAAAATGGGGGGATTATCTTACTGTTTTCTTTGAAAATATTGTATTAAATAAAGGATTTTTGGTGTAATTAAAAATATATATATTTTTTTAATTTAAACTTATGAGGGATTCAAGTTAACTAATTATCTGCTAGCTAAATCAATCCTAAAAAAATCTGTCAGTTACACACTTCTTTGTCTTAGTTTAAAAATTTGTTTTTCAGAAAAAAAATTTTAAATTTACAAAGGATTTTAAGTTAGTTCATTATATGTCTGATAAATCAAACCTCTAATAAATCTGTGAATTATATACATGGCTTTTTAGCTTGATTGAAATTTTTTTCTTTGGGAGAATTATGTCAGTATCACATAGCTGCCAAGTGCTCTGATTTACCTGGAGTTTCTCTTTTTTTATAGCTTGCTCTGGAAATATGATTTTTCAAAGCAAATAATTTTTTTAAATATATGTGCATATTTCCCCTATTTTATAAATTCCTGTAAACGCATGGTTTTGTGAAGAGAAAGAGACTGCAAAAAAGATCCTACGCACTCTCCCAACGCATTCGAACTTTTTAGAGACTCCCGGTTTTTCTCTATATCTCCCGGATAAGTCGCTCAATCTCCCAGTTTTCACTCAGCTGCCCTTATTTTTCCCCAATTTAGGCAGAAATTGTGCAAATACAAGTCGTCACTTTCAGTTATTTTTTGCGTGTCAATTTTCTGCTATCGCGGTGTAGGAATGGATCGCGAGTAACGTTTGTATTTTTGTAATTGCATCTACAGGTTACAAAAGTCAAGAAATCTGAAATTGTTCACGGATGTTCCGAAAATGCCACGAAATGAGAAACAAAGTCACAAATTTTGAGATCAAAGTTTTCACGTTCTTTCATCTAAAAATTCGTTTCTCAGCTATCTCAAATGGCGATTATTCCCACAGCGTCACGAGGAAGAGAGATGACCAACGATTACCTAATTAATGTGGGGGAAACTTATTTGCATCAACTAAAATTTTATTAAATCATTTTGTTTTATATACAAAACTATTTTTGAAACATATTATTAATGAAATGAAGTTTTGCAGGAGTTTCGTTAAAACTGCATTTGTATACGATCCTCCTTATATTTCATTTTATTTTTCCACTTTTGCAACCTATTTGCATCGTCAAAATTTTTTATAATTATTTTGTATTTTATGCAGCAAAAACTATTGTTCAAACATATTATTATTGAAATGAAAGGCTATTTTGCAGCACTTTCATGAAAAACTGCATTTGTGTGCGATCCTCCTTATATTTCGTTTAATTGTGAAAATAATTTCCACTTTTGCAATCTGTCTGCATCGTCAAAAATTTTTATAATTATTTCGTATTTTATACAGAAAAACTATTGTTCAAACGCTTTATTAATGAAATGAAAAGTTATTGTGTAGTAGTATAGCGAAAAACGGCATTTGTGCGCGATCCTCATTATATCTCATTTAATTGTGAAAATAATTTCCACTTTTGCAATCTGCCTGCATCGTCTAAAATTTTTGTAATTATTTCATATTTTATACAGAAAAACTGTTTTTCAAACTTATTAATAATGAAATGAAGAACTATTTTCTGAATAACAATATTAAAATAATAATTTGGGTACTTAAGAAATACAGCCATTTCAAAAGCATAAATTAGAATTTGATACATTTGTATTTACATTTACATATTTTTAGAATTTAAATTAAAAAATTAACATTTGTTTCATCATTTAGTTTAAATAAAAATTGAATAATAATGTTAGTTTAAATGATTTATGAGAATAATAAAAATTAAGAAAATATAGGTTCAGAATTAGAGCATTCTGAGAAAAGCTAAATCAGTTGCAATGAATTTTAGTACTTAATAAAAATAATTTAATAAAATTATTTAATTTCATTGTTGAGTATGTGTTAAATAAGCACAATATATGTGAGTATTAGTGGCTGTACAATTTAAGGCTTAATTGCATTAATGAGCCCTGTTAGTACGGCCAAAAACCTTATTTTTTTTTTCCCCTCATGAAATGTGTGCCTATTTTTCTTTCTGGTAGATTAGCAGCTATGTTATTTTGAAATTATCTAAAGGCAGTGAATTTCAATATGCTTTTTGCTAGGGTTGCACCGAATACCATCTTTTGCCGAATACCGAATACCGAATATTCGGTTAAAATTCTTACCGAATATTCGGCAATATTCGGTTAAATTTTTTTAAAGGTAATATTTCTATTTTATGCCAATTTAAAATAGAAAATGTTTCTATTTTGTGCCTTTTTTAAATGCATTTACATTTAACATCCTAAATTTATTTGCATTTACATTAAGTATAATTATTAATTTAAAATAAATAAAAAATGAAATAAATCATTTCAAAAGCAAATAAAGATAGTACTTAATTTGTTTTATGTTTATCTGCATAAATAGATAATTGATAGTTAATTTCTGATATGTGATAATCATGGCTTCATGTTATGTTATGGAGAATCTTGCATTTACCTTACATACAAATACAAACCCAAGTTGCTTAAAATATTATTACAAATTAGAATTACAATTTATTCAAGTGAATTTTTGCTATCTTAGTCTCTTCTATAATGTAACTAATAAATAATTTTATCAAAATTGAAACTGAGCAGTCAAATTCAAACATTGTCAAATCATTTTTCTTTTTAAAGTGCAAAGGATACTTCGCAAGAATGCCTAGCCATTCTTTTTTAAGTCGTTGTCACAACAAACTACAACAGAGTAGATACTGATAGATAACTAAACAGTTACACCCTGTGGCAAAAGACTCAACAAAGTAATCTTCTCTTCAGAAATCATGAAAGAAATTAGAAGGGTTGACTACACACACAGAGAGAAATTCTTTGGTTATCTTACTTGACACATTTTAATGGATACAAAGGAACACCTATGGCACCCTCAGTATCTTCTCTATCTCTGTCGAAATTAAAATCTGCAAAATTGAATATTCACCAAAGTGCTTTTTTTTATATATTAATGACCTTCACCTTTTTTTAATATTGGTGAAATGATAATTGATTTTTTTAGCTGCATATTTTATAAAAAATTAACAGTTATATTTTTAAACAAGTAATATTATGAGTTTTATTTTCTGGTTACTGCTTCATATTTAAACGAGTTAGTAAGATTAAGGTGTGATAAGATTAAGAAAAATTGAAAAAACAACAAAATTTAATATCAGATTGTTTACTTTTACATTAAAATTATTTTAAATACGATAATATTGGTAAGTAACAATTTGAATTAATTTTGCACTATGATACTATAACTTTCATTGCATAATAAAATGTGCTTTACCAATTATCGAATATTTAAAATTTTTCTTACTGTTCGGTTCGGCCGAATATTAAAGTATTCGGCCGAACCGAATATTCGGTTTGACTGCCGAATAGGCAGTATACCGAATATCAACCGAATATTCGGTGCAACCCTACTTTTTGCTCAGTCTATGCAATTGACTTTTAAAATTTCACAATGGAAGAGGGGATATTATTGCCCAAGCCAAAACCAAAAGGCATGTGGACAAAAAAATTTCAATTGAAGGAAATGCAGACATCAAATACAGTTTCTTTTTTATTGGAAATCAAATGAAAGTTTCACAATGAAAAATTCACAATCTGTGTTTGATGTAAAATATAATGACCCCCTTAAATTACAAAAATCATGATGAAATCACAATTGGTTCAAAAAGTTCAGAATGTGTGAAAGACTTGTCTACAAACAAAATTGAGGAATTTTTCGCCTATGTCAAAAAATACTTTTGTAGTTTCCCTACACATTCAGAATTACTACTGCATGCTGAAATTGCTAGTGTATCTAAAATAAGCTGTGTTAAATTTTCATCCTTTAAGTATTTCATTGATCCTTTTCCTTGCTTGCTGTTAACCCTTTCGAGATGGCGGCATTCCGAAACTGCCGTGGCCCAAAGGACGGAGCGCTTCATTTCCGAACTGTTCCCAAAAGACGGCTAAATTTTTTGTGCTAAGCCTAACTCTCGAAAAAAATTCACTAAAAATCACCCGTTCAACACAGCATTCTAATTTTTTCAGGAAGAAAGGAAATACTTATTTTCTAATTGATGTATATTTTTTATACAAATTTTCTTTTATTAAAATATTAAAAATTTTAGTGTATATATGTTTTAGGTACAAATGGATAATTATTTGGCATGTCCTTCCGAGTTTTTAAAACTGTACCACATATATGCATATTCTTAGACAACAAATACTTTGCAAGTACAGGAGAGGTAAAAAATTTATCCAAATACAAAGTATATCCTTTTCCTAAAAGTTCACTTAGAAATGTTTTCACAACGCGTTCTCCATACCCACCATCAGAGCTTGATAATTTCGTGTCCTTTCCAGTATACACAAGGAAATTTCATTTATAGCCTAATTCTGATTCTGACAATTTATATATTTTTAATCCATATCTGGACCTTTTCGAGGGGATATATTGACGAAATCACAGCCTTCCTTTCCATGAGAACAAAGATTCATCAATGAACACATTTCTTCTAGGAGTGTAAATAGATTTAAATTTTGAAACTAATGCATCAAACACGGGATTCAATTTATCTCGTTTTTGGGCATTACTATCAAGAGTTAAATGAAGGTAACGTAATATTCCTATAAATCGATCGCGACTCATAACTGAATTAAAAAAAGGAGTACTGATAATTGGATTCTTAGAAAAATACATTTTAAGATTTGGTTTTCTGACAATGCTCGTCAAAATTACTAGTGCGAGAAACACACGAAATTCGTTTCCTGTCACAGGTGTAAATACATTGTCACAGGTGAAAATACATTTCAGTTCCTGTCACAGGTGTAAATACATTTAGGTGGAGTCTTCGATGTGGAAGGAGAGAGGAGATTTTTCTCCCATTTTTTCTTTGCAAACTCATTAGTTGCTTTTACGATAAATTCTACTAGTTCATCATAAAAAAATATGCTTAAAAAAATCAAGTTCCTTATCTAAATTAGGCAGCATGATATTGTGATTTATTCCAGGTATGTTAAAAAAACTTCAAAGAATTCAGATCTTTCAAATCACATGTCCAAACATCCTTCGAAAAAACAGCAACTGAAGCTGGCGGCGTTGTAATAATAGTACGCTCAGAATCTGAAGAATCAATTGCATTTTCAGATTCATCATCAGAAATAACACTGTTCCACGAATCTTCACTATCTGCTTTGCTTTCATTACTGTCTGCTTCGTTTACCATACGCGTATATTCTTCCACAGAAAGAAAAAGTCTCAAACCAGCCATACTTTTATCCGAAATAGCCTAATCATTTCACATCGCACAATCCTTTAACCTCCCCCCACCCCACCCCAAAAAAATACTCTTATATTCCTGTAATTCACCAACGAAATCATTAAAAGCTAAAATCAAAAGGAGACCCGGAACTCAATTATAAAATTGTTGATGCTGCGAAAAGTGCTTTGTCTGTTTACTTTACAGAACCATGTTTCACCCCTCCAAATGGAGAAATAATTCATTAGATTCTCCTTGTGCCAAGGTCAAGCATCTGCAAAATACATTTAAGTTGCTTCCACGGGCATTTAACGCCATCTAGTAGACAAATAAATTCAAATGAAAACGTTTCACGTAGAAACACCGATACGTGCTACTCGCCGTTTAGGGTAAAGTTCTCTCCGGCAGGAGTGCATGCCGTACATCCTTGAATGCAAGTTCGCAGCCGGCACTCGGGCGTGCTAACCGTCGCGAAAGAGTTAAAGAAAGAAAAAGAATCTTTTTTAATGCTGTTGACAAACTAGAATCAGAATTTTTACATTATCAATTGGATTCTGTTCCAGAAAATGTATTGTCTGCAGAACGAGCTGATGATCAATGGGTTATGCTTTCAAAAGAAATGGGACCCTTTGGTAAACCCTTATATATCCATTTATGTTTGACTATGTTAGGAATCTTAACATTCCCACACAGTAATGCTTCTTGTGTGCAAATATTCAACTTTTGTGCTATGCAACAAAACAGACTTTCGAAGATCAATGAGTATTGTAAACACTACAGGCAATTTTAGTTATCAAAACTCATGTTACGGGAGCTTGTTATTCGCAAGTATTTGCTAATGCTTTCTTAAAAAAGACTAAATCTGGAACAACAGTTGCACTTTCTAAAAAGGCAGACATGTAAATTGTGACAGTAGGCAAATTTTAAAACATTTTACTATTGAGTATAATTTTTTTTTATCATCTTTGGTTATAATTTTTGTGTTAATTTGCACAAAATAGTTACACACCTAAATGTGTTTGAATAACTCAGAAGAAAGTGAAACATTCAGTAAATAAATTAAAATATAAAGTATTCTTGTTTTATAAATATTTACTAGTTGAATAACATATAAAAACAACTGTTCATGCTTGATAACAATTTGCATGCTTTATCCCTTTTATAACATCAATTGTTCTGTGAATGAAACGTGACATTTAATATGCATATTGATGTCGCGTGAAGTGCTCCTATTTTCTTCTCCAGGTTGGCAGCTATGGTATCAGTAACTTTACCAAATATTATAATGTTATATCTTTTTTAATTTTTGAATGTTTGTTTGCTCTTGCAGAGCTCTATCAAAATAATTTTGTCATGTTTGTATGATGCTTGGTTCAAAAGTTATGCCATGTTTTATGTTCATGCTTTAACATTGGTTAGTTGAACAGAGTACCATAAGAAGTTGCTCTCTTTGCTGGCGGTTGCATTAGTCTTTTTTTTTAGCTTATAGTTGCAAGTCGACAAGCCTGCTTGATTCGCCTCTTTTAACTGCCATAATCTCCTAAGGCTTTAGATTAAAAAAAATTAATAGTAGCCAGTGGCCAGTGACCTCATAAAGCTCACTGGCCACTTTGATGATGTTAGCGGCCAAAATTTTGCACTCGGTTTTGACTTCCCCCCCCCCCCCCCCCCCCCCCCCCCCCCCCTCTTCTAACAATTTTTTTTCCACAAGCACATTCCATTTGCTCTAAGCAAATATATATATATATATTTAGAAACATCATTTTAAACCAGCTATTTCGAATACATCAACTTTCTGATCCTCGGTTTCACTTTCTCCACACCAATAATCTTAAACGCATTTGTCAAAATTACCAGTATCCGGAAGTATTTGTAAATAATATTATTAATAATTTCAAATATACCACGTAATCATTTCACACATGCATTATTTATCTTTGATTGGATAACTCAATTTTGAGAATTCACCCATTCTTATCACCTAACTTACCACTTGGCCTGAGTCTAATACTGTTTACTATTTTCGAATGACTGTTTTCCACTTTTCCTGAGTCCTGTACTGATTACTATTTTTGAAAGTCTCCATACATATTATGTATCGTTCAAATGTATTCATTCTGGTGCCCACTCGCATTGACGGAGTGAGGTGAAATGCTCAGTCGCTTGTGCAACTTACACACGGTGGCAATGCTTGTGAGTTCATATTATTTTTCTGATTTGTAATTCAATTAATTTATTTTTCTCCTTCCACTAGCCAGTTCCAATGGTGTCTATAGTTAAATACTATCGCCATTGTCAGAAACTGGCTATTCTATCAGTTTTAATTCGAATTATATGGCTGTCCTGATGAGAATGCAATTTCGAACTAACCGCCATTTTTGTGTAGTTTCAATTGATTGTTCTCTATGTCTTAATCTTTTATCTTGTGCTAATTATTATTGCCTTTTCTCATTTTTGCCGTGTTTTATTTTTATTTATATTTATATACTTTTACTTGTGAATTTTGTATCCTAATATTCTTCTCATCCCCCTTTACCATTGTAGTGATATGTTACCTTCTATCTTTATCCTTAGTCTTGGTCTATAGTTACTCATTTGTAACAGATATGGTAGTGATGGGTTTTTTTGTACATACAGTAGTTTATGCATAATTTTCGATTAAAATCTTTCAATTTATATATATAAATACATAAAATTGAAAAGTAATAAAATAAGCTAAAATTAGAAAAATCAAAAACATCTGAAAATAAGATATGTTAATATTTATGTTTTCAATTATATTTTTGCTAAACTTTTATAACTTTAACCAGTTTGAAACTACGATTTGAGCGCCCTTATAATGGTATATAGTGGCATTCTCGTTTATCCATTTCTTCTATGAATCTCTTGTTTAGTAAGAATTTTCATCTTTGCTGCATGTTCATATTCTATTTTGCTTATACGGGTAATAGTCCTGTCTCCTGTTCTGACTCGCTGGACAGGTCTGGGAGTGTCGCTGTGAACGTTCTTAGTGCCTCCTAGGTTGTATTTCTTCATGTTCATTCCGGTGCTTCTAGATATTTATTATACTGTTGAGGTTGGTGACATATACATGTGGTGAAAGAAGAAGGATTCCTGCTACATGTTAATACAAATTTTCCTAATGCTTCTTATCTTTATTTTTTCATCTTTTGATGCCTGTAGTCCGAGTTTGGACATTTATAGCAATGTACTATTTTCTAATCTGAAACAGGCATTTATTTGGGTTAATTAGAATTAAATACTCAGACCTGAAGAAGAATTTAATTCTTTTTAATCTTCGAATTTTGGCAGGTGCTGATCTTTTCTATTATCGGCATTATGGCAGTGGTTTTGCTTCTATGGTGATGTTAATATTTCACGATTACTTGAATTAATTATTTTTATTATTACTTCTTTCTAATATATATATATATATTTACAGGGTTCATTCTAGGATTTCAAAAGGGCAGGTTGCTGACTTTAAAAAAGGGGCACATTGCATACGAAAAGGCACAATTATAAATTTTAGTTAAAGAATGCATTTCATAATGTGGCCTACATGTAAAATGTAAAAAAAGATACAGATAATTTATCTATTTCAGAACTTAAATTCAAAGCATATAAATAATTATTAAAACAAAATTGCAAATGTACACTTTAAAATATATTCTTGATAAATTTATTTTTCTAACTGCACAAATTGAAGATAATAGTTAGAATATTGGGTTGGGGAGAAATAAATAGGATACCTATGGGATATTCTCCTGAGGGGGGGGACGACAATGAAAAACTCTTTATGATACCTGTCCTGTTTACCAACTGTTTAATTTGGGTTTGGCTCAGAGGGATTAGGCTAATCCGTGCGGGTGTTCATGAAACTCGAAAGAGATTAGACGTTTGATGTTCTGGTATAGAAACATGTAAATTTTGCAGGTCGACATTTTTGACGATAGACATTACATTTTGTGGTGGCCAAGAATAATTCCTTGGTCGCCACTGGTGATGTGGCGACTGCTAATCTCGACCTTTATAATTTCCTAATAATTTTCTCTATTACAAGCCAAACCCCAACATATGTACTGTACAATCATGAAAAAGAAAAAGAAAAATGAATAAATAAAAGAAACAAAACAATTGTTTCTATGGAATAGAAGATGTTATCTCTTAAACTGCAATGAGAGTTCCAAGTCATGATTTAACGGGCATGCACAGTCCACCGGGGGAGAAAACGTGACCGCACTTCATTAATGGAATGTATAATATTAATTTTTATGTGTTTGCTTGAAAATTCACAAAATATAAAATAATGTAGTAATTAAAAAAAAAAAATGTTAGAATGCAATAATATAAACACATTTTTGCCAAACTATAGAATTGTGCTAATCTTACCTTTTTTGATGATGTAAAAATGTATCCTAACCTAAAATATGCAAATTTTGATGTATTTAAACAAATTAATAAATCTGAAGGATTTGTCTATGAATTTGGTTCAAAGATTGTTGTAAACAACAGTCTTCAATCTTTCTGATGGTGTCAAATGGAAACTCTGTGATAATATTTTAGCTCGCTATGGAATGAAGTTGTGTGAAAATCACTCAAAATCATGCTAAAACATAAAATAACTAAATAACTAATTTCAGTTCAAAACAAATATTAGAGTGCATACGTGCTTGAAAATTGGGAAGTACTTGAATTTTAAATGACCATTCAAGGCCTTGAAAGTACTTGAATAAGGCAGGGAGGAAAATGTTCCATGGATCTTTGGCATTGTGTTTCTCTAAGAAGTTCTGATTTCGCTGTAAATTTCCGTAGCGGTTCCTGTGTTCCCAAAAATTCCCTAAACATAGTTTTTTTTGCAAAAACTTCCTCAATGGCTTCAACAATAACATTAGTTTGCCATTTATTTTTCCTCCCAGAAACACATACATCTTCATAATGCAGGGTTGATTGACGTCCTTGAATAAAAATTACATAGTACTTGAAAGTGCTTGAAATTTTTTTATAGGAAAGTGTACTCATCCTGAAATATCTCTGTGCATATATTTCCAGGTCCTGAAGTACCTCTATACCAAATTTCAACTCTGTTCGATGCTTCAATATCTCGCTAGAGACGACACACACATTGACAAACAAAAATCTTTTATTAAATAATATAGCAATGTTAATCTTCTCTGCAAAATATTCAGCATGTGTGCCATGTGTTGGTCATAGTCAATTGTTGACAAGCAGCATCTTGTGTTTGGATAAAAAATATTTGTAAAATTGTTTTTATCGGAAAATTTGATAAAAATATATTTTCATATCTGTTATTGATCTTTGCATGTTCTCATTCATTTTTATAGGCTGTAGCTTTGGACCCAAACTTCTTAGATGCATACATAAATTTGGGAAATGTGTTGAAAGAAGCTCGCATATTTGACAGGTAATTACTTTTATTGTAATATGTATTAAATCACTCTATAATCCACTGTTTAATTTTGTAGTGTGCATCTAATTAGTAGTTTAAATTAATTGTAATTTCAGTTGTTTGTTACTTGCCTACAATAAATACATGGTATATGCAAAGGGTTATTAAATGGTTCAATGTCTGATACTTGGATTTAAAAGGATTTGCATGTTTTTTAAGGCATCTGGGTGTATATATTAACCACTTTTAATGATATCTCTGCATTTGTCTGAATTTTTGAGTTGAATATATATTTCAAGTAAATTGTTTGATTCAATTGAAATTTAATACAATTATTTCAGTCTAAATGCAAGATGCCTGCTATTTTTCAAAAAGATCAGACTAGGTAAAAGCCCCCCCCCCCCCCTTTTTTTTTTTCCAAAATCAAAAAATAATTTTAGAATGGTTACTTCTGAAACATCTTTATGTGTAATTTTCATTTGAAACCATTCTATGTGTAATTTTCATTTGTATAATTTATATGATATTAATGACTGCTTTTATCTAGATATTACATAGTTTTGATTTAACTGTTATCAAATGAGCATTATGATGAGTGTTATAAAACTCATTATAAAGCTATTAACTTATTAATGTATGCTATTGTTTAAAAGTTATCACACAGACTGTTCTTGAAATATTATTATTTTTTTTCTTTCACTGAGCACAATATCTGTATAGAATTAAGAGTTTTTCATAAAATTGGATATGGTTACCTTAATCAAGAGACATAAGCTTATTGATCTTTAGTATGGTCAAATTATTAGAAGATGCTAATTTGTAAGAAAAACTGTCTGTACGATCCATTTTTCTCACAGATTCATTTTATCAAACTTTCAATTGGTCAGATTAGATGTGTGCAGCCAAGAATTTTTCCATCAAGTTTTAACTGTTGTAGTATTTAGAATCACTAAACTAGTTATTTTACTGTAAAAACCATTTTAATACTGAATTGTAATTAAAAGCATTGTTAAGTTGATAGTAGGAACTCAAGTTTGAATACTGTTTAAAACTATTCACTTTTATGTGCAACAAATGATTGACAAATGATGGCAAACAAGTTGATCTTCCTCAAATTCTGTTTTTTTATTATTTAAGATGAGAGAAATTATCACTCTAAAATATCAATTCAGCTTACTATTTAAAAAATGCCAGTTTTGTGACTAGCTGCAGCTACCCAGGGTCTAGGTATGAAATTGAGAGGGAAAAAAATTTAATTAAAATTTAAAAAAATATATGAATTTATAAAATTCTACACAATTTTTCCCACCTGTCTGTTGGGTTGTAAAACATGGAGGGGATACCCAAACAACACAAAGACATCTTAAAGAAATCCGGAGAAAGTCATATGTGGGATGCTCGGACTTCCTAAAGAAGTCTTATATTTTCCCAGAGATGTGCACAGGAGGTCCTGTGGAAGTTGTAATGATTGTAATGAGACACCTATAACACCACTACAGACATCCTTTGTAGGAGTATTTTTGGAGTCTGCTGGATGCGTGTAGGTTTATTATAGGATTTTTTATGAAGTTGTTGAACAGTTTTCGGACTTTGTGGGATGGTCTTAGGTTGTTATAGGATTTCTTATGGAATCGTAGGATGATTTTTGGATTTTTTTGGAGGCTTTTAGGCTGCTACAGGATTGTTTATGGACTTGCAGGATGATTTAAGGACCTGTTATAGGACCCTTTATGGAGTTATCAGATGATTTCTGGACTTAGTAGGGTGTTTTTAAGCTTACTACTGGATGCTTTTAGGCATGTTTAGGACAGTTCATGGATGTTTAAGCTTATTACTGAAAGCTTTTGTGTATTTTTAGAATTATTCATGTATATTTTAAAGCTTATTACTGGAAGCTTTGGGGCATTTTTAGGGTAGTTCATGAATGTTTTAGAATTGAATAACTGTTAGACACAACAAAAATAAACAAACAACGTATCACTATAGTGTTACGGTCAAAGTTTAAGTATTGGCCACTGTGGACTGGTTTCACATTATTTAATTCTCTTGCATAATAAGCATAACAAAAATCTAGGACAAGGGGGAGGGGGTCGACATTCGAATGTGGGTTTACACTACAGTACAAAATGCCTCTTAAAATATAATCCCTACAGAGAACTAATGAAATTGTTTATTTGCTTAACAAATGGTGGTTTCCCTCCGATTTTCGAGTTATTCTACAAAAAGAAATGGTGTGGGCCAAGATGGGGTAACCAAATAAAGTTTAAAATTCAAAGAATTAAAATATACCCCAAAAGAGAATAATATACCAAGTTTAGATATTGTAGTTGCTCTGATGTTCAAGCACAAAACGGGCTAACCCATTAAGGTTTTAACTCCAAATTGTTAAAATCTACCACAAATGATAACGATCAGCTAAACTTGGAACTTTTAGCTATTCCGGTTCTCAAGAAATTTCCAAAAACCGAGAACATTCCGATTGCAGGTTCAATATGGGATATCCCGATAAGGTTCAAAATCCAAAAAGTTAAAGTATACCGCAAAATACAACCACATACCAAAATTGGAAATTTTAGCTACTCAAATTCTCGGGTTATTTAAAAAAAAAAATGTGCATTTCCTGAAGGATCAAAATCTGAAGAATTAAATATACTCCAGAAGAAAATGATATACTAAATTTAGGTTTCCTAGCTGCTTCATTTTTTGAGATATTCTTAAAAAACGAGCACATTCCTATTGTGGGTATAGGACAGAGCCCGATAAGGATTCAATTCTAAAGAGTTAAAATATACTACAAAAGACAATGACATTCTAAACTTCAAATTTCCATCATTGATGCGGTTATCAAGTAATTTGCAGAAACCGAATACATTCTTATGGCGAGTCCAAGATGAGTTATTCCTATAAGATTAAAAATCCAAAGAATTAAAATATATCCTAAAGGACAATGATATATAACAAATTTAGACATTCTAGCTGTGCTGATGTTCGATTTAATCTGAAAAACTTGTTCGTAAAATGCAGACCCAGGACAGGCTAACCCTATAAGGTTTTACATCCAAAGAGTTCAAATATACCTAAAAAAATAAGTGCATGTTAAACTGTAGCTTTTCTGTACTTGTACTACAAACAAAAATACTTATCATGTACAACTGTTACCTTACACCTTTCTGGTAGGTCGGACGGTCTGGGTTTCATCAACAACAACTTATCATGTACAAATAGTCGATCATGCAATTAAAGGTCTTGAACAAAGAACTTCATAACCAAACAGGAAATAATGCCCATCTACTCACAGGATAAAAGAAAAACTACTTTCCCACAAACCAAAATTACAACAAACATACAACAACATGAAACAACAAACATTAATTCAAATGCTTAAACTGATAAAATGTAAACTTTCTTCTTACTTCTTGTATATGTATATTTTTTCTTTAAAAAATATTTTTTTTTTAATTAAGCTACAAAATAATGCTTTATAGTGTATTTAGTTGATATTAAGTTTGAATTTTATGCAAACTCTATAATCCAGAAAATTCTAAAATATGAAATTGGCAAAGTCCAGATTTCTGAGATTATGCAGATAAAATTGTATACAAATATAGAAAATTTTGAGTTATTTTGAATGCTTTTTTTTTTTTCACTGTCATGTATTCGCAGTAAATATCAGTTAAATCTAAAATTATTTTTTGAAATTGGCATTAAAATAGTAGTACACAGTACCTGGAATTTTGATGAAGACAATAGGGGAAACTCGGGGAATTTCATTTTGAAAAGTGGGCATAAAACCTGAGTTTGGTGATTAAATGAAACCACTAAGCGGCCACCACTCTGCCTCCACCCTTTTGTTTCAATTGAAGAACTGCTCAGAAATTTACTAACTGCTTTTCTTCCCTCCCCAATTCTCATCTCTCATACATTTATTTATTTTACAAAAAATTCATGACAGTGGCCATTAAACTAAAACTGCCTACTGGCCACTTGCTACTAAGCAAAAATTTGAATTTTCAGGTATAAATAATAATACTTTCATGCAGTCGCAAAAGATTGAGAAAAAAAAGCCGTAATGAAATTATTCACAAATGGTGTTTGTTCTGTTTTATGTTACCAAAATGTTTTTAAGTTTTTTTTAACACTTTACAACATAGTTGAAAAGTGTTTTTAACATTGTTTATTCTGTCTGTCTGTCTGTTCACACGATAACTGCCATAAAAATGACTTTATCAAAATGAAATTTTAGTGTGTTGTTAAGACGGCCTGTGGGACATATGGGAATGTAAATGAATAATATCACCCAATTAGTTCCAGATTGAACCCGGGTTGAAAAATATGAAATGCATTACCTATGGGACCTAAGTTTTCAAGCATTTTTTAAGCGAAGTTAAAATTTGCAAATTGCATCGAAATTTTTAGGAAATATTCAAATTATCCCATAAAATATATAAAAAGAAATTCAGCAGAATATGTTTGGTAGTTATTTAAATAAAAATTAAATTTATAATTACACCCATATAATATGAAGAGATCACATGACCCGCTTCAAAATAAAATATGGCACCCATCTTTTTTCCTTTTTTTTAATGAGAGTCAAAATCATTATTTTTGAAGTTCTTTTAAATTTATATTTAAAATTATTTAAATTTTGAATTTTAAATTTATATTTAGTTAGTTGGAAAGTGTTTCATAATCAATGCTTTATGCGTGATTGATCTTTCTTGTTTTTAACATCCAGATTAACAGAATTTAGTTATTTATTTATAATCTCTGAATAACTAGGAGTGCTGTGTGTGTGCTGAAGTCCTAATGTACTATTATACATCAAGCTTTCTGCTTGTACACAATTTGTGCAGTGAATAAGACCTAAAATTTAGGGTAGAGATTAAAACTATTATTTATATTGTTACAAATACCTTTTATTCAATCATGGAAGATAAGTGAGAATTCTATATTGGGTGAATGGGGGGGGGGATTGCAGATTTTAAATATATATATATCAAATTTGGTAAATTAATGGTGTATTTAGTTGTGTATGTCTTTATTTTGATTTATTGTGTCTGTATTTATTTTGATCACCATCAGAATTTAATCACTGTTTTCATTGTATTTCAGAGCTGTAGCAGCATACTTGAGAGCTCTTAATTTGAATCCCAGCAATGCAGTGGTGCATGGAAATTTAGCTTGTGTTTACTATGAACAAGGGTATATTATAACATATGTTTATTCAATTTCTATTAATATATGTTAGTTTCAGGCCATGACTGATGAAGATAAAATATATGTTCAGCAAAAGAAATAAAATTTCGACTGTTTAAATCATAGGTTCTCAACCTTTTTTGCCCACCGCCCACTTTGAGAATATTTTTTTTCCTAACACCCCCCCCAGGTTTCCGGAAATCGCCCGTCCTCGCCGGGTTCAAATTCGACGAGGACGACCAATTTTCAGAAGTTGCCGTCCTCCTGGACGGCCTTGAGACTAGAGATTCCGTAAAAAAAAAAAAAAAAAAAAAATAACAAATTGTCATTGTAAAATTATGGCGAAAGCCACCCTTTCCCGTGCCATGAATGAAAATTAAAATGTTGTCACCTGCAAATCCCCCCACCGCATAAATTTAGCTAGTGTGCATTATCAATGCCTTCTTTCTAGGCGAGCCGTCAGATCTGCATTGTAACCACAAGCGCTAGTTATTTTCTCTCCCCTCATCCTCCACCCAGTGAATCGGATGACCACATGAAAATGCGATAGTGCGCTTACGATCAAAATGACATATTCGGTTCTCTTTTTCGAGGTCTACATGTGCCGAAATTTCGGATTTTCACAAGACCGACAATACCAATGCTTAAACTCTGATCAAGCCCGATGCAGAACGAACTCGTCCTGAAGATAACTGCGTCTCAGCAGGCTCGAAATCATTTGTATTCAAGTATGTTAAAAACAAATTTGTCAAAATTTTGTAAGGAGTATTTAGTTTGTTTTCTTAAACATTTATCGTTACATAGCTGAAATAAAAGTAATAAGTTCATATATTCAATTTATATCCGTTTTAAAAATTTTCAAAATAAATATGTTCGGCCTGGTCATAACGGACGTTTAAAAAAAAAAAAGACTCAACCTTGCCCGAAACAATAGTAAACTCAAACCCAGCCTGGGCCTAAGCCCAAATCCCCTTCTAACTCTTTAAAACCCAAAACTATAAAATTTTCATTTGCTGTAATAGACGGGAGTAAGTAACAAGTTTTAATTTTTGGAATGGATTCTTCTAGTTTCAGCCAGAAGTGCTTTATTTTCTTCCCCACTTTGGTTTTTAACTTTATAACTGAAACGTTTAAAATTCATTCATGGCATTTGTTTCAGTTGTTTGACAACTAAAGTTAAGGTATGAAATATCTATTCAGTCCAAGAGGATTTTAATTTTGATTGACTACATGCCCTAGAAATTAAGAGTGCCAATGAGGTTTAAAACGCTTAGAGACAAGAGGATTTATATGATTATTTATTTACCCCTCTGCCCCCACCCATAGATCGGAATTCCGCCTTTCAGGTACTTTATCGGAGACTGCTCGTCGGCGAGTTTGATTGAGGCGGTGTGGGGGTGGTGTGTGAATATGCAGTTATCGCATTTCATCGTGAGGCAGTTGGTTATAATTTATTATTGTTGTGCAATGTATTTAAGCGCATATATTAATGATTATAAAGTGAAAAAAAATTCTTATGAGGACGGGTAAAAAATTTCAATAGCTGTCCTCGCGGACGGGCTAGATTTTGCTGATTTCCGGAAGCCTGTGCCCCCCCCCCCCCCCAATTTTTTTACTTGCGAATCTGAAACAGCTATTGCCACGATTATATTTAAATGTGTAATATTATATACTATGGTCGTAAGATAGGATATGGCCCTATCCTATTTCTGAGTTTAAAGAAGATTGTTTCAATGAGAACAATTAAAACGCATACTTAATTATATTGAAAAGTATTTTTTATTAACATTCAAAAGACATTGAATTTATAACTTATCTAATGAGAAAGTTGAATTTGATGCATTTTAAGGAGTTTGTTAATATCAGGCTCGATTTTCTTAAAAACAACCGTAAGTCGCCAAGTTCAGTAACATGGAGCCGATTTCTCTTTTTAGTTACCAACGTTGCTACAGCACTAAATCCACGTTCAGCTAAATAGGAAGATGGGAATTTTATCAGAAATCGTTGAACAATCGATCATAATCCTGGGTACAGTTGCAAAATCCCCTTCTGCAGCCAAAATTCTTGGTAGCCATTCTTGAATTTAATTTTTAATTCCTCATTTGTCGTCAGTTCTATTAGTTCTTCTTCTAACTGGGATGATCCTGCTGTGTTGACATTTGATAAAGGATCCAAAACCCAGTCTGGTATGTCCATGTTTAAAATGTCCTGGAATCGTTCCTTGAAATCACTGTGGAGGTTTTCCAAGTGTTGACAGTAAACAAGCAAGTCGTCGTGCTTGAATGATACTGCTGATAAATTTGGGAAGTTATTGAATTCGTGTCTGCCGATATTTCTTTTGTATAATAGCAGTTTGGACACGAAAGCAGCAATGCTATTTTTTGTCTTAATCAAGTTTAAGTCGTCGCCTTGAAGTTGGAGATTGACATCATTAAACAATTTATACAGGTCTGTCAAGTACGCAATATCGTTCTTTGTTGAGATAAGGTTGTCGCGCAATTCCGTGTCTTTGTTTCCTAGGAACTCTATCACAGACCCAAACAGATTGTAAAATCGAGTCAAACAAGTACCTTTTGATAGCCAGCGCACCTCTGTAAGAAGCAGCAATCGGTTGAAATCTTCATCATTGGCAATGCAAAGCTGGCTAAATAATCTGTCATTCAACGAGTTACTTCTGATTTTATTAACTGCTCTGATAACAGATTGCAGTGATGTATGGAGGCGTTCACTCAAATTTTTCGCAACCAAATGCTGGCAATGAATTACGCAATTCACAGCAAGCACGTCAGGAACGTCATTTTTTAAGCACGCTATGAAGCGTTTGTGACGCCCTGTCATTGCCAGTACGCCATCCGTAGCAACTGACAAAATATTATTAAAAGGAATTTCCTTTTCGTCACAAAACTTTTCCAGTGTATTAAATATGGTTTCTCCTTTTGTATCTGTTTCCAAATTCGTAGCAAACAATAGTTCTTGACATATTTTCACATCTTTGATAAACCTCACGTATGACAATAACAATGCTTCATTGGTTGGTAAAGTGGACTCATCCAGCTGAATTAAAAATTGACAAGTCTGCAGATGATTGCACAATGATTCTTCAATATTTTCAGCCATCTCATCAATTCCTCTTTGCACAGAACTATTGCTCAAAGGAATTTTTTGGATAATATATGCAGCTGGTTTATGGAGCACAGTGGTTATTACTTCATTTACTGTTGGTAAAATTAAATCTTCCCCAAAAGTATGTGGTTTGCATGTTTTAGCAATCAACAATGAGATATTGTACGAAGCTCAAAGTCCGCCATCGTCTTGCTTAGAAGCTGATGAAAAAAGTTTTGATACAGTTGGCTGAATTTCGTACTTCTTTTTCTTGTCTTGAAAATAGGTCACATCTTTGTCTTTCTTATCCGAGTGTATTTTATTAAAATGATCTTGAAACCTAGAAGGCTTCATCGCTTCATTGAAAATGTTTTTTGACAAATAAGGCACATTGGCGATGATGGATTTGTGGGATTTTCGATAAATCCGTACTTAATATAATCCACACTATACTGCCGCTTCTTCTTTTTTGCTTCCGACATGGTTTTTACTTTACAGATACGTGAGTAGTATCAGTGTACTGTCATCAATTGCGTGCGATAATGCTAATGAAAATAAAATGAACAATCACTGTCTTTATATAGGTTGGAGACATATAACACGCATCGACAGGAATAAGATAAACATGTAGTGACTAGTTTATAACACCCGGCGCCGAAGTAAAGAGCAGGGGCAAGGATGATGCGGGAGCAGAGTGCGGGTTAGAACAAGCACAGATAATACTGTCAATTCTTGCAAGATTGCAAAAATCACGTTATTTAACAAAAACTTGTTATAACTGAATTGCTACAAGCATATTTTTTGCTATTTTTTATTAACAGGCTTTTGTTAACTTTACCTGTATTTATATATGAGATATTTCACGTGAAATTGGAAGATTTGAAAATTTTTAATTCAAATCTAAAATTGAAAATTTTTATATCATCCAATTTAATGTAGATCTGAATGTAATGGAATCTTTAAGTTCAATTTTCATCCACTTCCCGAACTACCGAAGTATGTGAATTTTCGTACACGTGATAAAAATGATTAAAATACATACAAGAACAAAAATTAACCAATATTAAAGTTTACTTTAGTTAGTACGTGATTAGCGTGTGTTTTTTTGTCTTTTTTAAGCTATATTTTTTTAATCTGCCCACCGCCCCTCCGTACCATCTCAACGCCCCCTAATTTTCTCTGGGTCTTCTACTGCCCCCCTGAAAGTCTCAAACGCCCACAAGGGGGCGTTATCGCCCACGTTGAGAACCTATGGTTTAAATGGATGTTTTTTTCTGATAGTGACATGAGTTAATTTTATGATGTGTTGCAGTATGTTCCAGTAGTATCTTCTCTTTATTTTGCATTCATTTTAATACTTTTTGAGTGATTTGATTGGCACTGATTCTAACTAATGTCAACAGGCACAAAGACTTGTTGATTTTGTGCTGCTTTAAAATGCTTTTAGTCTATACAGCATACTTACAAAATCTACTTTCAGATTAATAGATTTGGCTATTGATACCTATCGGCGAGCTATTGAATTGCAGCCAAATTTCCCTGATGCTTATTGCAATCTTGCAAATGCACTGAAAGAGAAAGGTCTTGTGTCTGAAGCCGAGGATTGCTACAACACAGCCCTTCGCCTTTGCCCAACTCATGCTGATTCCTTAAATAACTTGGCAAATATAAAGCGAGAACAGGGATTTATTGAGGAAGCAACTCGCTTGTACCTCAAAGCTCTTGAAGTAAGTTGAAATAATGTTACAATTTGTAATTTTTTTTACTTTCCTTAAAGAGTAGTGTTTCATTTATCTAGATCCTATTCTTTTATTATCTGTACTGAATGTGATTATTTTTAATTATTTTGGCTTTGAAAGATATGTAGTGATCATTTTTGTAGTAACAGGGTTATCACTGGCCCAGAATTTCAAGGAATTCAAAAATAGTAGAAAATATGTGATTTTCAAAAACAATTTAATTACAAGTTTTATAATTATCTAAGCATGGCGATTGTTTAATTTTCAGAGTTTGTTTTTAACAGCCTATTTAAAGTTCATGACTGTGGTGCGAGTCATTTTTAATTTCATATTGTATAACAGAAAAACAACGAATGAATAGGAATAATAAAATAATAAATTTTAATGCAATTAGTATTTAGAAATGCAAAAAAAATTTTTATTTAAAGTGATTAACACTAGAACGACAGATGTTTTGAACTACTTAGAACAACGGATCGTTGATTTGTTCTCTTATTATAAAACTTAGAATAATTTTCTTCTGTGTTTTCAATAACTTCAAGAAAATAAGAAAAGTCATAAAATTTCAATGGGCTGAGATTAGCCGTTTTGAAGAAATTGTCTCTCAAAGCAGTTATGCGGTCAAAATGACCGCTTCCATCGTTCTAGTGTTAAAATAATTTCACAGTGGCTAAAATATTTTAGTAGACTTTAGCAGTGGCATAGCTTCTGTTGAGGCTAAAAAGCTAAGCCTCCCCTGCTTAAAATCTAATTTCAAGAATTATTTAAACATACTTTTATTTATTATAATACTTTTATTTATTGTGTTTGCATGGCCGAGCGTTGCCGACTTATCACGAGTATACTCATGTTTTCAGTTACATTTGTTTGTAATAAGTATATGAAAGGTGTCGATTGAGCAGACCAGTATTTGGTGAACGGTAGTATCGTGCGTAAAACTATAAAATGTTATAAAAAAAGTAGTCCTCTTTTTTATCAATTGTGCCTTAGTCAATGCATTTAAAATTTACTGCAATTATAATCTTCCAAAAAAAAAAAATATATGAAATACAAACATTTCTTGTAAGAAGTAGTTAGAGAATGAATGGATAGCTGATTATTTAACTGAATGCAGTTAAATAATCAGCAGTTTCTTCTGGTATCTCTAAAAGAGCCCTGTATAAAGACTCTCTTTTGAGGTTTTCAGGAAAATTGCAAGACCATATTTTGGAGAATATAGGTACAGTACAACCTCGAAAATCCGGACTCGTCCGGACTTTGCCGATTCCGGATTATAGAATTTGAATAAAATTCAGATTTGATATTAACTAAATACACTATAAAGCACTATTTTTAGTAAAAATAATGGCAAAAGTTAAGTTAATCAATTAAAACATATTATTTAATCTAAAAAATAGGGCAAAAGAAATTTCTATGAAAAAATATACACATTAATAATTTAGAATGTGTGAATGAAACGAAATGATAAAATTCCATTTTATCATTTCATTTAAATATTTGAATTAACATTTGTTATTTAATTAATTTTGGTTTATGGGAAAGCAGTTTTCTTTATCCTGTAGATGGACATTACTTCTGCTCGGTTATAATGCTTCTTTGTTCAAGACTTTTAATTGCATGATCGATTTTTTGCATAAGATTATCAATGGGTATTTTTTCTTCTCCACATTTATCGTCACTACTTCGATCTTTTTTATTTAATATCATATCGCGAATTTCGCCATCATTCAATTTATTTACGATTGACGCATCATCATCAAAGTGCAGAACTTCCGTTATATCGGCTTTGTCGAGATTTAATGAAGCGCCGGGGAAACGAAAATTTGAAAAACGTCCAGATTTTGGAGGTTTCCGGATTTTGGATGTCCGGATTTTCGAGGTTGTACTGTACTAGCAAGAAAAAAAAATCCATCTAAAGTATGTAGAGTATGCTTTTCCAAAGGAAAGCACAGAGAAACTTGATATGTTTGTGAAATTTATTGTGTACCATTGCACGTAGGTAAATGCTTTACAGTCAGGGTGCATACAAGTGCTTGAAATTCAGGAAAGTACTTGAATTTTAAATAACCATTTTCAAGTACTTGAAAATTCCCATTTTCTTGGTTAAGTCCTTAAAAGTGCTTGAAAAAAGCAGGGATGAAAATGTTCCACAGATCCTAGGCATTGTGTTTTTTTTTTTTTTTTCAAGAAGTTCTGCCTTGGAAATTTTCCTACTGTTCTGCTGTTTCCGAAAATTTCCTAAACATTGTTTTATTTTTCCAAAATTTCATCAACGGCTTCAACAATAAACAGTAACATTAGTTTGCTATTTATTTTTCCTCCTAGAAATGCATACAACTTCATAATGAGGAGTTGATTGACATCCTCGAAATAAAATTACATGGTACTTGAAAGTCCTTGAGTTTTTTTTACGGGAAAGTGTACTCATCCTGTACAGTATACCATACCCGAAAAAAAATTAATATATCTAGTAAGTTTCATTTCAATGCATTCTGTGTAAATATAGTTTATTGAAGCTTATTTAGATGTTTTCATTTTCTATTCAACTGCACAGAATAATTTTGGCTTGAAATAGCCGGTCAGCAATGTGTTAATTCATTGTTTGATTCACCAAGAAAATGTTTTGAATTTGTAAGAAGAGAATAAACATGGTGCCTTAGATCTATCATGCAGGTAGTCCCTTCACCAGGAAATTCTGGTGAATCTGGGAATTTTTAGTATTCCCATTTATCTGTCTGACCAGCAGCCCTGATATAGTAAAAGCCTCCGCATTGACTTATAATGTCACGACATGTTCCCAGTTCACGATTGGTACTTTTTGCTTTCCTTTTGTTTCTCCATTTAATGTAAAGGAATGATTAGATATTGCTTTAGTAAATCAATAATATTAATTAATTTTATAATTTTAAAACTTTCAGTACTTACAAATTGTGGATCAAACATAAAATTAAATAGAAGAAAATGCTGTTTTCTTTCCTTGCTCACAAATAATTTGATAATTTGCATTACAATTTGTGATTTAAAAGATTAATTTTGCTGTAAATTTCTTTAAAGTAAAATTTATGATTATGTTAATTCACTCTGGTAACAAAGATGAATGGCTTTCAGTCAATTAGTAATGTTTGAATTAAAGAGCTTAAGAGAGAATCCTGGTAATTGCTTAATCAACTATTTTACTTATTTTTATTAATCATTCAGTTATAGCTAAAATGCTAAAACTAAAATGATTATTAAAAAAATATTTTTTTCTTCATACTTATTATTTAAATATCATAAGTTAATCATGAAAAATGAACTCAGAATGTAACTTTCAATATGCACACTCTTTTTATGCTGTTTTTTCCCCCCTCCCTAATTCCTCATTCTAAATTCTCGACTCCCAAGCTTCTACTATCAGAGGTGATTGTTCCAATCTCCATTTTTTGAAGAAGCGACAAGCAGCATCGCTCACAAAATCTTTCTTTTTCTTTCTTCGAAAATTTAACTTTTATTTATTTTTTCCTTTGGCAATTATTGTTTTCCTCCACATGATTTTGGCAGACTCATTCCTTGCATTCTAATTAAAAAAAAAATAAGTAAGGTTGTTTTTTTAATTTTAGTAAAATTAAAGAAATTGTGATTTACCATTTATTTGGAGGCTGAAGACTTCCGCCTTGCAAATTTTCTGAGGCAAGAGTTGCAGATTTTTTTGGTAGAAATTCCACTCTGATTTTCAACCCCTGTTATTTTAAAATTCATATTGCCCAATTAAAATTAATAATACACGACAGCGATTAATAATTAATACATGACTCATTGGACTTTGATAAAAAGTTTAGGACGTAAATAGTTTAACTAGTTGTAATAAGTTCTATATTTTTAATATACCTCATGCTGCAGTGTTTTGCAAACATAGATTTATTAAAACTCCTTTTAAATTGCTATGAATGATTTAAAATTCTCATATACATTTTATTAGCATAATCTGGAAGTGGCATGGATGAGAAGCATTTCAATTTGAAATTTTAGTTGTGCAGCCCAATTTTTTTTATGGATTTCATTCAATCTAAATTTCACTTACTTTTTAACCCTTTCGCAACTGTGACATTCCGGAGCTGCCGCGACCCAAAAGGCGAAGTGCTTCGCTTCCGAACTGTTCAAAAAGGATGGCAATTTTTTTTTCGCTAAGCCTAACTCTCGAAAAAAAATCACTAAAAATCACCTATTCAACACATAAATATACTTTTTTCAGGGATAAAAGAAATATTTATTTTCTATTTGATGTATATTTTTCATACAAATCTGAATACAAAATACCCGTTAGTTGTTCCCATTCTTTTATCCTAAATAAACGAATAATTTCACTGCCTCTAAAACCCAAACAAAAATATACTCTCTTATATTCCTATGATTCACCAATGAAATCATAACGCTGAAATAAAAATAAAACCCGAAACTCAATTATAAAATTGTTGATGCTGCGAGAATTGCTCTGTCTGTTTATATTACAAAATCATGTTTCACCATTCCAAATGGAGAAAAAATTCATTCAATCCTCCTTATGCCAAGGTCATGCATCTGCAAAATACATTGAAGTTAGTTCCACGGACATTTAACGCTATTTAGTAGACAAATTAAGACGTTCCACATGAAGGCACGCATGCGTGCCACTCTCCGTTTACGGTAAAGTTTCCTCCGTCACGAGTGCGTGCCGTCCGTCCTTGAATGCAAGTTCGCAGCCGACACTCGGGCGTGCCAATCGTCCCGAAAGGGTTAAGACACATTGGCATATTGTTGTACTTATACAAAACCAATTCTTTTATTCTGAATTTGAGTAAGAATTATTTTTAATGCAACAACCTACAAATTTTAGTTTTTACTTATGCATTATGTTGTCTAAACTAAACACTTACAATCTGATATGTGTCAATTTTTTTTAGGTTTTTCCTGAGTTTGCCGCAGCCCATTCTAATCTCGCTAGTGTGTTACAACAACAAGGAAAATTAAATGAGGCTCTGATGCATTATAAGGAAGCTATTCGGTAAGATTCATATTTTTAATCCTCCTCATAGCAGTGTTGTTCATGATTCCAATACATTTAAGCTGAACAGTTGTATTTTCTATTTATTATATTGTAAAGTTCTGGCAAAAATGTACTTCAATCGACAATTGGTTTTAGTATGATCTAATTGTTACATGTAAAGGTAAAGTATTGTGCTTTTTCTTTTTCTGGCACTGTGGCAATAAAAGACAATAGCACAGCTGCTAAATTTTCCCAATTTTTACACTATCTCCTAATTTCTGAAAAGATCATAATCTCTTACATTTTAGACAATTTCGGCCAAATTCCTTTATGTAGGGAAGTTTCGGAGTAAATATTCCTACAATTTGTGGAAAAATCACCACAAGTAAAGCATTTTTAAAGAAGGCAGTTTGCAACTTATCATACTTAGATTATCACATTTTAAAAAAGAATTTCTTTAAACTGCCAAACATACCACTTTACTATTACTAAGATATTTATTATCTTATTAATTTTTAATTTACTTTCTATATTAATTTTTCAGATTACATTTGAGTTTATTTCTGTACCTACTACTATATTTTATTAGTGGAAAGTAAAAATCCCTACTCTAAAAATGAAAATACCTTTCCCTACCTCCAGCCCTTACAAAATTTTAGATGTGCTGTAGGGAATTTGGCATGACATGAAAATCTATCTCATTCCTATTTCCTAAGATTGGCATCTATACAATAGTATCTATTGTGACTTTTTTTAAAATTAGGTTAGAAGCTTATCCTGTGTATAGAAGAATAGAAAGATAACATAAGAGCGGAAAATACTATGTGGATTTATTGTGCAAGTTCCTATACATCAAAAGTGGGGACCTTACACAATAAGTAAATCTGCAAAGCCTAGTTCATAAGTGCTCACCTGAAAATTAAGATATTGATATTTGAATTCAGCTACATTTAGATTTTACAGGCATTTTTTTACTTAAAATGTATATTGTTCTACGATATAAATTATGATTCTGTAGTTTAGCAACCAATAGCTCTGTAGGCTTATTTAATTGTTTATATTTTTGTCAGCAATTTTCCTTTTCTTAAGAACTCAACTCGTGTTTTGTTTGTTTTCTCTCGTTTAACTTTTGATTAAAGTTTTGTTTATTTTCATGCTACTGATATTCTAACTGTTTCAAAATTAAGTAAACTTTAAATAAATTAATTATGTTGTATTCAAGTCTTGCTCTCTTTTACCACCTGTAATAGTGCTCAAAAGTGGCGCAGCCACAATAATTGAACCACTAATTTTTTTAGATTAAAATTTTGTGCAGTTTACAACATTGTGGATGAAATGTTATTGCAAAAACATACGAAACAGCTGCAGAAAATATTAGAAGTACTATTAAAAAAAGAATAATTCAGAAATACCCAAACATTAACAATGTGCACTTACCTGCATTTTATAACTTAAAATCACTTACTTTATGACAAAGAAAGAAGTGATATCATTTTAATGCTAAAATAACAGAAATTCATGTTGCTTGCTTTTCATTACATTGTATTTGATCAGATGTTTTAACCCCCGTTCCCCTTCTGGAATCTATTGAATGATTTAGGCATAGAGCAAGCAGTAAACAATTGCTTATTTGAATTAATATATTTGTCGAGATATGTGTTCCATTGTGCTTAAAAGATGTAGGCTAAACATCTCAAGAACAAGTGCAGATATCACCATAAAATTTCATATTTAGGGAGATTATGTAATAATTTAGAACTTTATGAAATTTTTAGTAATTTGCATGATTATGGGTTATTTAAAACTAAAGATCTGTATAGCATTCTTCTGAATGAGAAAAGTAGGGAGTCTTGCAGTATATGCTTTGAGCACAGACAGTTTTTGCAACTCCAAAAAGATCACAATTGAACAATGTTAAAGTGTGGTAAGCATTCATTTCTGGTATATTATAGAGCTCAATTGAACAACGTTAAAGTGTTGTAAGCATTCATTTCTGGTGTATTATAGAGCTCAATGACTGAAGAGAATGTACATTTAGTAAACCGTTGACTACTGCTGCCAACCTGAACAACTTCATAAAGCTATTAAAAGGGGTAGATTAAGTCTCCCATAAGTTTTAAGTGTCTCCCCTACTTTTTTCTTTGTTTAATTTTGAATGGGAGTAATATTGAGTTAAAATGTAAAATTGTTTGCTTCATGAATCCTTTTGTTAACACTTTACAACATAATTGAAAAGTGTTTATGACTTTGTTCATTGTGTCTGTCTGTTCGCACGATAACTGCCATAAAAATGACTATCAAAATGAAATTTTAGTATGTTGTTGAGACAGTCTGTGGAACATATGAGAATGTAAATGAATAATATCATCTAATTACTGTTGGATTGAACCCGGGTTGAAAAAATGAAATACATTGAACCCTATGGGATCTAATTTTTCAAACGTTTTTTAAGCGAATTGGGAAATATTCAAATTATCCCATAAAATATATAAATAAAATTTAGCAAAATATGTTCAGTATAATAGCAAAAATTAAGCACACATCCACAACAGAAGGTCTTTATTTTACTTCCTATAAAACGTACAAAAGTTTAAAAAAAAGGCCAGAGCGCTTTCGAGCATAAGTATGCTCTTCATCAGTGGCTACACGGAAATAAAATTTGAATCGTTCATATATAGACCAGATATAGCGACAAAATTTGCATAAATATAATTTACAAAAGGATCTACATTTAGACAAGGATAAATCGTAAACTATTTTTTTAGAGTTTCAAAAATTTCAACAACAAAAGAACAGCATATTAAATTACAATTTAATTACAGAAATCAAAAAAAGGGGAGGGGTGGCAATCAAGCATAATCCCAAAGATGAAGACGTCAAAGATAACTTTGCAGAGACTTGAATTGCATGGAGTCAAGAATGAGTCACCAAGCGTAACTCAAATTCATAACAGGGTCAGAATTACAAACTGACTCACAGTAAATATAAATAAAAAGGGATTCAAAAAGGAGAATATCACGAGAGTTATTACAACGCATCAAAAGGAAAGTATTTTCAAAAAGAGGCTGAAAATTATCTTTAACAACAAATTGAGCAACATATACCCCAGCAAAGCTTTTATAATCATCCTTATCACCCAGTTTATCAGACCGAATACGGTTAAATAAAGAAATATTAGAATGTGCAGGTCTGAAACCAAACTCAGAACAAAAATGGATAAAGGGGCAGAAAATCCGAGGACGATTTTCCTCCCCTTTATTAAACTCTAAAGCGCTCTGGTCCTTTTTTTTAAAACTTTTGTACATCTTATAGGAAGTAAAATAAAGACCTTCTGTTGTGGATGTGTGCTTAATTTTTGCTATTATAACATCAGACGTGATGCTAAATTATTTATTTATATGTTCAATAGTTTTTTAAATGAAAATTTAAATAATAATGACTCCCATATAATATGAAGAGATCATGTGACCCACTTCAAAATAAAATAGGGCCTCCATATTTTTTTCCAGAGTAAAAATCATGATTTTTAACGTTCTTTTAAATTTATATTTTGTGTTGCATCCTCCCTAAAGCTGCTTAATTTTGCGTAATTTTTGTGTATGTATATTCTGTGCCAATGCAATTATGATATCTTTCAGTTTAAATGATCATCAAACTTTGATTATTTCTGCAAAGAAGCCTAATTTTATTGGATGCAGAATATAAACAAGTCATTGTAAGATGGATTTTATAAGAATTGCTGAATTTTTTTTCACTCAAAATTATTTAACTCAGGAGTTTGGAATAAAAGTGTATGAATGAAATATTCACTGCTTCTACACAGAGAACCAGATGATTTATATTTCGATGACTTCAATTGAATAAAGTTCATTTTTTTTTTTAATGAACTTTCCAGGTAAAATAAATTATTGTAGTTCTGTGATAATTAAAAAGTATCACCTCTAAATGTATCACATTTTGCATTTCAGTTGGAAAGTGTTTCATAATTAATGCTTTATTCCTGATTGATCTTCCTTGTTAACCGTGTCTGTGAATAATTTGTTTTAAAAAAAATTTCTTTAGAATATCCCCCACTTTTGCTGATGCATATTCTAACATGGGGAACACTCTGAAAGAAATGGGCGACATTCAAGGAGCTTTACAGTGTTACTCTCGGGCCATACAAATCAATCCAGCATTTGCAGATGCACATAGTAATTTAGCATCTATTCATAAGGTGAGTTATCTGTGAGACCTCAAATGCTTGCAGTTACTTTTATTTCCCTTTGCAAATTTATATATTGCTTACCTTAATTTAACATTGTCTAATGGTGTTGAAGTAGCACTTAAATATAGAATTTGCTTTCCCAACTGAGCAAATGTCAAATACTGTGTGTTATGCAGTTGAAGGGATTAATGTCCAACTTAGTTAATTCTTTATACATATTGAGTTCAGTTTGAAATGGGTGTGTGAATTTTCCGAACATTCAGCAAAAGTATCACTGCACACAGGATCGAAACACAGCTTTCTATGCTTATTTTGCTTATTGCTTTATCTTTTCAAGTTGAGTAGCCAAACTGTAGGACATTTTCACAAATATTTCTTTTTTTCGATATGTGAGTATGCAGCGGAGTCGTGGATGGCTTCGTGGTAGGATTGAATTTGTCAGTTCACATAGTTTTTAAAATTGCAACATATAGCAAGTTTTCTTGCTTCTATTGCAGATATTGATGCATTGCTGACGAGCATGAAATCGGTTCATGAATGCTCTTGTCTGCAATGGGAATGTATTCCAAATTTATAAATGCTTTAGAGCCATAATACCAAATACTTTGCCCTTTTTATCTTTCGAAATGATCTTGCTACTGCGCAGAATTTTAAAGCCCCTTTCCCTGTATAAAATTCTGGCCAAGTCTTTACAAAGCAATGACTCTTTTATAGTTTTAGTCTGGCTGAGTTTGCGCTGTGGATATAAATTTTGGATTTGAGAATAGACCCTTTAAAGTGTTCTTTTGTGTGCTTTGTACATTAGCTTGTTACAAAATTTAAGAATTTAATGTAAAAGAAGGATAAGTGTGTGTCATCTATAATGGCACAATAATTAACAATAGCACATCCTTGTAAAGTTATTAGGCATGGTTTATATATATATATATATATATATATATATATATATATGTATACCATTATATATATATATATGCCTTGGAATATATATATACCATGCCATGTTTATATATATATATATATATATTCTTAATTCTCTTAACTTCAATAATTTATTTGCAAAACATCAGCACTTGTTACCCGTAAAGGAAATCAAAACACAAAAATCCTTCAAATATAATTTACCAATTCGTAGAACTATTTACAATTACAATGAAGTTTCCAGGACATTAAACTCCGATGACCTCACATCATGTGTATGCAGCAATAAAAATCTTGCCCCTTATGTCAACTCTTCTCATGGACACATTATTACTGGGGATCTCAGTATAGTTCAGGATGATATACTTAGGGATATTATGAATAAAGGGTCTAAATTTCGCATTCCATTCTGCCATCACCCTAAACAACTTCTTCAGTCTATATCATTTGATTTTGATAAATTCATATATCAACTTGCTTGTTCACATTCCATTCCTATTGAAGCATTCCATCTATGGAAGTATACTACCTTGCATCTACTTAAAAATGTTATATTATAAACATTAAATTAACGAAGCCTAGGTATCCTTATAAGCAACTCCTATCTGCTATTAAAGAACTACAACAACATTTTGTCATAACTTATGTAGATAAAGCTTCTAATAATTATGCCATCATTTGTAAAAAATTTTATGTTTCTCTGTTACAGAATTACTTAAAAAATAATCAAATTTTTAAACCCATTAATAATCAGTCTATCAAAATCAAAACTAAAATGCTAAAATTATATACACAATTAAATATTAATTATAAGTTTTTTAAATTTCCTTATGTTACTTTGGTTCCTAAATTCCATAAATCACCTCTCAGTTTTAGAACAGTCACTTGTGGACATAATACCTTTACCACTACAGCTAGTAAGCACTTGCTTAACTGTTTAAATAGAATTAATGAATCTCTTAAATTTAGGAATTCAGGATATTTCATTTTGAACAATAGTTTTGATTTAGTAAATCACCTTAGCAAGCTTCCACAAATTCTAGGTTTCCACCTTTGATTTTAAAGACCTCTTTAATAATATTGTCATTAAAGATTTATATAAAGTTATTATCTCTCCTTTTCAGGAATATCTATCTTCCAATAATGTTGCATTTAATGTCACAAACTTTCCTATGCTCTTGCACTTTGTGTTATACAACAATTATATTATCCAAGGTGATAACATTTATTTACAAACAGCTGGTGTATCACTGGGTGGCTGTAGTAGAAGTATACTCGCTAACTTATATCTTCATTATTATAAATGTCATTTTAACTCTAATTCATATATTATATATAGATATGTTGACAACTTAATTTGTATTATCATTGATGATTCCTATCCTATTAATATTGATTTTTACCCATCTAACCTAGAATTAATTCCTATTGAGCCTAGCGTTAGTCAAACTGTAAATTTTTTAGACCTAAATTTAGATACCCTCAATAATCATGTAATCACCAATCTATATGATAAAAAAGATTCTTACAACTTCACTATCATAAAGCTGCTATCATATCATTCTTGTAATTCTATTCAATTGTTTAGAAACATCATTTTAAACCAGCTATTTCGAATACATCGACTTTCTGATCCTCGGTTTCACTTTCTCCACATCAATAATCTTAAACGCATTTGTCAAAATTACCAGTATCCGGAAGTATTTGTAAATAATATTATTAATAATTTCAAATATACCACGTAATAATTTAACACATGCATTATTTATCTTTGATTGGATAACTCAATTTTGAGAATTCACCCACTCTTATCACCTAACTTACCACTTGGCCTGAGTCTAATACCGTTTACTATTTTCGAATGACTATATTCCACTTGTCCTGAGTCCTATACTGATTACTATTTTTGAAAGTCTCCATACATTTTATGTATCGTTCAAATGTATTCATTCCGGTGCCCACTCGCATTGACGTAGTGAGGTGAAATGCTCAGTCGCTTGTTGAACTTATACGTGGTAACAATGCTTGTGAGTTCATATTTCTGTTCGAGGAGGTATTATTTTTCTGATTTGTAATTCAATTGATTTATTTTTCTCCTTCCACTAGCCAGTAGACAGTTCCAATGGTGTCTATAGTTAAATACTATCGCCATTGTCAGAAACTGGCTATTCTATCTGTTTTAATTCGAATTGTATGGCTGTCCTGATGAGAATGCAATTTCGAACTAACCGCCATTTTTTGTGTAGTTTCAATTGATTGTTCTCTATGTCTTAATCTTTTATCTTGAGCTTATTATTATTGCCTTTTCTCATTTTTGCCGTGTTTTCTTTTTATTTATATACTTTTAATTGTGAATTTTGTATCCTAATATTCTTCTCATCCCCTTTCCATTGTAGTGATATGTTACCTTCTATCTTTATCCTTAGTCTTGGTCTATAGTTACTCATTTGTAACAGATATGCTATAGATGGGTTTTATTGTACATACAGTAGTTTATGCATAATTTTCGATTAAAATCTTTCAATTTTTATTTATATATATATATATATATATATATATATATATATAAAGGTAAAATAAAGAATAATGAGATTATAAGAATAGTACACATTAATAGGCTTCAAATTCAGTAGTTGTTTATAATAGGTGTTACTAAATGGGTCTTTGTTGCCCAGTACACATGTAGTATGGGGAAATGCGGTAGCAATGAAACTAAGATTTAGTGCTTTTATTCACTTTCAAATATTATTATGGGGCCATAGGATATTAGGGCATCCAATATTGTGATCCATTAAATTAAAATTTTGGGTCAGTATTTGAACATCAATATTGATATGGAAATTTGGTATTACATGGGTTTTGTGCATATCATATTTTGCTAGATTGAAAACTTAACTATTCTGTACAGCTCTTTATTTTCAGTATTTTTAAATTCATAATAACCATGCTAGAATGTGTTAATTTGTAACTCTATTCTCTATTCTTCTGTTTTAAGTTTGTGAACAAAATATGTTTTTGAAAGATCTATTTTCCATCAAATCAGCATATTATTATTTATAGGCATTTTGTCCTGATCGTGTAATCCATTTCATTAAATTTTATTCTTGGTCAAAAATTATGAATCCATTAAACTATTTGATCCTTTCTCAATTTCTTTATATTTCCTTATAAAACAAAGCTAACACATACAATTATTTTTCTTTGTATGATATATTTTTTTTATTAGTTTTGTTTTTAGTAGGTAAGGTTTTTATTTTATTTTGTTTTCAAAACTGAAACTAACATGTTGCTTTATATTATTACCTTATTAGATTTTTCATTTCATTGTTGCTCTTTGTATGTTTATGTTTAATTATGTGAAAAAAACTTTTTCTCTTTCAAACTTGTTGATTTTTTGTACATTTTGTCCAACCTTTTCCATGAGCAAATTCTTATATTCTAAAATTCAGAAATATTAATATCAATACTGGTATCCATCAAATTTTTGCTATTCAAAGACAAAATGTTGTAAACTTTATGAGAAAAGCATGGTCTGGTAAAACAAAAATGAATGTACTATGCATATCTATAACTCTGCTCTATTTGATGTGCTTTTTATTATGTACCAGATTTGTTTAGATGTTCAATGTTCAGTAAACAAACATAGATTAATATATGCAAAATTAATCTTGTTCTTATACTCGGTATTTGAAATTTGTAAAGAATTAATTGAATATTATAATCCTTATAACAAACAAATGCATCTTAAATGCATTTTACAATACTTATGTATTGCATCTTGAAAAATGTCCATTAAAAAAATAATTGGTTCTTTTGGATTTATGATTTAGGGAATTCTGACCATCGGGACTAAAATGTGTTTCGGGCATTCAGTTTGAAGGTTCATGTGACCCACCTAGCTGTCTTAGTTTTTGAAGCTGTTTCGCGAACGTTTATAGGGAGGGGTATCATTTCTGATTTAGTGTAGTTTTATACTCCTGGTGACAAATTCCGATGCATTTGACCTCTTAATTGTTTAAAGGTTACAGGTTTCCTAGTTCTGACTCACTTGTAGCCAATGGACTATTTTAAGTAACATTTGCAGGGATGTTGCACCTGCTCCAAACTGTGTCAAATCTAGTACCCTGATACAAATTGCACCAATTTTCATGTTTTCTGTATATTTTGCGCCGACCTGTGCCAATTTCAAAATTCAATAAAAAAGAAAAGTTCAGCAAATATTAAAAATTCTCTGATTTTTCCAAAACCCTGCGCGTACCTCAGTACTTTAGGAATATTTTCTAAGACCAACTTTTTCGTTTATTTCCATAAAATACGCGAATTCATGGATAAAAACTTGCACCATTCAATTCATTTTCCTGTGCATTCTGAGCGTCCTTATCAGTTTGTATCCACATTCATCTTCAAATGATTCCATATCCATACCTGCCAACTGTTACACATTATGCGTAAAATTTTAACTGATCTTTACGCTTTTACGCATATATTGCTATATTTTACGCATTTCCGCATTTATTTGAATTTTTTTAACATTACTAGGAAATCAATCTTCGGCGAAATTCTCGGGCTTTTTTTGTTTGAAATTTATCAATTAACCAGTCATGGTATAATTTCTCGAAAACACGATTTTCCGCTTTTTTAGCACTGATATCTACCATTCCGGGGATCGTAGCAAATCTATATAATAAAAGGCAATGTCTGTGTATCTGTGCGTCTGTCTGTCTTATACACTATACGTTTCGCGACCGCGCGTCGGAGAGCTACGAAATTTGGCAATCGGAGACCCTGGGGGGGTGGGAAGGGGACACGTGAAAACCGATTTTTAAAATTTTAATTATTTTTTTTGTTATTTAATATTTTATGCGATTTCGACCGTTTTTTGACATTTTTGCCCTTTTTTCTCCACGATCCAGACATCGTAGAAAAAAACAAATCACACCATCGGAAATGTCGGCAGCTATTTGCTGTGTTAGCTGAGTGACTTGACTAGAAAAATTTGAAAGTCATTTGCAGATTTAGCAGTGTTGGTCATATCCCTATCCGAAGTGCTGGTAGAAAAATTTTTGTAGCAGATGATACGCAGTAGTGATGTGTTTTCTCAAGAAAGCAAGCTCGTTAAACACAAACACAATTTATTTGTTGTGAGATCCATTGCATCAGATAAAGTTACAAAATAAATCACTGTAACATTCGTTGCAAAGCAAAACTATATACAATGAGCTAGCAAGCTCATGAAAAAGGTTTTAAACAGTCTATGACTAGGCACACACTCTCAGTTACTATAACATCGGTAAGTAGAAAAAACAGCTACTGTACCACTCATGCCGTGCACGTTAATGAAGCCACCATCATCAGGTCTCACGTCATGGCTTTAGAAGTTAGACTACTCTCTACCGATCAAGGTCTGCCTTCCATACAAGGTCTTTCACCGTCGATCACCGTCTGATCGATCTGACTAAGTCTATCAAGTCTGAGTCTGAATCTGACTAGTCAATCCTCTGACTAAGTCTATCCGGTCTCTACTACATGGTCAGTCAAGGTCTGAATAACTGAGAATGTGTCCTATCATATATACACTGTGATGGGTACGCTCCGGAACACAACCGTTGACGACAGCGCCCTCACTATATGCAAATCAGGATGCGCGCGCGGCGAGATGGCGATTTGCATGAATGGCATGTTCTGTTCCCGTCACGAGTCGTTCACGAGAACGGTAGAACCATTCTAAAAATGTAAACACGTTCTCGCGATAACGAGAATCGCGACGAAAACAGAACCAAGTTTCCAACAATCGGCCCCCTCATGCAAAACCCCAAATCTCGGCGCACGTGCTATCAATCAATGAAATTACTCTAAAAAAACATAACAGCAAAAATGTCAAGTTCTTTAGTATCCAGCAAAAACATAAAGTATATACATTACTTTTCATGTTGAGCAAAAAAAATTTTTATCATTGAAAGAAAATTTTAGATATCATTGAAACACTAAGTTCCAAAAATTGAATTTAAGTCAAAATTTAAGTTTCAAGAAATTTAAGTATAATAATTTAAATTTAACATTTAAGATTAAAAAATTTTACTATAAATATCAAATTCAAGTTGTGTAGAAAATTTTATGTATAATTATTAAATTTAACATTTAAGATTAAAAAAATTTCACTATAAATATCAAATTCAATTTGTGTAGAAAATTTCATGTATAACTATTAAATTTAACATTTAAGATTAAAAAATTCACTATAAATATCAAATTCAATTTGTGTAGAAAATTTCATGTATAACTATTAAATTTAACATTTAAGATTAAAAAATTTACTATAAATATCAAATTTAATTATGTAGAAAATTTTATGTATAATTATTAAATTTAACATTTAAGATTAAAAAAATTTACTATAAATATTAAATTCAATTATGGCTGTTCATTATCTCTGTCCAAGACCAGTATACATAATTAATACTAATAGCAATGACACAGATAATGAAAGATTTTTTTTTTTCTTTCTGTGTTGTATTCAAATTTAAATAAGTGGTTTGTCATCAATGAATCATAGCCAAGTGTATGATAACAAGGAGTAAACACACAAAATAATACACATAAGCATAACTGTCTTATGCGGGAATTGAAAACATGGATATATATATACATTCAGTGTAATGTGAAAAATTTTAGAAAGTTCATTGTAAACAATACACATATATATACTCTAGATACAATTATCTGCATCACAGAGGGAGGAGTAAATTATACGATATCCTAACCATATTTTGTAAAAGAAAGAAAAAAAATTTTAGAAGTTACAAATTTAATCATTTTTGTTTTTGAAAATTTGATTACAAAAGTTTAATGCTCTATCTTTGGTCATTGGTTTTGTAAAGTAATCTGCTACATTTTCCTTGGTATTTACAAAGATGATTTTAAAAGATTCATTCTCAACTAAATTCCTCAGGAAATGGTACTTTATATCAATATGTTTGGTTCGGTTATTCTCTATTGGGGAATTTGAAAAATTAATTGCAGCTTGGTTATCACAGTAGATTATGCAATTATTTCTGTTAAATTTTAACCCTAGCTTCATACATTCCTCAATGATATTTTGTAGCCAAATAACTTCTTTCGCAGCTTCTGTCAATGAAACATATTCCGCTTCCATCGTTGACAGACTAACACACTTGTGTTTAAATGTACGCCAAGAAACGGGTACTCTATCTATAAGAAATAACATACCCCCGAGTGACACCCTGTCATCCCTATTGCAGGCAAAATCCGAATCCGAGTAGCAATTTAAATTTAAGTTACCAATGCCTGATAAGTTTAACATGTAATTCTTTGTTTTCTCAAGATATCCTAAAAGTTTAAGTAATGCGTCCCAATGTTTCATGCCAGGATTCTCTTGGAATTGAGACAGAATATTTACAGCGTAACATATATCTGGTCTAGTTCTACTTGACAAAAAGGCTAAACATCCTATCAAACTTCTGTATGGGATATTTTGCATTTGTTTTAATTCTCCATCATTCATTGGGCAATCATTTTTACTCAACGTGATTCCTTTTGTAATAGGGAGTGAAGAAATAGGATATTTGAATTCTTTAAACATTTGGCAAATTTTATCAATATACTGCCTTTGATGTATAAAAATTTTGTTATTGATTTCTGTAAATTCCACACCTAACAGTTTTTGGACCTTTCCTAGAGTTTTGATATCAAATTCTTCCTTTAGTAAAGAAACTGCATGATCAATATCACCTTGATGTTTTGAAAATAAAACTATGTCATCCACATATACCAACATTAATACATTGTTCTGGTAAAAATATGCACAATTGCACCATTTGAGTTTGAAGAAATTTAATTTTCTCAAAGTGGTGTCAAGCTCATTATACCACTCTCTGCCGCTCTGATGTAAGCCATATATTGCTTTTTTCAGCAAACAGACATGATTTTGTTGGTTCGGATCGACATATCCAGGTGGTTGTTTCATAAACACTTTGGCATTCAATTTAGCATAAAGGTATGCTGACTTGATGTCTAATTGAAAATGCTTCCAGTTAAGCAAACATGCAAAAATTGCAAAAAAAGCTCTTATTAAGCAAAAATTTATAACGGGGCTAAATACTTCGTCATACGAATCCCCCTTCTCTTGTGAATATCCCTGAGCCACTAATCGAGCTTTGAATCTCTTTACTATTCCATTTTCATCCCTTTTGATGGTGTATACCCATCTGGATCCGATTATCTTTTGTGAGGTGGGTGTAGGCACTAAGTCCCAAACACCTCTCTCTTGCATTATTGCTATTTCATTATTCATGGCTTCTTGCCATTCTTGCGAGTGCGGAGATTCAATTGCCGATTTATAGTTTTTGGGAACTATTATCTCTATGTTGCTTGCCTCTGGCCTGGATTTGATATCCCTCTTTTCTCTGAAGTTAAACAAATTTTGGTCATAATGTATGTTAGCCTTAGCACAGAATTTTTTAACATCATTATGACTTCTCAGCCTATGTTTATCACCCCTCACTGAGTAGTAAACATCAGTTCGAGTTCCATCAGGCCTGGGTACAGCTTTCCTTTCCCAATCTATGTTTGAACAGGGGGTCAGATCGGAATCAGCAGGAGAGTCCTCTTCCTCACTAGTATGACTAGTGTCATGGCTCTCACCTGCTTCTTCCTCTGACTCATTATCCAAACATCCCGATCCTGAATCTGATGTTCGAGTAAAACCCGATTTCTTTTGGGTGAAGTTTCTAGGTCGAATGGGGTCCAGGACGCCTTCCGCTGCTTCCATCTCCTCAAAACGGACATTGCTTATTTCTAATATTTTTCTTTCTTTCACAAGAAGAATTCTATAGCCCCTGGTATTTTCCGCATATCCTACCATAACTCCCAGTTGAGCTCTTAGGTCTAGCTTCTTCCTAAGCTGTTTTGCTATACCAGCATAAGCCTTACATCCAAAAACTCTGAGATGGGATACAGCAGGCTTCTTCCCATAGTACAATTCGTGTGGAGTTTTAACTTTAAATTTATGGCAAATCCTGTTCTTTGTATAAGTAAAACATAGGATTGCCTCTGCCCACATTTTGTCACCAACTTTGCTTTGATTAAGCATTGCCTTGACACAATCTAACGCTGTCAGGTTGAATCTTTCAGATACCCCGTTTTGTTCGGGTGTATAAGTGTTAGATCGTTCATGCTTAATCCCTAACTTTTTCAAAAAAGTTTTAAATTGACTGTGACAAAATTCCATGCCGTTATCAGTACGGATGCACAAAATCTTTTTGCCTAATTGTCTCTCCTGACAAGCTTGAAAATCCTGAAAAACTTTGAACACATCTGATTTTTGTTTTAAAATAAAAACAAACACCTTGCGGCTAAAATCGTCTGTAATAGTCAAGAAGTATTTGTTTCCCCCCAATGAAGCTACAGGCATTGGACCACAAACGTCCATGTGCAGTAATTGCAAAGGTTCTGTAGATCTAATCCTGCCTATTGGTTTGTACGAAACTCTTTTAGATTTTGCAAGTTTGCAATGAATGCAATTTACTTTTGCATATTTTAATTTTGGGAGTCCGTTTGCCGCGGAAACTTTACTTGTTTGGTGCAAGTAGTCTGAGTTAATATGGCCATATCTTCTATGCCATAATTCAGTTTTGTTCAGAATTTCAACTGTTGAACCACTAATTTTATTTGACTTTGATTTTAAATCAGATTTGTTTTTCCTTTTATTCAAGTTAGGCCTAATTTTGTTTTGACTTTGACTATTTGTTGCAGGGGTTTTTCTAACCTGTTTAGAATTTTTGTCCCTATCCTGATCTCCTTTACGGCCCTCAACACTACTATTTAAACTTTTAGTTGAGTACTGTGGTTTTAAGAAATACAATCCTTCTTTACGTTTAGCGTAAAAGAAATTTTCTCCCTCAGGAGTCTTAAACCATAGAACACCTTTGGCTGCACTAAAAGAATAGCCCTGCTCTTCTAATACAGATGCGGCCAACAAGTTACGCCGTAATTTTGGTGAATACATAACATTTTGTAGCACAATATTATTTGTATGATCTTTAAATTTAACATACATGTTCACCGTTCCAATAGCCTCAACTGGGCTTTCCATATCACCCACTGCTAGCGACATAGATGTATCCTTACATTTATCAAATTTTGAAAACATTTTAACATCATTACAAAAGTGTCGCGTAGCAGCGGTGTCAATCACCCAGCTGAGCCTATTGTCAGGATTATCAACAATATTAGCTTCTACATTTATATTTGAAAATACTTCAATAATACTAGAGCTAGTCATCTTTTTCAATTTTGGGCATTGTGCCTTTACATGACCAGTTTTATTACACATAAAACATGGTCCTATGACCTTTATAGACTTTTTAACTTTGGTGACATTTTTGCTTTTAGCGTTAACATTAGAAAAATATACAGATGAATTGGAACTTACATTGTTATTGTCATGATCCCTCTTCAACTGCCTAATCCTGCCCTCCTCTAGAGAAAGTTCTTTTTGAATTTTGTCCAGTTTAAAGTCTGTATCACACCATCGATAAATATTCTGGATGATGCTCTGGAAAGAATCTGGTAGATACCGGATGGCTTGGAATGCCACGTACACGTCCTCCACTGGATGGTTCACGTTTTTGAGCTTGGTGACAGCTTTCCTAATCCTCGTACAGAATATATCGATGGGCTCCTCGATTTCCGGGCGAAGACTGAAAAACTCGTCCAACAGATGAACTAGATTGGCGCGCGTTGGGGCCTCAAAAAGCGCCTCCAACTTCTCCCACGCATCCGCCGGGCTGTCGCCGATGTCGAGCAGTTCTCTGTACTCCGCCGAGATATTTCGAAACAGGATGGAAAGTGCGCGGTCGCTGCTGCGCATATACTCCTCTCGCTCGCGGCGTGACGTAGATTCTGTTGGAAAATTTAAAATTTGCAGATAGCAAAGCACGCACTGTCAGAGTCAATAAGTGTTGGCTGGGTCATGAAAGTACACAAGTCCAGTTTTAAAGGAAAACTTCGTTCACTTTATTTGGTGAAAAACACAACTCAGCATATTACACATACCTGGTAATTCTCCATGCCGTAAAACATCAAAATAAACTATGTACAAAAGATTTTTAGTTGTAAATGACTAGACAGAGATTCCTTGAAGCATTTGGTAGTAAATTACTATACTACCTCTATCAGTTGCGTATATTTCAGCCACCATCACTTGGTAAAGGGAAACCAAAGGATATAACATCAGGAAAATATTTAAAGCGGCTTCCGAACGTTTGTAAGTAAATTTAACGTTCAATACATCTGCATCCGTTTCGACTATTCACCGTCGTCAAACGATATTCCGCAGTACTTCAGTCAAAAACATTTCTGTCTGATCTCGATCGACCTTTCTACTGTCGACCTATCTCCAATGTCTCCTGCAGACGTCTCCTTAATGTCTGATTGCTTCAAGAAACCTCTGCCCTATATATCCGAGAATGGACAGTTCCGGAAACGCCCCCGGATATGCAAATCAGATGCGTACGCATTGAGAACTGATTTGCATGAAACCTCATGTTGAAAAACGTCACGGTTCACGCCGGTGAACGGGAAGAGTCGTTCATATTAAATTTGCATAAACGCCTGCTCACGGGAACGTGAATCGCGATGTATCGATTATTTCCAACAGATTCGTCGACTGGTAATGCAATACGGTTGATGTGGCCGTAACATCCTTCTCCTTTCAGGATAAATGAAATTTCATTACGCCAGGTGACGTAATTGTCCCTGTTTAACGCTTCTATGCCGTTGCTCACCTCCATAGTCTTTAACTGTGACTAGAGTGCGTTGTTTACCTTTCTGCTTGATGCAAATGGCGCCGGTCGCGGCCCCCGTCGATGGAATTCACAACTCTTCACTGCTGCTTTATCACGGATAAAAGTTATGGCCTTGACATACTACGGCCCATAACCAAATGTCCGTTTGCTATTGCTGTGTTAGCTGAGTGACTTGACTAGAAAAATTTGAAAGTCATTTGCAGATTTAGCAGTGTTGGTCATATCCCTATCCGAAGTGCTGGTAGAAAAATTTTTGTAGCAGATGATACGCAGTAGTGATGTGTTTTCTCAAGAAAGCAAGCTCGTTAAACACAAACACAATTTATTTGTTGTGAGATCCATTGCATCAGATAAAGTTACAAAAAAAATCACTGTAACATTCGTTGCAAAGCAAAACTATATACAATGAGCTAGCAAGCTCATGAAAAAGGTTTTAAACAGTCTATGACTAGGCACACACTCTCAGTTACTATAACATCGGTAAGTAGAAAAAACAGCTACTGTACCACTCATGCCGTGCACGTTAATGAAGCCACCATCATCAGGTCTCACGTCATGGCTTTAGAAGTTAGACTACTCTCTACCGATCAAGGTCTGCCTTCCATACAAGGTCTTTCACCGTCGATCACCGTCTGATCGATCTGACTAAGTCTATCAAGTCTGAGTCTGAATCTGACTAGTCAATCCTCTGACTAAGTCTATCCGGTCTCTACTACATGGTCAGTTAAGGTCTGAATAACTGAGAATGTGTCCTATCATATATACACTGTGATGGGTACGCTCCGGAACACAACCGTTGACGGCAGCGCCCTCACTATATGCAAATCAGGATGCGCGCGCGGCGAGATGGCGATTTGCATGAATGGCATGTTCTGTTCCCGTCACGAGTCGTTCACGAGAACGGTAGAACCATTCTAAAAATGTAAACACGTTCTCGCGATAACGAGAATCGCGACGAAAACAGAACCAAGTTTCCAACAGGAAAGAGCAGAGAATTTCGAGTAAAAATATATAAATTTAAAATCTCAGGGACAAATTCTAATATTTTTTTATGATTTTAAAATAAAAGTCACTTTTGACTCAAAAAAACGATTTTTGGTTTTTAAATTCTCGCATAGTAAAAAGTACTCAGAATTTCGTCTAATAATCCATAATAAAATGCAGGGTAATGCCAATCAAATTAACGAAGATTTACGACCGCGTGTAATGTAAATTAAGATCTCCATAGTGTATTTTATGAAAGTAATAAATATACGTCTTCAAAGGTTGTCTAATTCAGCATAAATCCCTAAAATGTTATTTTGTTCATTAATTTCGCATAAACACTGCGATTGCGCAACTCAGTTTGTTCTCACGAAATCGCCAAGAGTACAATAGTATCTTTTTCCATCCATCTCAATCTTCTAAATATTGCATTTTTGATTGACTAAACTAGCTTATTTTTATATTCTAATTAATTATTACGATTAATTTCTTAATTATTTATGCATAAACAGTGCGATTATGTAATTCAGTTACTTCGTGTGAATTGCCGAGAGTACGTTAGTATCTTTTTCCATCCATCTTCATCATTTAAATGTTGCATATCAGATCGTCTAAACTAGCTTATTTTCATATTATTGCTAATTATTATGGTTAATTTTTTAATTATATTTGCATAATATAAATTTTTCTATTTAAAAAATGGGTATGAACTCTGTGAAGGGATATTTTCCAAAAAGTGGTATTAAAGCAATGATTTAGGCAAATAAAAAGGAAAACATCTTGACAGGAATATAATTCAGTGCTATATATATATATATATATATATTTTTTTTTTTTTTAATTAAAGATCAATATTTGTTATTCTCTTTAGTGAAAACCTGTGTTTTACCAAACATAAATATTTGTTTTCATTATAAAGTAATTCTCACTGGATAAAACCTTTATATATTTTTGTTTTATAATTTATTGTTCTGAAATTTTATAAAATTGGTGTCCTAAATTTTCATATTCTACCAGTACTATGCCTGATATTTAATGCAGGCACTTGTGCATAGTTAAATTCATTAGAAATGTCGTTTGAACGTGTAGTTTAATAAAAATCATTATAAATGTCATTCGCGCAAAATTTTACACATTCCAATTTTCCCAGGTTGGCAGGTATGCATATCAGAGCTATAAAACTATTTTATTTGTATAGTGTGAGTTAAAATAAACAATTATTTTACTCAACAAATTATTTTGCTCTTAAATTATTTGATTGCGTAATTCAGATTTTATTCCCAGGCATTGCTGAGAATACTCAATTATCTTTTTCCATCCAAGTCCATCCTCTTATTACTGCACATTAGCTTGTCTGAAATAGCATATTTTTATATTTTAAATGTAATATTTTAAATGTTAATTCTAAAAGTTAATTTATAAATTATTTTCGTATAAATAGTACGATTGCGCAATTCAGTTTTTATTCTCAGGCATTGTCTAGAGAATATAATTATCTTTTTCCATCCATGTCCATCCTCTTATTACTGCACATTAGCTGGACTAACCTAACTTATTTTCATATTTTGGTTAATTCTAACGGTTAATTTTTGAATTATTTTCGTATGAAAATAAAAGTTACGATTGCGCAATTCAGTTTTTATTCTGTTGGAAACTTGGTTCTGTTTTCGTCGCGATTCTCGTTATCGCGAGAACGTGTTTACATTTTTAGAATGGTTCTACCGTTCTCGTGAACGACTCGTGACGGGAACAGAACATGCCATTCATGCAAATCGCCATCTCGCCGCGCGCGCATTCTGATTTGCATATAGTGAGGGCGCTGCCGTCAACGGTTGTGTTCCGGAGCGTACCCATCACAGTGTATATATGATAGGACACATTCTCAGTTATTCAGAGACTTTACAGACCTTGACTGACCATGTAGTAGACGTGGGAGACTTTTCAGAGTTTAAGATCTTGTAGTTATGCAGACTTAAGACTCGACGTATAGTCAGATCGATCAGACGGTGATCGACGGTGAAAGACCTTGTATGGAAGGCAGACCTTGATCGGTAGAGAGTAGTCTAACTTCTAAAGCCATGACGTGTGACCTGATGATGGTGGCTTCATTAACGTGCACGACATGAGTGGTACAGTAGCTGTTTTTTCTACTTACCGATGTTATAATAACTGAGAGTGTGTGCCTAGTCATAGACTATTCAAAACCTTTTTCATGAGCTTGCTAGCTCATTGTATATAGTTTTGCTTTGCAACGAATGTTACAGTGTTTTATTTTGTAACTTCATCTGATGCAATGGATCTCACAACAAATAAATTGTGTTTGTGTTTAACGAGCTTTCTTTCTTGAGAAAACACATCACTACTGCGTATCATCTGCTACAAAAATTTTTCTACCAGCACTTCGGATAGGGATATGACCAACACTGCTAAATCTGCAAATGACTTTCAAATTTTCTAGTCAAGTCACTTAGCTAACACAGCAAATAGCAGCCGACATTTGGTTATGGGCCCAGTATGTCAAGGCCATAACTTTTATCCGTGATAAAGCAGCAGTGAAGAGTTGTGAATTCCATCGACGGGGGCCGCGACCGGCGCCATTTGCATCAAGCAGAAAGGTAAACAACGCACTCTAGTCACAGTTAAAGACTATGGAGGTGAGCAACGGCATAGAAGCGTTAAACAGGGACAATTACGTCACCTGGCGTAATGAAATTTCATTTATCCTGAAAGGAGAAGGATGTTACGGCCACATCAACCGTACTGCATTACCAGTCGACGAATCTACGTCACGCCGCGAGCGAGAGGAGTACATGCGCAGCAGCGACCGCGCACTTTCCATCCTGTTTCGAAATATCTCGGCGGAGTACAGAGAACTGCTCGACATCGACGACAGCCCGGCGGATGCGTGGGAGAAGTTGGAGGCGCATTTTGAGGCCCCAACGCGCGCCAATCTAGTTCATCTGTTGGACGAGTTTTTCAGTCTACGCCCGGAAATCGAGGAGCCCATCGACATATTCTGTACGAGGATAAGGAAAGCTGTCACCAAGCTCAAGAACGTGAATCACCCCGTGGAGGATGTGTACGTGGCATTCCAAGCCATCCGGTATCTCCCAGCCCAGTACCAGAGTATCATCCAAATCATTTATCGCTGGAGCGATAAGGATTTTAAACTGGATAAGATTCAGAAAGAACTGTCTCTAGAAGAGGGCAGGATTAGACAGTTGAGGAAGGATCATGACAATAATAATGTAAGTTCCAATTCATCTGTATATTTTTCAAATGTTAACGCTAAATGTAAAAATGTCACCAAAGTTAAAAAGTCTATTAAGGTCATAGGACCATGTTTTATGTGTAATAAAAATGGTCATGTAAAGGCACAATGCCCAAAATTGAAAAAGATGACTAGCTCTAGTATTATTGAAGTATTTTCAAATATAAATGTAGAAGCTAATATTGTTGATAATCCTGACAATAGGCTCAGCTGGGTGATTGACACCGCTGCTACGCGACACTTTTGTAATGATGTTAAAATGTTTTCAAAATTTGATAAATGTAAGGATACATCTATGTCGCTAGCAGTGGGTGATATGGAAAGCCCAGTTGAGGCTATTGGAACGGTGAACATGTATGTTAAATTTAAAGATCATACAAATAATATTGTGCTACAAAATGTTATGTATTCACCAAAATTACGGCGTAACTTGTTGGCCGCATCTGTATTAGAAGAGCAGGGCTATTCTTTTAGTGCAGCCAAAGGTATTCTATGGTTTAAGACTCCTGAGGGAGAAAATTTCTTTTACGCTAAACGTAAAGAAGGATTGTATTTCTTAAAACCACAGTACTCAACTAAAAGTTTAAATAGTAGTGTTGAGGGCCGTAAAGGAGATCAGGATAGGGACAAAAATTCTAAACAGGTTAGAAAAACCCCTGCAACAAATAGTCAAAGTCAAAACAAAATTAGGCCTAACTTGAATAAAAGGAAAAACAAATCTGATTTAAAATCAAAGTCAAATAAAATTAGTGGTTCAACAGTTGAAATTCTGAACAAAACTGAATTATGGCATAGAAGATATGGCCATATTAACTCAGACTACTTGCACCAAACAAGTAAAGTTTCCGCGGCAAACGGACTCCCAAAATTAAAATATGCAAAAGTAAATTGCATTCATTGCAAACTTGCAAAATCTAAAAGAGTTTCGTACAAACCAATAGGCAGGATTAGATCTACAGAACCTTTGCAATTACTGCACATGGACGTTTGTGGTCCAATGCCTGTAGCTTCATTGGGGGGAAACAAATACTTCTTGACTATTACAGACGATTTTAGCCGCAAGGTGTTTGTTTTTATTTTAAAACAAAAATCAGATGTGTTCAAAGTTTTTCAGGATTTTCAAGCTTGTCAGGAGAGACAATTAGGCAAAAAGATTTTGTGCATCCGTACTGATAACGGCATGGAATTTTGTCACGGTCAATTTAAAGCTTTTTTGAAAAAGTTAGGGATTAAGCATGAACGATCTAACACTTATACACCCGAACAAAACGGGGTATCTGAAAGATTCAACCTGACAGCGTTAGATTGTGTCAAGGCAATGCTTAATCAAAGCAAAGTTGGTGACAAAATGTGGGCAGAGGCAATCCTATGTTTTACTTATACAAAGAACAGGATTTGCCATAAATTTAAAGTTAAAACTCCACACGAATTGTACTATGGGAGGAAGCCTGCTGTATCCCATCTCAGAGTTTTTGGATGTAAGGCTTATGCTGGTATAGCAAAACAGCTTAGGAAGAAGCTAGACCTAAGAGCTCAACTGGGAGTTATGGTAGGATATGCGGAAAATACCAGGGGCTATAGAATTCTTCTTGTGAAAGAAGGAAAAATATTAGAAATAAGCAATGTCCGTTTTGAGGAGATGGAAGCAGCGGAAGGCGTCCTGGACCCCATTCGACCTAGAAACTTCACCCAAAAGAAATCGGGTTTTACTCGAACATCAGATTCAGGATCGGGATGTTTGGATAGTGAGTCAGAGGAAGAAGCAGGTGAGAGCCATGACACTAGTCATACTAGTGAGGAAGAGGACTCTCCTGCTGATTCCGATCTGACCCCCTGTTCAAACATAGATTGGGAAAGGAAAGCTGTACCCAGGCCTGATGGAACTCGAACTGATGTTTACTACTCAGTGAGGGGTGATAAACATAGGCTGAGAAGTCATAATGATGTTAAAAAATTCTGTGCTAAGGCTAACATACATTATGACCAAAATTTGTTTAACTTCAGAGAAAAGAGGGATATCAAATCCAGGCCAGAGGCAAGCAACATAGAGATAATAGTTCCCAAAAACTATAAATCGGCAATTGAATCTCCGCACTCGCAAGAATGGCAGGAAGCCATGAATAATGAAATAGCAATAATGCAAGAGAGAGGTGTTTGGGACTTAGTGCCTACACCCACCTCACAAAAGATAATCGGATCCAGATGGGTATACACCATCAAAAGGGATGAAAATGGAATAGTAAAGAGATTCAAAGCTCGATTAGTGGCTCAGGGATATTCACAAGAGAAGGGGGATTCGTATGACGAAGTATTTAGCCCCGTTATAAATTTTTGCTTAATAAGAGCTTTTTTTGCAATTTTTGTATGTTTGCTTAACTGGAAGCATTTTCAATTAGACATCAAGTCAGCATACCTTTATGCTAAATTGAATGCCAAAGTGTTTATGAAACAACCACCTGGATATGTCGATCCGAACCAACAAAATCATGTCTGTTTGCTGAAAAAAGCAATATATGGCTTACATCAGAGCGGCAGAGAGTGGTATAATGAGCTTGACACCACTTTGAGAAAATTAAATTTCTTCAAACTCAAATGGTGCAATTGTGCATATTTTTACCAGAACAAAGTATTAATGTTGGTATATGTGGATGACATAGTTTTATTTTCAAAACATCAAGGTGATATTGATCATGCAGTTTCTTTACTAAAGGAAGAATTTGATATCAAAACTCTAGGGAAGGTCCAAAAACTGTTATGTGTGGAATTTGCTGAAATCAATAACAAAATTTTTATACATCATAGGCAGTACATTAATAAGATTTGCCAAATGTTTGAGGAATTTTTAGCATTAAATTTTTGTAATCAAATTTCCAAAAACAAAAATGATTAAATTTGTAACTTCTAAATTTTTTTTTCTTTCTTTTACAAAATATGGTTAGGATATCGTATATTTTACTCCTCCCTCTGTGATGCAGATAATTGTATCTAGAGTATATATATGTGTATTGTTTACAATGAACTTTCTAAAATTTTTCACATTACACTGAATGTATATATATATCCATGTTTTCAATTCCCGCATAAGACAGTTATGCTTATGTGTATTATTTTGTGTGTTTACTCCTTGTTATCATACACTTGGCTATGATTCATTGATGACAAACCACTTATTTAAATTTGAATACAACACAGAAAGGAAAAAAAAAATCTTTCATTATCTGTGTCATTGCTATTAGTATTAATTATGTATACTGGTCTTGGACAGAGATAATGAACAGCCATAATTGAATTTAATATTTATAGTAAATTTTTAATCTTAAATGTTAAATTTAATAGTTATACATGAAATTTTCTACACAAATTGAATTTGATATTTATAGTGAAATTTTTTTTAATCTTAAATGTTAAATTTAATAATTATACATAAAGTTTTCTACATAATTGAATTTGATATTTATAGTGAAATTTTTAATCTTAAATGTTAAATTTAATAATTATACATAAAATTTTCTACATAATTGAATTTGATATTTATAGTGAAATTTTTTAATCTTAAATGTTAAATTTAATAGTTATACATGAAATTTTCTACAAATTGAATTTAATATTTATGGTAAATTTTTTTTTATCTTAAATGTTGAATTTAATAATTATACATAAAATTTTCTACATAATTGAATTTGATATTTATAGTAAAATTTTTTAATCTTAAATGTTAAATTTAATAATTATACATAAAATTTTCTACATAATTGAATTTGATATTTATAGTGAAATTTTTTAATCTTAAATGTTAAATTTAATAATTATACATAAAATTTTCTACACAAATTGAATTTGATATTTATAGTAAAATTTTTAATCTTAAATGTTAAATTTAAATTATCATACTTAAATTTCTTGAAACTTAAATTTTGACTTAAATTAAATTTTTTGGAACTTAGTGTTTCAATGATATCTAAATTTTTCTTTCAATGATAAATTTTTTTTTGCTTAACATGAAAAGTAATATATATACTTTATGTTTTTGCTGGATACTAAAGAACTTGACATTTTTGCTGTTATGTTTTTTAGAATAATTTCATTGATTGATAGCACGTGCGCCGAGATTTGGGGTTTTGCATGAGGGGGCCGATTGTTGGAAACTTGGTTCTGTTTTCGTCGCGATTCTCGTTATCGCGAGAACGTGTTTACATTTTTAGAATGGTTCTACCGTTCTCGTGAACGACTCGTGACGGGAACAGAACATGCCATTCATGCAAATCGCCATCTCGCCGCGCGCGCATTCTGATTTGCATATAGTGAGGGCGCTGCCGTCAACGGTTGTGTTCCGGAGCGTACCCATCACAGTGTATATATGATAGGACACATTCTCAGTTATTCAGAGACTTTACAGACCTTGACTGACCATGTAGTAGACGTGGGAGACTTTTCAGAGTTTAAGATCTTGTAGTTATGCAGACTTAAGACTCGACGTATAGTCAGATCGATCAGACGGTGATCGACGGTGAAAGACCTTGTATGGAAGGCAGACCTTGATCGGTAGAGAGTAGTCTAACTTCTAAAGCCATGACGTGTGACCTGATGATGGTGGCTTCATTAACGTGCACGACATGAGTGGTACAGTAGCTGTTTTTTCTACTTACCGATGTTATAATAACTGAGAGTGTGTGCCTAGTCATAGACTATTCAAAACCTTTTTCATGAGCTTGCTAGCTCATTGTATATAGTTTTGCTTTGCAACGAATGTTACAGTGTTTTATTTTGTAACTTCATCTGATGCAATGGATCTCACAACAAATAAATTGTGTTTGTGTTTAACGAGCTTTCTTTCTTGAGAAAACACATCACTACTGCGTATCATCTGCTACAAAAATTTTTCTACCAGCACTTCGGATAGGGATATGACCAACACTGCTAAATCTGCAAATGACTTTCAAATTTTCTAGTCAAGTCACTTAGCTAACACAGCAAATAGCAGCCGACATATTCTCGGTCGTTGACGAGAGTACCCAATTATCTTTCTCCATCCATTTCCATCCTCTTATTGCACATTAGCTTGACTAAACTAACTTATTTTCATATTTTGGTTAATTCTAAAGGTTGATATTTTAATTATTTTCGCATAAATAGTATGATTGCGCAATTCAGTCTTTATTTTTGGCATTGCTGAGAGAATACAATTATATATTTTTCCATCCATGTTCATCCCCTTATTAATGCACATTAGCTAGACTAAACTAGCTTATTTTCATATTTTGGTTCATTTTAAAGGTTAATTTTTTAATTATTTTCATATAAATAGTACAATTTTGCAATTCAGTTTTTATTCTCGGTCATTAAGAAATATTTTGTGCAATTTATCAAATAGTATAAAAGTTAACTCTTTAGCAATGAGACATCCCCTTGCTGTGCTGTAAATCTAAAGACATTTATTTTTCTCTGTTTTACAAAATTTCAGATTTTGATGTGGTAAATTTTATTATATTAATGTTTATTTTAAAGTATGTTTTTTATTGAATAAGCAATAAATAAAATAGTAATAAATTAATATATCTTGCACAGAAAAGTAATTGGACTTTGATAATCACAGTTATGAAGAAAATTTTCTCTCGTTTTATCTTTCCCACCTTAAAAAATCTCATTAAACCTGTTTTTTACCCCCATCTAAGGGTAGTAGGTATAAAAGTGTGTATCAGTGTTTCGAAACAAGTTTCAACTAGTTTATAAATTTATTAAAAATATATTCTATTTTGTACATTTCTAGAAACAGAAAAGACTCATTATTATAGCAAATTACACTTGTACTCACTTTTTTAACTTGGGAAAATTTTCTTCTGATTTTTCTTACATTTTATCTAAAATGTACATTTAGAAAAGGAAACTTAGACATAATTAAAAAAATAAATTATTACAGTTTTATAGTCTTTAATCATTTTATAGTCTCTTTTACATAATTAAATACAAAATAAATTTTCATTTTTGTAAAATTGCATAATCAGAAAATGCACAGTGTCAAGTTTCAAAAACAATTTTAATAGCTGAGCTTTAAGCTCAGCTAATAAAATTGTTAGCAAGATAAAATGCAAGATACTCGTTAGCAAGATAAAAAAAATTACATTTAAAAGTTGAAGCTGTATATGTATGCATTCAAAATTAGGAATTTTTTATTGTTTTCTACCTTCATCTGTTTATAATAAATATCAATGAATTCAAAAATTATGTTTTTGCAAAAATTTTGTTAAAATAGCAGTATGCACTATCTTAAATTTTGCTGAAAACAACAGGGTAAATTTGGAAAACTATGGGAGTTTTACTTTGAAAAATGAGCAGTAGGTTGAACAAACACATTGACTGTTTTATAAATTGAATGTGTTTGTAATTTAATGTGTTTGTAATGTTGTAATGTTCAGTGTTGTACAGCCAACATTGCCATTTTCTTAACTCATATTTTGCTAATGTACTTGAATGTATTCTGGCCTGTTAAATAGTTTTAAAAGACTTTTACACAGATATTAGATATTAGGTAGGGCACGGTAGCCCATTGGTTAGCGCGCTGGAGTTGCACTCGGTAGGCCCGGGTTCGATTCCAGCCACTGCCATAACTGCCGACGTGTTCATGCGGAGTACGATCACGTTAAACATGTGGGTCCGTAAGTCCTTCCGAGAGGTTGGTGGTAGGGGAAGGAGGGTACGGTCCCTGTGGATGCCTCCCCCACTGGGTTCCGGTCTAAATTGGGTGGCACTTCCCGGCCGTCCAAACAGTTGCCTTACACCTTTCTGGTAGGTCGGACGGTCTGGGTCTCAACAACAACAGATATTAGGTACAAGTATAGACATATTTAAAATTTACTGCTCCTAAAGTTTGTAAATTTGCTACTCCGAAGCATTTTTTGCTGCTCCAAAAGTGAGTTTTGTGCCTGCTCCGAAACACTTCATGCTTTCTGCTCCAAAAGAGAATTGTGCCTGCTCCGAAAATTGATACGAAGAGCAAGTAGGTGAGCAACATACCTGCATTTAAAAATATGTTGTTTTAAACATAGTTTCAATTTTCAACATGATCCCGTGATCCGATGTCGTTTCCCATGAAATTTCGCCCCCTCTCGAGCCCCTAATTTTCAATCCTAATTGAGCTACTTTGATTGATTGTAGTCCTTACTCCATCTGGATATACATATTTTTTGTGTCATTCCTCTAGATCATAGGTTCTCAACGTGGGCGATAACGCCCCCTTGTCGGCGTTTGAGACTTTCAGGGGGGCAGTAGAAGACCCAAAGAAAATTAGGGGGCATTGAGATGGTACGGAGGGGCGGTAGGCATATTAAAAAAATATAGTTTAAAAAAGACAAAAAAAAACACGCTAATCACGTACTAACTAAAGTAAACTTTAATATTTGTTAATTTTTGTTATTATTATATTCTATTTTCATTACATTCAGATCTACATTAAATTGGATGATACAAAAATTTTTAATTTTAGATTTGAATTCAAAATTTTCAAATCTTCCAATTTCACGTGAAATATCTCATATATAAATACAGTACAACCTCGAAAATCCGGACTCTTCCGGACTTTGCCAATTCCGGATTTTCGATTTTTCCGGATTATAGAATTTGAATAAAATTCAGATTTGATATTAACTAAATACACTATAAAGCACTATTTTTAGTAAAAATAATGGCAAAAGTTAAGTTAATCAATTAAAACATATTATTTAATCTAAAAAATAGGGCAAAAGAAATTTCTAAGAAAAAATATACACATTAATAATTTAGAATGTGTGAATGAAACGAAATGATAAAATTCCATTTTATCATTTCATTTAAATATTTGAATTAACATTCGTTATTTCATTAATTTTGGTTTATGGAAAAGCAGTTTTCTTTATACTATAGATGGACATTACTTCTGCTCGGTTATAATGCTTCTTTGTTCAAGACCTTTAATTGCATGATCGATTTTTTGCATAAGATTATCAATGGGTATTTTTTCTTCTCCACATTTATCGTCACTACTTCGATCTTTTTTTATTTAATATCATATCGCGAATTTCGCCATCATTCAATTTATTTACGATTAGCGCATCATCACTAAAGTGCAGAACTTCCGTTATATCGGCTTTCTCGAGATTTAATGAAGCGCCGGAAGATTTAATGCAGTGCTGAGATTTAATAAAGATCGAGGATTAGCACTTTTAACGATATATTTAAAGGTGTAAATGTGTTTAAACCGTTTTCGCTATTAATGAACGAAAAACAAAAAATAATAACTTAAAAGTTTTATTTATTATCTAGCATCTATATAATGTTATGTTTAAAAAGACTGATGACTCTGAAAAAAGTAAAAACTTTATTAGTAATAGTCAAATGTGTAAAAAATATCGCAGTAGATAAAATAAATATCTTTTCCAAAAAAGAAAAATATCTCTCCTCTCAAAGATTATTCTAAATTACGATGAGTCACTACTAGGTTACAGCAGCACCCGGACGTGGTGGGGCAGGGAAAGCGAAGAAAGGAATTTGCTTAGTTCCTAATCGTAAACACAACCGACCCCTTTGAGAGGTCTGTATGTTAATGACCTTGTTGCTCGGTTCTGTGCGATACGATATTATTTAGTTATTTATTTGCTATTTATAGTATATAAATATGGCTTTCTAAACAAAAAAGGCAAAATATACAGTCGATTTCAAGCTGACACGTTCGACGAGAACGAAAAAATCGTCAGATATCGGGAGGGGGAGGAGATTCTAAAGACAAAACAGAATACATTAAAGAATGGAAATCGTACTACGAAGTGAATAAAATAAATTTCCCTGAGCGTTAATATGAATTCTCGGGATTTTTAGATTTAATTGAACATCTGTGATAAAATGTTACGATAACGTTTTAAAGTGTTTAATATTAAAAATTACATTGTTTCAGAAAAATGTCTTTTTCAATAATGAGAAAAGGAAATTTTGATAATAAAAATTCCGTATTTAAATAACAATGTATATTTTACGCGAAATAATTCATCAGGAGCTGTGACTTGAATAAGGGGGAGGAGGGATTAACGCTAACAACTCAATTCACACTCCAACCACGAGCCTATCTATCTACTGCCGTCCATCTAAACTTTCGTTTCATTTCCGGGTTCAGAAAGTCGACCGGAAAATACGGTAAAATAAATAATCTTATGTATAAAATAAATAATCTTACCTTATTATATCTTTTTTAAATCCGCGACTTCATCAGTGAGGGGAAAAAAAAAAAAACCGAAAATTTGGAAAACGTCCGGATTTTGGATATCCGGATTTTCGAGGTTGTACTGTACAGGTAAAGTTAACAAAAGCCTGTTAATAAAAAATAGCAAAAAATATGCTTGTAGCAATTCAGTTATAACAAGTTTTTAACACTTTACAACAAAGTTGAAAAGTGTTTATGACTTTGTTCATTCTGTCTGTCTGTCTGTCCGCCCGTCCGTCCGTCTGTCTGTCCGTTCAAATTATTCACAAATGGTGTTTGTTCTGTTTTATGTTACCAAAATGTTTTTAAGTTTTTTTTTTAACACTTTACAACATAGTTGAAAAGTGTTTATAACATTGTTTATTCTGTCTGTCTGTCTGTTCACACGATAACTGCCGTAAAAATGACTTTATCAAAATGAAATTTTAGTATGCTTTTCAGACGGTCTGTGGATCCTATGGGAATATAAATAAATCATATCACCCATTTAGTTTTTTATTGAACCCGGGTTGCAAAAATGAAATACATTGAACCCTATGGGACCTAATTTTTCAAACATTTTTTAAGTACATTTAAAATTCACAAATAGCCTCGAAATTTTTAGGAAATATTCACATTATTCCATAAAATATATAAAAAAAATTTCAGTAAAATATGTCAGGTAGTTTTTTAATTAAAAATTATTTAATATAGGGAGAAAAACAAATTCAACTAAATTCTGACTTTTGGGATATCCTCCAGAAAGAAAAAAGAGATATATTATATAATAGATATCTTTCCAAGAGTTTAATCATTTTGTATATGACAGAGGTTTCACATTTTAAAATCAATTTGGTAGATAACAATTTTTCAAATTTACATAACTTTTCATGATATACTTATTTGATGGCGTTTTTAATGCACTTTCCTACGTCCTAGAGAGTTAAAATTTGGTATACAGCTTAAATTTGTAGAACATTTTATTCTACAACAATTTGGTGGATCTTTAAATATAGATCCTAGATTTTTTTTTGAAATGGCATGCAAATAATCCCTGTTCACTTCTATAAATCATTGTTGTAATATTGTTAAAAATTCTGATGTGGACAGCACATGTCTTTCTCTGAGGACTCATATTCACATTCTCTTTATTTCTTCAATAATAATTTGAGTTTATCTGCACAAAATAACATCCATAAGTATTTTAAATGACATTGAATTTGCACCTTAAACTTAAATTTGGTTCTCATTTGCTAGATGGACTTATTGTTAAAAGTAGCGTAGCGAAAATGCAAAAAAACTAAAATATCTCAAGAACAGCTAGTCCTAGAGTAATGGGGTTAGTCTTATTCTTTTTGTTGTCAAAACTCACGTATAAAATAGGAATTTAATTAATATAATTGAGCACACGTAGTCTTTTAATTTTATATTTAACGATTTTTGTGGGCCATTTCCAAAAACAGCCCGTTCCTTTTTCCTGAATCGTGCTAGAATAACCTACAAGTGATTTATTTATATAACAAATTTTGTTAAATTTGGTATATAAATCACTTGTAGGTTATTGAAATGTAATACACCAAATTGTGTTAAATTTGGTCCATTAGTTTTTAGCTAGAGTGGATAAAGGCAATTTCTGCCGCCCATTTTACAAAGAAGGCAGATTCTTTTATTACGAATTGTACTATAATCAAATGAACATCCGGGTTTCCCACAAAAAACTTACCTACCAAATTTTATTAAATTCAGTCCATTAGTTTTTAAGTTAGAGTGGATGCAATATCCTCACAGACACACAGAAACACACACAGATACACCCTTACACACACAGATGTCTTCCTAAAAATAGTTTTTTCGTGTTCTAGAAGTCCCAAAACATGTAGATCCTTCGAAAATTCGAGTTCCGATCTTTGGCACGATTCCAATACTTTGAATACATACACCCGCACACATATATTGTATCTGTGTATTATCTGTGCATCTAAATTCCGTGTCTGCGCAATTACAGTAGTTGTGATTTTAAATGATCCCTAAACTTTTATTATTTCTTAAACAAAGCCTAATTTTAACTTATGCAGAATGCAAATATCTCAAGCGATTGTAAGGTGAGTTACATAAGAATTGCTGAATTTTTTTCACACAAAATTATTTAGCTCTGGAGTCTGGAATACAAGTTATATGAATGAAATATTCATTGATTTTGCATAGAGAATAAGATGATTTATATTTCAATACAGTTTTAAATATTTAAGTATAATAAATTACTGTAGTACTGTGATAATCTAAAAGATATCACCACTGAATGTATCACATTTTAGAGATTTTTAAATGAAATTGCATTTCAGTTGGAAAGTGTTTCATAATCAATACTTATGCATGATTGATCTTTCTTGTTGTTAAATAACGCGATTTTTGCAATCCTGCAAGAATTGACAGTATTATCTGTGCTTGTTCTAACCCGCACTCTGCTCCCGCATCACCCTTGCCCACGCGCTTTACTTTGGTGCCGAGTGTTATAAACGAGTCACTGCATGTTTATCTTATTCCTGTTGATGCGTGTTATATGTCTCCAACCTGTATAAAGGCAGTGATTGTTAATTTTATTTTCATTAGCATTATCACGTGCAATTGATGACAGGGTTTTAAAAGTATACTAATACTACTCGCGTATCTGTAAAGTAAAAACCATGTCGGAAGCAAAAAAGAAGAGGCGGCAGTATAGTGTGGATTATATTAAGTACGGATTTATCGAAAATCCCACAAATCCATCATCGCCAATGTGCCTTATTTGTCAAAAAACATTTTCAAATCAAGCCTTCTAGGCTTCAAGATCATTTTAATAAAATACACCAGGATAAGAAAGAAAAAGATGTGACCTATTTTCAAGACATGAAAAAGAAGTACGAAATTCAGTCAACTGTATCAAAACTTTTTTCATAAGCTTCTAAGCAAGACGATGACGGACTTCGAGCTTCGTAAAATATCTCATTGTTGATTGCTGAAACATGCAAACCACATACTATTGGGGAAGATTTAATTTTACCAACAGTAAATGAAGTAATAACCACTGTGCTCCATAAACCAGCTGCAGATATTATCCGAAAAATTCCTTTGAGCAATAGTTCTGTGCAAAGACAAATTGATGAGATGGCTGAAAACATTGGAGAATCATTGTGCAATCATCTGCAGACTAAACTGTCAATTTTCAATTCAGCTTGATGAGTCCACTTTACCAACCAATGAAGCATTGTTATTGTTATACGTGAGGTTTATCAAAGATGAGAAAATATGTCAAGAACTATTGTTTGCTACGAATTTGGAAACAGATACAAAAGGAGAAACCATATTTAATACACTGGAAAAGTTTTGTGACGAAAAAGAAATTCCTTTTAATAATATTTTGTCAGTTGCTACGGATGGCTCACCTTCTATGACAGGGTGTCACAAAGACTTCATAGCGTGCTTAAAAAAATTAAGTTCCTGACGTGCTTGCTGTGCATTGCGTAATTCATCGCAAGCATTTGGTTGCGAAAAATTTGAGTGAACGCCTCCATACATCACTGCAATCTGTTATCAGAGCAGTTAATAAAATCAGAAGTAACTTGTTGAATGACAGATTATTTAGTCAGCTTTGCATTGCCAATGATGAAGATTTCAACCGATTGCTGCTTCACACAGAGGTGCGCTGGCTGTCAAAGGTACTTGTTTGACTCGATTTTACAATCTGTTTGGGTCTGTGATAGAGTTCCTTGGAAACAAAGACACGGAATTGCGCGACAACCTTATCTCATCAAAGAACGATATTGCGTACTTGACAGACCTGTATAAATTGTTTAATGATGTCAATCTCCAACTTCAAGGCGGCGACTTAAACTTGATTAAGACAAAAGATAGCGTTGCTGCTTTCGTGTCCAAACTGCTATTATACAAAAGAAATATCGGCAGACGCGAATTCAATAACTTCCCAAATTTATCAGCAGTATCATTCAAGCACGACGACTTGCTTGTTTACTGGAAACACTTGAAAAACCTCCACAGTGATTTCAAGGAACGATTCCAGGACATTTTAAATATGGACATACCAGACTGGGCTTTGGATCCTTTATCAAATGTCAACACAGCAGGATCATCCCAGTTAGAAGAAGAACTAATAGAACTGACGACAAATGAGGAATTAAAAATTAAATTCAAGAATGGCTACCAAGAATTTTGGCTGCAGAAGCCGATTTTGCAACTGTATCCAGGATTATGGTCGATTGTTCAACAATTTCTGATAGCATTCCCATCTTCCTATTTAGCTGAAAGTGGATTTAGTGCTGTAGCAGCATTGGTAACTAAAAAGAGAAATTGGCTCCATGTTACTGAACATGGTGACGTACGGTTGTTTTTAAGTAAAATCGAGCCTGATATTAACAAACTCCTTAAAATGCATCAAATTCAACCTTCTCATTAGATAAGTTATAAATTCAATGTCTTTTGAATGTTAATAAAAATACTTTTCAATATAATTAAGTATGCGTTTTAATTGTTCTCATTGAAACAGTCTTCTTTAAACTCAGAAATGGGATAGGGCCATATCCTATCTTACGACTATATATAATATTACACGTTTAAATATAATCGTGGCAATAGCTGTTTCAGATTCGCAAGTAAAATAAATTGTGGGGGCATTAGGAAAAAAAATATTCTCAAAGTGGGCGGTGGGCAAAAAAAAGGTTGAGAACCTATGCTCTAGATGTAACTTTTAGTTCAGCTAGCTCCACCCAATTTCACATCTCGGCTCCTAATTTAAAGATTTTGGTTCTGCTACTGGATATAGTCTCTGTATCATCACTATGTGTCGCATCTTTTTGCGTCACCTGTCTAAAATGAAGTTACAAATTCCAACGTGGCCACACTTTTAATTGTTTTAATTTGAGTTTTGATGGTTTTGTAAGATTTATGACTACTTATCAGCATTTACTATTGTATTTCATTGAACATATGAATTGAATCCCGATTCCTCGTCCTTCTCAGCTTTTTGATCTGATTTCTTATTTTGTAACTTTTGCACCTTGGGTGTTCAAATGGGTAAATTTATTTTAGACAAGGGGCACAAAAGATGTATATCTAAGTGACACATACTGATGGTGCAGAGACTATATCCACTAGTAAAATGGATTAAACTGCATTCAGAATGATTTTTAAGCCCTTTCCCAGTAAATCATGCACCACCAGCAAGAGCATGAATCAAAAAATGTTCCAGTTCGTTGTTGACAGAAGCAAAAATGTAATGTTATGAATTTCTACTGTTATACGCAATATATTTATTTGAGGTTAACCTAGCTGTATTAAAAATGTTTTTTAAATTCTATTATTACCGAAATAAAATACAAACAAAAATGTAGACTACTAAGAAATTTAACTGAGATATATCAACATGGTATAGAGAAAAAATGTTAATTAAAATTTGAATGTCTGATCTATGAAAAGAAAAGGATGATTGAAATTTTCTTTTAATTTAAAATATATATTTTTATATATTGAACAAAACAGGATTCAGGGAGCATTCCTGAAGCTATTTCCTCTTATCGTACTGCTTTGAAGTTGAAGCCGGATTTTCCTGATGCTTACTGCAACTTAGCTCACTGCTTACAGGTAATTAGCATTTATATAAATTTTCCATTTGCACACTCTGTCCATGCCATTAGTGAGTTATTTATACAAAAGTGGATATTCTCAATGTAGTTATTTGATTTCCTAAACTAAAAAGAGAAATTGGAATTGTATTTAGATTATACTACAATAGTTTAGATCATCTGGGTGTCTCAAGGCTGAATCAGTTAAAGTTGTAAAGGAAACCAAATTAGGGGAAAAAAATCTCACAAATGCTGTAGTTTTATTGTGCAATAATTAAGCACTATAGTTAGCTTGTTGCATACAAAAATTACTTATGGTCATTTCAAGTAAAGTCAACAAATGTCATGTGCTCATGAGTCTCAGATTTTGTAATTTTTTGTCCTTTGGTAGATACTACTAAAATATTTGCAGTTAATTTTTTTCATAATGTTTGGTTCATTAATAGGATCAGGGATTAAATCAAAATTATGGGAAAATGGCCAACATCGTACTAACTCAAGTATGCCATGTATGGGGAGACCTCGTAAAAGAGTTAAGCCCCCATATCTTAGTATGGCAATAAGTATATGAATAGATTAATTCTTACAGTTTCCAATTAAGTCCTAAAAAGACAGAGATTAGTTTAAAACTAGATCTCGCAATTTTGGATAAAGTTTAAATAAATCTATACTTATTGCCATACCGTCTGTGATTTAAATCACTCATAAGAGTGCATGCCAGAGATTTTCTGGTTTCGTGAAAATACAATTCAATTAAAATTTAGGCCATTATAGAATAAAGACAATTTTTTTTGCATTACAAACACAATTTATTTATTATTAAGTCTTATTTCTTGATTATGATATTTCAATTGCAATTACTACTCAATTAATATACAATTATGATAAGCTCATTACACTTCATTATGCTCATTTTAAATTTATTACTTATCTTATTCATATGAATTATTAACACATAGATCATTTTAACATATTAATCATTTGTACTCAATACATTTTAAATATTTAATTAGGGTGTTTCCCTTCTTTTAATCCTGAATCAGATTTATCATTTTAAATATAGAAATTTGCAATGATATTTTAATGTACATCAGATAGTTCAATATATATATATATATAATGGCAACTCACCAACATTCTTTGCTTGATGTGCTCATTTTGCAGCGGTTATCTTTTAGAGTTCTAATGCATATCGATTGGGCTGTATGGAATTGGTTGTATTCTACAAAGTCTTTAGATCAATCCTTCCTTTAATGTCAGACGTTCTGTTCGGGATCTTTTGTCTAAGAATCAGCCTCTTTGTCACACATTTTCCAGATGTTGATCTCAAATTCCCTTCACGTAGGTGATAGTTCCAGTCACTGTTGATCACATCCAAGTCTAAGTCTGAAGATGGCACTTATGCATAAAATGCAACGAAGTAAATAGATATTTATATGCGCATAATGTGTAGCAACATAACATATCTTTCTTTGCAAAGTTTGTGTATAACGCTTAAGCATACACAGCAGCGAAGTCCAAATATTGTTCATGAGATATGCTCGCACAGCAAAATCACCTATTACACTTCTGCATAATCTAAGTAAGGTATGCCCGTTATTTATTTTCACTATAAATGCGCAGTTCCATGATTATCTAGTACGAGGATATCAAAAGTCTATGCTGCAATCCTGTTACAATTATCAGTCTCTGTGCTGCGTACTATATCGCTTGTAGAAAACATACTAATAGCTGAGCTCCGGCTTCGAGCGACCTTCATCTCAGGAGATCTACGATGTAAGTTAATTTTTGCAAACTCGGAAAGGGTAAGGACCGAAGTCCCCCTAATTGTTTTAATTTGAGTTTTGATGGTTTTGTAAAATTTATGACTACTTATCAGCATTTACTATTGTATTTCATTGAACATATGAATTGAATCCCGATTCCTGGTCCTTCTCAGCTTTTTGATCTGATTTCTTATTTTGTAACTTTTGCACCTTGGGTGTTCAAATGGGTAAATTTATTTTAGACAAGGGGCACAAAAGATGTATATCTAAGTGACACATACTGATGGTGCAGAGCCTATATCCACTAGCAGAATGGATTAAACTGCATTCAGAATGATTTTTAAGCCCTTTCCCAGTAAATCATGCACCACCAGCAAAAGCATGACTCAAAAAATGTTCCAGTTCGTTCTTGAAAGAAGCAAAAATGTAATGTTATGAATTTCTACTGTTATACGCAATATATTTATTTGAGGTTAACCTAGCTGTATTAAAAATGTTTTTTAAATTCTACCTGTAGTTAATTCGTACCTAGTTGAAATATCAGTTACACAAGCTAGTGGAAAAGATATCGATAGATGTAAAAAATAAGAGCGAGCATGTGAGAGAGTGTTAAGAGATAAGTTTTTTGAGTTAAGTTTTTAAGAGATAGAACTATCTCGTCCACAGTCTATATAGGCAATCTGGGCGGACCAATAATGGAGTTCTCAGGCTCTTACTGGCCGGTCATGTAACACTCCGCTATCCCGTTCTCTTGCTCTACATCCCGTGACCTTCAAGTGGATAGCAACAGTCGTAAACAAAATCCTTTCTTACCAGGCGCCACTCTGCCCCTTTTCTCCCTCTTTCGTCTGGTCGATGAATATTGTCTAGGGAACTCATCAGCATCACGGTTATCCTCCCATGTCATCTAAAATATCATTTTTGGCATTGCCTCTTGTATTTCCCACTCTCTGGGGATCGATTTTACTTCAAAACTGTCACTGTTTAAGTCCAGCTTTTATCACTGTACATTGGTGTTTTGTACTTCCTTTCCATCATTTAAAAGATTATTTCACGGAGGTCTTCCTTTCTCGTGAGAATCTACTTTTGAGGCTGATGCAAATCGACTTTGAATTGCCCTTGGGCCAGTCATTGAATTCTGCATTTTCTGTACGCTTTTTATACAATATAATAATTCTTAAATTGCAATATAAGTTCAAATTTTCACTAAATATGTCTCGTGTGTGAAATACACTATGACACCATGCATTCTCATTTTCTTCAGTAATTTCATTTCTTACTGACAGATTAACATAATTTTGGTATTGGATGAGAAAACTGAGAAAAAATATTTCCCCAACATTTAATATATTAGTAACTTTGAATAAAATGTTTATTGGAACAGTGGTATATTTAATACATTTATGCTACAAAATGCAACAAAATTTACCATTTTTTTTTTATACATTTTTTCGTGGTCCTAGAACTTTAACATTTTGTGTACTGGCACTCTTCAATGCATTCTTTCAGATATTGGAGAAGAAAAAAAAGAGGAGGGTGTTTTGGTTGCTTTAAAAACTACAGACACATTGACCTATATTTATACCTAACAGCCGCATAGAGCCTCGGTAGATGTAAGGGGTCGCCCAAATAATGGCATAGTTATATTATGACTTAGGTGTGGGTGGCTCAAAGAGAACCTAGCACAGCGGCCAGAGGTCTATTATACTGTCCCCAAAAAATGAAGCAGTCCCTAAGAGCAGAGACCAGTAGCCGAGGCAAAGATCAGCAGGCACTTAACAGGAATATCTTGCAACTCCCAGGGCTGGATCACATGTCGACCCAAATGTTTGAACCTATGGGCAGAAATGCTTCACACTCACAGAGTATTGCTACTCTTAGTCTTCGGACGAGTCGGTTGGCCTGGGCTTTCGACACTCACAGAGTATACTTCCTGGCCGTCCAAACAGTTACCTTACACTTTTCTGGTAGGTCGGATGGTCTGGGTCTCAACAACAACACTCACAGAGTATGGACGGCTGTCAAAATAGTTGCTCAAGTCCTCAGGATGAGTCGGACGGTCTGGATTTTCAACACTCACAGAGTATGTGTGTGACAGTTTCTTCGCTGTACTCGCAGCTTCTACAGATCGGGTTCTTAGTGACACCCATAGTGCTTAGGTGTCTTTTAAGGGTGCAGTGCCCAGTAAGGAGCCCAACAGCTCTTCTAATGCCAGTTCTATTGAGCTTGAAATGCTCCCTATGACGCACACTAGGGCACTTACAGTTAAGTTCTTTTGCCTGCCTTTGGCCCTTGACGCACCAGTTCTTGCACTGTAGCTTCCTGAAGATATCATAAACAGTTCTTCTGATCAGTTCATCAGAGACACCCAAAGCTGGCTCTGGACCAACAAAGGGTGTGCTTGAACCTCCTCTAGCCAACCCATCAGCCAGTTCGTTGCCTAAAATGCCTGAATGTCCGGGTACCCAGTAAAGTGGGATTTTATTGTTGCTGGCAATATTACAAAGTGTAGTATAACACTCCCAGACAAGGGAAATAGACTTCCTTAGAGCCATAGTAGACTTTTTTAGAGCCATAAGAGCAGCCTGGCTATCGGAGCAGATATAGATGTGCTTACTCCTATAATTTCTGTCAGAGCAAATTCTACAACACATTGGAATAGCAAAGATGAGACCTCAGCCTGAAAGACAGTATCATAGCTGCCAAGTAGGTAAAACAGTTTTGTACCATCATCTGGACAGCATACTCCAGCACCAGTACTCTAATACCTAGCTTGGAGCCATCAGTGTACCATACAATGCACTTCTTATTGTAGGTAGGAGTCTTCCTCCAATTATCCCATGAAGGGACCTGAATCCCGTATGGCTTGTCAAAGGCATATCTGACAAGAATGCCATCAGAGGGCATATAGAAGTATGGGTGATTCATAACATTACTCTTAAGATTACTCCAAGACAAATATTTTGAGTAATCTTTCCAGTGACCCAAATATTTGAGTCTTTTCAGGCTTATGAGAGCCTCAGTCTCAATATGCATGTAGAGAGGATGCAGTCCGAACAAAAGTTCAAGAGTTGCAATGGGAGTAGTTTTCATGCACCCAGAAATTGCAATACAAACCATCTTTTGGAGCCTAATTAAATCTAACTTGGCAGTTTCATATCTTATTCTAGATCACCAGTTAATAGAGCCATGTGTAATTATGGGACAGATCACCATAGAATAAATCCAATGGATAGCCCTGGGATTCAATCCCCAGGTTTTTCAAATAGCACTTCTGCATGACCAGAAAATTCTTCTGGCTTTAGTCACACAGTAATCAAAGTGTATCTTCCAATTGAGGCCCATATCAAAATAAATTTTTAAGAATGTTACTTCTTTAAATTACAACATCACCAGCATATCCAATGCAAGATAAGCCAGAACTAGTTATGTTTTCTAAAAGAGAGTCTACAACTAAACACCATAAAATTTGTGAAAGAATACCCCCTGCAGACAACCTGCAAGAGCATGAACCATCATGTTATCACCAAGTAAAGAGGCACAGATGTACCTGGTAGATAACAGATTCTTGATCCAGTGAGATATGGTCATATCTCACTGGCTCTCACTTTTATAAATAATTGTCATATCGACACCTTTTCTGTCGAGAGCATGAAGGATGGTGTCAATGGGCACTTTATGGGTAGTTATATTAAGACACTTAATGGGTAGTTATAATTAAGGCACTTAATGGGTAGTTATATTAAGAGAGTCCTACTACCTAGTTTCACTTTTGTCTTCATGGTTGCAAATATGCTCCCACAAAAAGTCATTACTCTTTGAATATATATGTGGGATAGTATCTAAAAAGAGCCTAATTCAAAGATTTTCAAAACACTATATTTTATAAATAATTGTTTACAATACTTGGAGTCTAGAACATATAATTTGATGAAGTGAAATGGTGATATTTATTTAAAAATCATTTAAATGTTCAAAGTGCTGTACAGTTGATTTTATGACATTTGTCGGAATTTTACATAATTACCAGTTATTGTGTTGCTGTTGGGTGCTGGCACATTTTTAAAAGATGTGTACAAATAGAATCCAGCAATTTATCAACAGGTGTGGTCTAATAATATGAAGACTGGACCATGGAAATGCATGAATTTTATTTTAACAACTCATAGTTTGTTATTCACTTTTATAATGGTACCAATTCACCGTTTTTCATTGTAAATCACTGCAATATATTTTCCCTCTTAACACAGATTATTTTTTCTGTTTTCTTCATTTCAAATTCAACTTGATATGTAATATTTGCTATTGATTGATACTTAGTCATTTCATTAGTAGTTTTGTGGGTGATATAAGAAAATGTGATTTTCCTCTGTTCCTAGAATTGTGGAAACATTTTTGTACCTTGTTTCTGACAGTAGGATTGCATAAGCTATTTCATAAGCAAAGATATTTAACATGACTTGAAATCTGATGCATTCTTCTCAGAAAAGTTGTGAAGACCATTTGCTGCCAAAGTCTTATTTTCATACAAATTTTGCAAACTAAACACTTAACATTAGCACTAATCCAACCACAGGCCGCGGTAGCCCATTGGTTAGCGCGCTGGAGTTGCACTCGGTAGGCCCGGGTTCGATTCCAGCCACTGCCAAAACTGCCGCCGTGTTCATGCGGAGTACGATCACGTTAAACATGTGGGTCCGAAAGTCCTTCCGAGAGGTTGGTGGTAGGGGAAGGAGGGTACAGTCCCTGTGGATGCCTCCCCCACTGGGTTCCGGTCTAAATTGGGTGGCACTTCCCGACCGTCCAAACTGTTACCTTACACCTTTCTGGTAGGTCGGACGGTCTGGGTTTCAACAACAACAACTAATCCAACCACAGACTTTTTTTCCATTGAAAAGTTATAAAAAAAAAAAAATCTATTCTATAGTGTTTCCATCATCTTACTCATGCTTACACGCAAGCTTGAAAAGTTCTTGTAGTTCCTTTTATAGTGAGAGGAAATATGTTTGTGATTATTTTATTTGTAATCTCTTGCTGTTAGTTGGTGTTTATCAAGTCATGTCTTCATAATTGATCGATTGGTACAATAGTCTCATTTTCATACTAAATTTAATAGTTTCTCATTTCCTTCATTGAGCTTTTCTTTATTTTCTGTACTTGAAGAATTTTATTTTATGACTACATTATGGTGGTTAACATAACTTATTTAACTCAGAGCACCTAGTAGATAATGTTCTTTAGAGCTCAGTTACAGTGAAACTTGAGTAATTGCGACTATTGTAGTGTAACAACTAAAAGTATGTATGCATTTTGTTTTACAGACATTATTTTAATTTCTAGTAACAACTATGCAATGAATATTTAGAAATTAAATACTTTTATGTATTTTATTTAACCTTATAATGTGAAAAAAAATGTTACAATATTTAAGTTTGAAAATATCTGATATGTTTCAGATTGTTTGTGATTGGACTGATTACGAGGCCCGCATGAAGAAGTTGGTGTCCATTGTGGCAGATCAGTTGGAGAAAAATAGATTGCCATCTGTTCATCCTCATCATAGTATGCTGTATCCATTGTCACATGAATTCAGAAAAGCTATTGCTGCTCGCCATGCTAATCTGTGCCTGGAAAAAGTAAACATCATTTATTGTGATATAAAGTAATGTTGTTTTCTTTTAAGCCAGTTTTTTTAGGAAAAATTCATTTTAGGAAAGTTGTTTAAGAAAGTCAATTAAGGTAGGATTAGGATATCTTGCAGTTATTTGTAATAATAAAAGATGTCTATTTGTTTGTTTATTTGTTCAACTGTTGGTTGTGTAGTGGAAAATCGGAGCGACTCACAGCTAAGAAATTCGGTACATTGATAGTTCGATTCAAGTCCCAAGACACCTCAGAGTCTTTGTAAAAATTTATTTTATGTTGAAGCTCAATTTTGAGCAATTTTTGAACAAATTGTTTCCTTTTTTATCGAAAATATTATCACGGGATTTCCATCTTATGGAAGAGATGCATCAAAAAACACTGTTTTCAACAAGTTTTGAACCAAATCCATAGGACAATTCCTTCATATTTAAAAATGTTTTTGATAAAGCCTAAATATCAAATATTTTAGGATATTTTTATTTTCATAATAAATTAAAGATTTACACAATTTTAATTTTTGGAAAGTATAGAGCATCTTTGAATTCTAATATTTTTTTCTTAAATTATTTTCTTAGGGCTACCACTAGCGACTAAAGATGCTATTTTGATGGGGAAGTGGCTATGGCAATTTTTTAAATGAAAGACAGTCCCAAACAACTATTCTTAGAACAGCTAGTTTTTTTTTATCCATTGACAACTATTTTAAAAAATTACTCGTCATTGTTGTATTGCTAGAGATGTATGTGGTTTTTCCGAAAAATTTGAACTTATTGTTAAATATTATATTTAAGCTAGAATGTCCAGTGACTTTTAAAAGCATTTGTTTTTAACATTAGCGCTACATTCACATATTTATTAAATAATATGGTTAAAAAAGGACTTTAATTTAAAAATATATAAAAATATTCTATGCACAAAAATTTTTAATACATATATATTAAAGTCAGCATCTGCAATTTAATATTTTCATTGAGTACCTGTGCTTTTGAAAAGTTATAGAGTAATTATATTTTATCTATAAATTAGAAAAAATATTTTTGTTAATCGTAAATCTAAAACAATGCACAAAAAAGAAAAATAATTAAAAATTGCTAAACCCTTTCTGAATCATAAATAATTTATTGTTTATTACAGGTGTAAGAAATAAATTGCATATTAAATATATAACTTTCATATGCTTGCTTTCTTTAAGGAAGGAATAGAAAATTTATTTTCACGTAACATTTTCATGTATTGTGATATAAAAATATAAGAGAAAATAAAAGCTGCTTCTTATTTTAAAATAAAGTATTAAATATTTTATTAATAATGTTTAAAAAATACCTGCTGTTCATAGTTGGGTAAAAAAGGGAATGATTTTTGTTTTTAAACCAAAATCCATGGTTTAAACAAAAACAAACATACATTGTTTAGACCAATGGGGTTTTAATCAGCCAACCCTGCTGCTGATAATTGAAAGGGAAATCTGAAAGACTCCCATTTATGCCCTATAGTACGTAAATTAGCCCAGGATGAGCCCCAAATCTACCACTTGAATAATTACTACTCTACCTACTACTAAGTAATTAATAATAATAAAAAGATATAGAAAAGTTTATTAAAGGTATAAGAAATATATTAATTATATAAAAATATTAAAAAATGGTTATAATTAAACCCATTTTTTTTTTTAAGTTCCTATATATAATATACATTATTTCAAAAATACCTGTTTATAATTGAATAGGTGAGTACTATGAGATAAGAGACAATTTGGTGGACTTTGAATTAAGCATATATTTAGTGCTCTTAAGGTATTGTTTTTTTTTTTTTATATCAGCCGGATCAGTGCTTCTGAAATATCCCTGATAACTTATGAAATTCTTAGCAATTGCTCGTGATAACTTATGCAGAATGTTGCTTAATAAAAGAAAATGTTTGTCTGTGTATGTATGTCATCTAGGGTGGGAAATCTAAGCATATACAGTGGCAAAATTTGGTACAGAAGTACTTCAGGACCTGGAAATACATGTCAGCAAGAGTTTTTTTTTCAATTTGAATTAGTTTATTAGTTATTTCATGTTTTAGTATAATTTTTAACAATTTAGCGATTGAAAATATTAACACAGAGTTTCCATCTTAAAAGCATCAGAAAGATCGAAGAATGTTCTTTCAGATTATCTTTGAATGGAATCTGTTCCTTTGTAATTATTTATTTATTTATTTCTAAATACATAGAAATTTATAGTTTTTAGGTTATTTGATACTTGTTTTGCCATATCTGAAAAAGTGAGATTAGCACAACTCTATTGTTTGGTAATAAGTTGTGTGTATTCAGATTCTAACAAAAAATATTCTTTTTATTGTGATTTTGATTATTGAAAATTTCCAGGTGCATTTCCATTAATGTCTATGCAGTCTGGTCGAATTTTCCCTCTGGTGGAGTGCACATGCTCATGGGGCAGTTTAATTCACACCTTCTCTCCTAGAGAAAGAATTCTGTTTTGTTTTATTTATTTATTTTGCTTTCCATGATTGCTGAGTGCATGATGCATGAGCATTTTGAAACTATAATTCTGTAAATGTATTAATTAAAAAACAGGTGCTTATTAAGATCAGGACAGTGCTGGGTAATTTGTTCTAGTGTGCAATAAAAAATGAATTCTCATTTGTGATTTTTTAAGTTTAGTTATCCATCCGGAATTATTTGATAATATTTTTACAATTCCCAGAGTAATGTTTATACTTCCAATAGCATTTGTTTAGTTCCTAACAGGGTAGGAAAATATGATCTTCATTGGTGGAGGGGAAATTTAACTATTAAAATTATTTTCTTAATGCGTTGAAAGAGTTATCATAACCATGTTTAATTTTTAGATTCAGGTTTTGCACAAGCTGCCTTACCAGTATCCCAAGGAACTGAAGAGCAAAGTGTTGAGGATTGGTTATGTGAGCTCTGATTTTGGGAACCATCCGACATCTCATCTCATGCAGAGTGTCCCTGGAATGCACAACAGGAATAAAGTAGAGGTAATGTCCGGTTTCGCTTTTCCTTCCAAATTTTTTACATGTAGAATGCAGGCTTTTGCTCGCCATAGCCCAGTCGATTGTTGATAGTATTGCCTGTCTTCTTGCAGATATTTTGCTATGCACTGAGCCCTGATGATGGAACTACATTTAGATCTAAAATTGCACAAGAAACTCACCATTTCATTGATCTCTCCCAAGTGAGTATTTTGTTATAGTTTCAGAGGTTTCATAACATAGTGGACTCTCGTTAAGACAGCACCCATTTAAGATGGATTTCTCGTTAGTATGGAATCCCCGGTTAAGGTCTATGGACGTTGCATGCTATAAACATCTTTTAATATATTTGTTCATTAATACGTTCATTCAATTTGTTCATTCAGATAGACAAAATTTATTTAATTTTTCAATCAGAAGAGGTTCCAGAACCTACTTTTGAGCAATTTACTAAAATTGAGAATGACATTGAATGAGTGGGGGTATGTGGGAAATAGGAGTAGAGGAAATAGGGGGCTTCACCGGCAGAGGAGGAATAATGAGGAATGAAGAATGGACAGCATCTTGAATTCCATAATCCTGAACGAGGGGGTAAAAGGGGGGAAATGGATAAATTTGGATGGTTTTAATTTTTTTAGAAATTTTTTTGGGGATGATAACGATTTTGTAGTCTTGTACGAGGGGTAAAGGGGGAAATGAATTTTTTGAATGAGTGAGGGTGTGTCTAAACATTTTTGGGGGTGGCAACACCAACAGAGGAGGAATGGAACCAACAGCACTCTCTAGCGGTAGAAAGGGGTACTACCCAAGCTGGAATGGATATTTTTTGTTTGGATTGCCATAGCAACACCTGGGGATAGAAACTTTTTAGGCAGTGGCAACACTTAGGGTTCACCGGCAGAGGAGGAATAACGAGGAATGAAGAATGGCTGCCATCTTTGATTCCGTAATCCTGAACAAGGAGATAAAAGGGGGAAATGGAAAAATTTGGGTGGTTTTAATTTTTTTAGAAACTTTTTTAGAGAGGCAATGATTTTGTAGTCTTGTACGAGGTGTCAAGGCGGAAATGAATTTTTGAATGAGTGAGAGTTTGTCTAAACATTTTTGGGAGTGGCAACATCAACAGAGGAGGAATGGAACCATCAGTGCTCCCTAGCGGTAGAAACTTAGAATGAATGGAACTTAGAAATATTTTTGTTTGGGTTGCCAAATAGTGTTTATCTAGAAATAACAACGAAGTGAAGATTACTTTATTTTAAAAATAGTAATATGTGCAAATACCTTTTGTTAATGCTTTGAATGTTAATATTTTTTCACATTTGCCTCATTATACATATTAAACTTTTTTTAAATAAAATTTTCTGTCTTTTTTGTTTTATGGCTGTAATTTTTAATGTAACTACTATGTTAAATAAAATTGAGGATTAACAAATTTCATTACTATTTTACTATTCCATTACTATTTTGTGTCAGATTAATGGACTCTCGCTAAAATGTAAAATAAATGTTATCCCTTGACTCTCTGTCCTAACGAGAGATCACTGTACATTAATATTATTAGCTTGTTGTAAATGAATTGTAAGCCCCCCCAAATGGAACATTATCAACCTTGGTATCAATTGAAATATTTTTTCAAGCCCTTCAAAATGAAGGGTAACATGCTATAATTTGGATCACTTAGAACAATGATACAGAATTTTCAAAATTTTCTTATGAAATTTGAAAATAGAAAAAATCCAAATTCTATAATTCGGAAAATTCTGGAATCAGTAAAGTCCGGACTGGTCCTTATTTTCAAAGAAGTTATTTTGAATGGCTTTTTTACACTGTCATATATTCATGGTATCAATTAAATCTAAAGTTATTTTTTAAAATTGGCATCATTAAAAATGTATGTAGTACCTAAAATTTTGATATAGACAGCAGGCAAATCTCGTGGAATTTGACACCGTATTAACGGAAGTTTACTGAATTTTTTAATAATTTATTAAAGTTTTGAGCATAATATTTATTTACTTTAACTTGATTAACTTCCGTTAATCCTTCCGTTCTTCCTTCTTAATAAAATTTCCGTTTTGATTTAATGGGGGATTTCTCTTATTATTATTTTTTATTGCGCTATGTTTATTTTTAATTTTATGATTTTATTTTTTTCTTGCGTTATTTCTTTTTCTAGCGCAATATAAAAGACCAGTATCCTTTTTGAAAACTAGTTTTTAATTTTGTAGATCTTTCATAAATTATATATTTTTCCTAAATATTATTTTTTTCCAATAAAATTTTTTATTTCATTTTGTTAGATCTTTTTAAAAATTTTACTGCAATAAGATATTTTTAGATCTTAAGATATTTATTTTAATTTTTTAAAATATGTTTTAAAATTCTTTATTGCAATTTTTTTTTTAACTTAGATTTTTTTTTTCTAATTATTTAATGTAATAAAATTTGTTTAAATCTGTGAAATTATTTTTCAATTTTTTTTTATATTTTTTCAAAAATTATTTATTGCAATATGAAAGTATTTTATAGATCTTTACAAAAATTATTTAATGCAGTTTTTTTATATTAAAAAATATGTATTAAAAATAGATTTTCTTAATAAAAAATAAGCATTTTTTATTAATGTAATTTATATGCTATTTTAGTTTATTTAAAGTTAATTGAAAATTCAAAATGTTTATACTTAAATTCTGTTAATTAGATTGGGTACTACCCAAGAAAATGCTGACAACAAATAAAGCAAAGCTTGAAATGATTGGATACACATTTAATGTAATATGCATTATTAAAATTTAATCTTGCATTTCTTTACTTGCAAAATAGTCATCTATGACAGTTTGGTTACAGGTACTGAATCCTTCAATATCTATCACATTTTCCAAATGAGCTTAATTTTGTGGCGATAGTTTTCTTTAGAACTCTGAATAATACCTTGGTCCAAAGGCTGTAACTTAGAAGTTGTGTTTGGTGGCATGAAATGAACTTTCACGCATTTTAATTTTGGTACACTATTATGCTCTGTACAGTTGTCCAAGAAGAGAACAATATCGTGATTTTCATGGGACATTTTTCTGTCTAGTTCCTTCAACCAATTAGTGAAAATTTCGTCAGTCATCCAAGCCTTATTGTTCGCAAAATAAGTCATTTCAACAGATTTCATTCCTGAAAAACATCGGGGTTTAACAGATTTACCTATCATAAGAGGTTTGAACCTTTCTGAACCACCCATATCAGTGCAAAATAGCACAGTTAATCTTTCTTTGCTTCTTTTCCCACCATGACATGGTTCAACTTTAATGGCCATAGTTTTATCAGGCATACACTTAAAAAATAGTCCTGTTTCATCTGCATTAAACACATTTTTTGGATCGTATTTTTCCAAATGAAAAGATGAAAATGATAAGATGATCCAAATGGTAAGATGAAAAAATTCGAGATATCGAGAGTTTGATTAAAATATTTCGAGTTAAAGAGTTTATTTTACATTAGTTTTATACCGTGCGTGAAGGGAGATGAAAATATTTCGAGATATCGAGGTTCGACATATCAAGGTTCACCTGTACATATTTTCCTATTTTGAAAAATGGTTATGAACCTTTAAAAGGGATATTTTCCAAAAAGTTGTATTAAAATAATGATTTAGGCAAATTAAACATCAACCATTTTGGCAAGGATATCTTAAAATTGATATATTCATATCTATAAATACATTGCTAGCCCAGATTTTCGAGGTTGTATTGTATATGCAGATAAAATTGTATACAAATATAGAAAATTTGGAGTTATTTTGAATAATCTTTTTTCTCACTGTCATGTATTCATGGTAAATATCAGTTAAATCTAAAATTATTTTTTGAAATTGGCGTTAAAACAGTAATATGCAGTACCTGGAATTTTGGTGGAGACAACAGGAAAAACCTGGAAAACTCAGGGAATTTCATTTTGAAAAATGGACATGAACCATGTATCGAAGAATAAGCATTGATGTTTTCAAAACATCTATTTTCTTCGTTCCTTTGGCTTGTGTTGGAGAGTTTCACGTGGCGAGAGAGTACCGTTTATTGAATTGTACGAAATTGCAGAATATGAAAAAGCCGAACTCAATTTCGCAATTTCTTATCTGATGAAAACTTGGAAAACATTTTGATAATTAAAAATATGCAAAAAAGGACATTTCTACTAACAAAAATTTGATAAAGAATTTTAAAAATAGCTAAATCAGCCACTTCTGAACACTTAAAGTGTAGTAAATAATCAGAATAATATTCAGTAGGTATTTTTTAGATTTGTATATATATCTTTGTGTGCTTTAAAAATATTTATATTATACATTTCGTGAGTCAACGGGCATCATGAGCCCGCGAAAATAATTGTAAGATTTCCAAAATTGATATGTTGGCAGCTATGCTATCAATTTACATAGATTTCACTACCACTTATGACACTTCGGAATCAGGAATTCACATGGTTTTGTAATGTTATATTTATGAATGTTTCATGTATTATTTACAATTAATGTTCAAGCTTTTTATTTTATTGATGAAATATTACTTGATTCACTTTCACTATTTGTTAAATGTAAAACTTTATGGTAATTCAATATGGTTGCCACACTAAATATTTTCTGCTCTTTAGATTCCATGTAATGGTAAAGCTGCTGATCACATATTCAATGATGGAATTCATATACTAGTTAATATGAATGGCTATACAAAAGGAGCTAGAAATGAGATATTTGCTTTAAGACCAGCTCCAATTCAGGTTTGTGTTTTTCATAGTATATGATAATATTAAACCAGGGCTGGGTTTTATCCATCAAAAACCAGTTTTTGTCATGACATGTGTTTAAACCATACTTTAACTGAATCCGACAAAAACCTCTACATGTATGGCAGACTTTAACACAATGTTTTTAATGTAGGAGTATGTAGCCTTTAATTAAGGAAAATAGTTATCATTAATATTTATATAATTAAAATTATATTTTTGTTCATCACTAAATTTGTTTTATTACATAATAAATAATATAAATTTGGTGCATCCCTTCTAACTTCCTTTGAAAAATCTGAATTTGTTTTAAATGTTAGCGTTAGCACCTTCACTTTTTTAGATATGAAACATTTTAATAAAAATATTTTCTCTATAACATTATTTCTGTTTGTTTTTAATTTAGAATAAATATAGAATAGAAAATAAGAGTTTTATTTACTTTTTTTTCTTTCCATATGAAATTTGCATAAATTATGAAAAATGAACGAAATAAGAATTTTTAAACTGAAACTTATTTGGTCATGGAACCCTTTTGAAACTCAATTCGATGACAGAATCCAAAAATGAGGAATAGTCCAGTCCAGTGTGGTCCACATTACATATGCATTTTTTTTCAATTACAAAAAATTGCTCAAAACTGTCACATTGTGGAACCCCTTGAATTCTGTAATGGAACCACGGGGTTCCATGCAATATACTTTAAAAAACACTGACATAGATGATTTCGAATCTTAGAATGTATATAATGTATATGTAGTTTGAAAATATTCTTTAAATTAATGCAGAACTGGCTGGATAAGAAAGAAGTGTCCTGGTCATGTTGACGAGCATTATTGTCCTTTTCTTTAAATTCTTCACATACAGATATTCCTTTCCAGCGTGTCACAGTTTTACTCTTTCTAGCACTTTCACTAAAGTATGAGGAAGGAAATGGCAATGAGAGAAATAAGAACTGGTTTTTGTAGTCTTTCTTTACATTTACTCCCCATAGCAGAAATTAGGGTGATGCGCAATATATATCACAGATCGATTTGTAACCTCTTCCAACAAATTTTTAGTTGAGAATTTTTAAAAAATGTTTCCAAACTATATCTGCAGAGTAAATGCCTATCACCTATCCCATCCCCAGATATTCTGCAAAATAAATGCTTAATTATTGTACCCTTTGTTATTGATGAACGTGCAGATGCACACTGATTGCAAATGACCCCACAAATGGAAAACAAATATCTTGTATGATTTATATGTAAAGAAATGGGAATAAAAACTCATTACTGCCATTTTGTTCAGTTATAGACTGGGGTTCCTGAATGCATCCACATTTTTCTCAAACGGAATTCATATTGCTCACAAAAATGTTAGATTTGCCAAATTAGTTTTTAATTGTTTAGATATACATAATAACATATTTTGCTGAGTAATAAATTTAAAAAAAAAATTTTCGTATGCAAGGAAGAATTTTTCGAATATGTTGTGAATATTAACAAGATAGCCCGCAACGTATTTGAGAAGTGGTGTGCTCGCTGTGAAGAGGGGATGGAAGATTCAAAAATCAAACTTTTCCAAGCTGAAGGGCCAATATCATTACATTATGTATTATTATTTCACTTTGACCTACATATATACAGTTTGTAAATGATCATACAGAAAATACATGATCATATGGAAAATAGAATGACATTAGCTATAATTATAATAAATGAAAACCATTGCTTGACAGACAATAACTTACAAAACTATTCATAATGTCCGTTAAAATGATGAGAAATTCATATTTCACTTTGACCTACATATGTACAGTTTGTAAATGATCATATGGAAAATAGAATGACATTAGCTATAATTATAATAAATGAAAACCGTTGCTTGAAAGACAATAACTTACAAAACTATATTCATAATGTCCGTTAAAATGATGAGAAAAATTATCGGAATTTCACTGCACAAACTATCGCGATGATTGAAAAATTAAGGAACAAGTGATTAAAAGATAAAACATTAATATAAATTAATAAACATCGAGAATTTTTAACAATAAATATTAGTTTAAACAAATTTGTGTCTGGTTTCCTTAACTATAAAAAGAAAAGCAATAGAAGACGAAGATAATCAACAGATACAAGCACTAGCTTAAATAGCCCAGTATCATTGAAGTTGTAGTTAATGTTTTCCTTCGGGAGTATGCTAATCTCTAATCGGTTGAAGTAGAAATTAGCATAAACCGGAAGTTGTCGTCCCAATCTGCAGGACCACAGACTATGGGGGTAAAACTTCTTAACAAGCGATCCGAAAGCGATTAGCCAATTAGAACGAAGTATCTTTTGGATTTTAGACCGTACATCGATCGATTCACATACGTGCTTGTTTACAACCGAAGTTTTTCTAACAAGCAGCCCCCTCCTGCAGATTGAGTTGTCTAATCACATAAATACATGTAGTAATGAAATTTAATTTCAGTTGAACATATACTACATTATAGAGTTTCAAAATATCATGTATAAATTTTAGTGTATAATTATATTTTCAAGACAAAGTTTAAAAAAGTATAAAATACATCATGATGCAATTTACATGAGAAAACAAATTTAAAAATATTTCTGTGTCAAATACAGGAGATACAAATTTTCAAATCTTAAATACTTTGCCACGCAGTATAAACTCAACAGTATCTAAACTACATATTGAGGGAATGTAAAAAAAAGTTTGTATATTACTTCGAAAATCTTAAACTTTTAAATACTTCGCCACACAGTATAAACTCAACAGTATCTAAACTACATGGTGAGGGAATGTAAAAAAAAAGTTTGTATATTACATCGAAAATCTTAAACTTTTAAATACTTCACCACACAGTTTAAACTCCTAAGTATCTAAGCTACTACATGAGATATTGAAAAAATGTATAAGTTATTTTTAGTATGTATCAAAGACTTTAAAAATCTTCGCCACACAGTATAAATACATTGGTAACTAAACTACGCAATGCGGGTTTTGAAAAAGTGTTGAGGTTAATTTTTGAAAAATACAACTATACAATTTAGAATGGATTTAATTTGTTTACATTAGATTTCACATTAGAATTTAAACATCTTTAAGATTTCACAGAATTTGAGATTGCTTCTTTGGTGATAGGTTTCGTAAAACTGTCAGCTTTGTTATTTTTGCTATTTACAAATTTAATCTCAAAGAGCTTCTTTTCCACTAGATTTCTTAAGAAATGATATTTAACATTAATGTGTTTGGTTTTATGATTCTCAATGGGCGAATTGGAAAATTTTATGGCTGCTTGGTTATCACAGAATATTACACTATTTTCTAACTTAACACTAAGTTTAGTACATTCAAGTAATATGTTCTGTACTCATACCATTTCCTTTGCCGATTCGGTTAATGAGATATATTCAGCCTCCATTGTAGATAAACTCACACATTTGTGTTTAAATGTCCTCCATGAAATAGGTACCCTATCTCCAAAAAATATCATGCCTCCCATTGATACTCTATCATCCTGATTAGCAGCAAAGTCAGAATCAGTAAAACAATTTAAATTTACAGATTGGATGTTTGATAAGTTTAGTTTAAAATCCCTTGTTTTATCTACATACTCTAGAAGTTTAAGTAAAACATCCCAGTGTTTATTGTCTGGGTTTTCCTGAAATTGGGATAAGATGTTTACGGCATACCTAATATCAGGTCTAGTCCAGGTCTAGTTCTGCTGGCAAGAAATGATAAACAACCTAATAAGTTTCTGTAAGGTATATTCTTATTTTGTTCGATTTCTGCATGATTTACTGGACAATCTATTTTGTTTAAAACTATACCTTTAGCTATAGGTAAACTAGAAATAGGATATTTAAACTTTGAGAATTTGTTACAAATTTTTGCCATGTATTAATTTTGATGGATGAAATATTTATTATGTTTTTCCTCAAATTCAATACCTAATAACATTTTTGTTTTTCCTAACATTTTAATGTCGTTTTTAGTAATGAAGTTACAGAATTTAGATCCATTTGATTATTGGCAAATAATATTATGTCATCAATGTAAACAATCAATAAAGCCTTATTGTTAAAATTATATGCACAATTGCACCGCTTAAACTTTATGAAGTTAAGTTTTCTGAGAACCTGGTCTAACTCAAGATACCATTCTCTACCGCTTTGGTGCAAGCCATAAATCACTTTATTTAGCTGACATACATATCTACTTTTGTTTTTGTCAAAAAATCCTGGGGGCTGTTTCATGAATATTTTTTCACTGAGATTGGCATATAAATATGCACATCGATGTCAAGCTGAGTATGGAACCACCCTAATCAATACACAAAAATAGTAAAACACATCCTAATGATTGTAAAGTTAATTAGCGGGCTAATCACTTCTTCGTAAGTTTGCCCCTTTTCCTGGTTAAATCCATGAGCTACAAGTCTTTTTTTTTACCTGCTAACTTCAACCCTTTCGTCTCTTTTGACTGTATAAACCCAATGGCAACCGAATACTTTGTTGGAAACAGGTGCAGGCACTAAGTCGCAGACACCTCTTTCCTTCATGACACCTAATTCATCTCGAGTTAGCCGCTTCCTTGTAGTTCCTAGGAATTTGGACATCTACAATGTTGGCTTCTGGCCGATCCCATGATCTCCCTTGATCCCCTTAAAATTGAAAACCTTTTTATCAAATTTTATTTTTCTCACAAAAATTTTCTATATCTTTTAATGATATCAATCTAAATCCCTATAGTAATAAACATCTTTTCTTGTTCCAGTCATTCTCGGAATAACTTTTCTGATCCAAGTAGTATCTGGATCGGGAATTTGATGATCATCACCAGAGGACCCCGTTTCCTCATTACTTTCAGTAATGTCTTGATCTTCCTCTGTTGAATCGTCTTTTTCCCCTCTCCACACACTCCTCGTCAGACGAGTCTGGATAGGTGGGTTCGTGAGATGAGAAAGTAAAATTTTCTTTAGGATTCTGTTTTACACTGGGTCCCAGACCGCCTTCCTCTGCGTTGCACTCTTCATTAAATCTAATATTTTTAGTTTCTACTATTTTCCACTTATTCAAGAGCCATATCCTATACCCCCGAGTTTTCAGTGCGTATCCTACCATTAATACCCTCTTGTGCCCTCATATCAAGTTTCCCCCTAAGTTGTTTAGGCTTGCCTACAAAAACTTTGCATCCAAACGCTCTGAGGTGAGCAACTGATGGCTTTTTGCCGCTGTACAACTCGATCGGTGTCAGATTCTTAAACTTGTGGCATATCCGATTTTTAAAGTATGGAAAACAGAGTAAAGCTTCTGTCGAAAAATCATCCTTTAAATTGCTATCGTTTAACATTGCCCTAATACAATCCAAAGCAATTAAGTTAAACCTCTCGGAAATCCCGTTTTGTTCGGGTGTGTACGTGTTTGTTCTTTCCGCTTTGATTCCCTGTGTTTCTAAAAACTTTTGAAATTCAGTGTTACAAAACTCCATACCGTTGTCAGTTCTGTCACTTAAAATTTTGGTATTTAGAAATCTCTCTGCTCGATGTTGAAATTGGGAGGGGGACACGTGAAAACAGATTTTTAAAATTTTAATATTTTTTTTTTTTGTTATTTAATGTTTTATACGATTTCGACCGTTTTTTGCCCTTTTTTCTCCATGATCCAGACGTCGTAGAAAAAAAAAAATCCCACCACCGAAAAGAGCAGACAGTTGAGAGTAAAAATATATCAATTTCAAATCTCAATTTGATTTCTAATATTTTTTAAAGATTTTAAAACAAAAGTCACTTTCGGTTAAAAAAAACCAACTTTCATTTTTAAATCCTCCCATCGTAAAAACTACTCGTAATTTTGACTAATAATTTACATTTTTAGAAAGGTCAAAGATTTGACATTCTTACAAGTCCAATCTGCTCAAGAAATAAAGAAAATTGCCTGCAGGATCGCAATTTTAAAGACGTCATCATTTTATATTTCTCGGCAATCCTTAAGTTCTTCAACGGCATTTTCCCCCTCGGCAGTAGTTTTTTACCCATCTCCATGGGGACCGCGCTTTCGGTTTTAAATGAAAGCTTAGCATATGTATTGGATACATCGGGTGAAATTATTATATTTATATGATATTTTAAATGGATATTTTAAATAATTTAAATGATTAAATTATGGTGATTTGAATTGTGGTGATGTATTTGAAATTATTATATTTATGGATTGGTGGAACGATATGTATGATTGATAGAACGATATGGATTTTTTAAATGGATATTTTAATTTATGGATATTTTAAATTATAGATATTTTAAATGGATATTTTAATTTTATGGATATTTTAAATGATGGAACGAGGATGATGGAATTAAGAGCTTAATTATAAAATTTGAATTAGCGTGTGAGAATTGCACTCGGTAGGCCCGGGTTCGATTCCCGCCACTGGCGCGGAGTACGATTACGTTAAACATATGGGTTCGTAAGTCCTTCCGAGAGGTTGGTGGTAGAGGAAGGAGGGTACAGTCCCTGTGAATGCCTCCCCCACTGGGTTCCGGTCTAAATTGGGTGAATAAAAAGAAAATTATGGAGATTGTCACGGAGGGCACTGTAGCCCAGTGGTTAGCGTGCGGGAATTTCACTCGGTAGGTCCGGGTTCGATTCCTGCCACTGCCAAAACTGCTGTGGTGTTCACGCGGAGTACGATCACGTTAAACATGTGGGTCCGTAAGTCCTTCCGAGAGGTTGGTGGTTGGGGAAGGAGGGTACGGTCCCGGTGGATGCCTCTCCCACTGGGTTCCGGTCTAAATTGGGTGAATAAAAAGAAAATTATGGAGATTGTCACGGAGGGCACTGTAGCCCAGTGGTTAGCGTGCGGGAATTTCACTCGGTAGGTCCGGGTTCGATTCCTGCCTCTGCCAAAACTGCTGCCGTGTTCACGCGGAGTATGATCACGTTAAACATGTGGACCATAAGTCCTTCCAAGAGGTTGGTGGTAGGGGAAGGAGGGTGCGGTCCCTGTGGATGCCTCCCCCACTGAGTTCCGGTCTAAATTGGGTGGCACTTCCTGGCCGTCCAAACAGTTACCTTACACCTTTCTGGTAAAATTTCAGAATTTGCCACGGTCAGAATTTTCAAGGGTAGCAAACAGGTTGGTCACCAAAGGCGGCTAGTAAATAATAAAACTTACCTGGCAGCCCATCTTTATAGCATATTACTGTAAATCCTTGAAGATTACCTTATATCTATACATAGCACTATTAAGATAAGAATATTCTATCTTAATTCTCTTTTCATTACATCTATCTTGATTATATTTTCATTACATCTATTTTGATTATCTTATAAATATGCATATATTAAATCAATTTTGTATAGATTAATTTGACATCGTATTGAGAACTTTTAAATAATTTTTTTCTACATGTTAGAATTCAAACTTCATTGAATTAATTTCATGATTTCAACAATAAATTTGCACCAGTTGAAAATAAATGACATATATAAAGTGAACAAAATATTTACAGATAAGATACTATTTCTTAACTTATATTACATAATAAATTTAATATGATACAATGTCTGTTAAAAATCATCAGTATAATATAGATGTATACATCCTTACAGAAAAATAGATGTTTAAAGAATATTATCTACTTTAGAGGAGACAAAAACTAAATTTAAAAATAAAAATATTTTAATAACAAAAAAGTATCATTATTTTAATATTTTACATGCATTTCATTTATTCAAATGCACTATTTACATTTACTCATCTTTGAGAATTTTACTTTGTTTCTTTGTGTACATTTTTCTCTGTTGATGCCTTTATAAAAATAAAGTCTGGTTATTAAGTAAAATTTCAATAATGCTTTTGTCAGTTCGACCTTGTGACTTTCACATCCTCCTCTCCTCTAGGTTTTCGTCTAGGTAATAATATATCTTCACCTTGAATAATATGCTTGTAATGTCTTTTAACAAAGTGTGTTTCAAAATGTAGTTCACACACAACACAAAATTCATTCAAAGCTTTATCTTGTCTTGATATTAATTTATCCAATTGTTTAAGCCTTTCAGGATCTCTCAGAGCAGCAAAACGAGATGTTTTAGCTTTGCTTGATTTGTAGCCAGTAGTACATCCTGGCACAAAACATTTACGTTGCCGTTTACGGCTTTTCGATTGCACATTAACATCATCATCATTTTCCATAATGACTAATGAAAACTACTGTTTGTTGAAAAATGAAACATGTTTTGAAACAAATAATAAATATAACATATGAACTACAATAACAATTCAAAAAATTAATAGAGTATAATACATTGGATATAAAATTTTGACAGTAACAGACAAAAACAATGGAGAAAGTAAACAAATAATGGTACTAAAACGATTAATAAAAAATCAAATTATGATCTAGAAAAATTTAACTAATAGATCCAGGTAATAGATAACTTCAACTGACAATAACAGATGGTGCTCTACTCTCTTGTACCGCATTTTACCCGATTTGTTCTGAATTCTTGGACAGGTTTTTCAGCGCCTTTCTCTTATGAACGCGACACTAGGTATTCTAGGCACTGTAGTTAAAACTGGACGAAACTGTCACATGTCAAAAACTTGCTAGCCCTGTAATTAACTATATGAAAATGCAAATAGTTTTCTGAATTTGATAACTGAAGGGTAAAATATCACTATATAATGTAGTGTTCACTATGTAATATCACTACATATTTTCTAGTTCCTGAACTGTGAAGATTCCACATATCTAGAGGTTTTAGTTCATTTTAAATGTGCCATTGTTTAGTTTCATCTAGTTTCTGAAATTTTCATTGTTTTTCTATCATGTAGTGTTTAGGTATATTATTCCTTAGTAAATAATCCTAATCCCCTTTGAATGTAGCTCATAGAGCATTAAAACTGGTTGGTTTTCTTTCAATTTGGTTATATCCTTCTGAATTCCAGTTTCATTCATGGATATTTTTGATTGATACTTTCTTTTAGTCGATGAAGTTGGCTCATATAGCTTTTTAAACCGATTTTTTCTTTTTTCTATGTTATATTCTTTTTACACATCAACCACTAAATTTTATGGTAATTTGATGAAATTTGCTTTCGAAATTGGTTACTTCCTTTAATTATTTTTTTCTTAATTACTGCCTCATTCCCCTGTAACTTTTTATCTTTCTTCCTTTACAAGGATTTTGTCTATTTTTTCCTCTCTCTAAACTCATTAATATTTTTAATTGGTAATTTAGCGGTTCATATATTTTTCTTTGTTTTATTTTAAATCTCATATCTGTTTTAAGATTTCAGATCAGGCTTAACTCTTCTTCGTGGGGCAGGAAGAGCGAGTCCTTTATTGGCCCATGTTGATATGCTTGTTTCTTTCAAAGGCTGAAATGCAGGTTTAAAAGTTTTCTGCAGATTCACAGCATTGGGTTTTTTCTGAGAAGTTCTACTTTCTCTGGAAATTTCCCTAGTAGTTACGTCGTTGCTGAAATTTTCCTAAATAATATTGGTTTTTCCCAAAAATTTCCTCAATAACTTCAGCATTAAACAATAATGTTAGCTTGCTATGATTTTTCCTTTCAGAAATGCATACAATTTCATAATATGGAAGAAATGATGTCCTTGAAAAATAATTGCATGGTACTTGAAAGTCCTTGAAATTTTTCTAAGGAAAGTGTACTCACCCCGGTTTTATATTTATGCATTAAAATTTCAGGTTATGTGGCTGGGATACCCCGGTACAAGTGGCGCTCCTTTCATGGATTATATCATCACTGACCGCATAACCTCACCTCTCGGTCTTGCCCATCAGTATTCCGAAAAGTTAGCATACATGCCAGACACTTTTTTTGTTGGAGATCACTGGCAGATGTTTCCCCACCTGATCGAAAGGGCCATCATCGATGACAAAGATTCTCATGGAAGGAAATCCGATGTTCCAGACAACGTGAGCATAGTCAATGCGACCGACTTGTCTCCCATTATTGAAAAAGCTGAAGTGAAGGTAAGACTCAGATCCTTCTGTTAAACTCTACTGTATTCATTTAATTTGATCATGGTTTGTGCATTTGTAAAATTCCATGAAAAGTGCTTGAAAAAAAAGTTCATTTTCAATTGCTTGAAAGTCTTTGAATTTGTTAAAAAGTAAAAATAATCCTGGAATTTTTTTCGAAAAATGATAATGTGTTGAAGACCCAGACCGTCCGACTCATCCTGAGGACTTGAGCAACTATTTGGACGGCCGGAAAAAAAAAAATAACGTGTGTAATTAACTGTAACATACACACATTTTTATGAGCCAAAATTCAATCCATATTTCCTTTAAGAGGGCTCTAGCTGTGGATCACCATTGCTCCAAATCACGATAAAATGTTTCATTTGGGGAGTATGCAAATGATGAAAATGAAATTGTGAATTCAGAAATATTTACAAGAACAAAAGCAGATATCATTACAAAAAAAAAAAGTGTGAGATCGATTATTCAGAAATAGAGATATTGAACAAGAAAAAATGTTTGAAAATAGATATCCATGCATTGACTGAATCTTCTGATAAATTAGCACTAAAGATTATAAAGACTAAAAAAAACATAATGGTATTACTTTCATTTCAGTCAAATAGTTTGCGACAAACCATCAAAGAAAAGTTTGAAGAAAATTTGTTAGGAATAAGTTTAATGATACAAGCAGTTGTGATGGAGTTGTGTGTGTGGGTGGGTGGGTGGTGTTCTATAACCATCGTAGCATTATTATTGCTACACCTTAAGACTTTAAATAGTCCTTGAATTCTTAAAAAGATTGTATGAACCATGTTGATTATTTATTGCTACGCCTTAAGACTTTAAATAGTGTGCTTCATTTATGCAGAAGATAAAATGTTTTCAAAGGATATGTTGCATTTAACAAGAAGTTTATGTAGCAGCTCTTAATGTATATAATTATATATCATTGGCTTAAAATCAGAATAGAAATAAGGAAAAGTGTTAATCATGGGTAGCTGGATTACATTTGTTACCTGTGCATGTGTGTGTGATAATAAATGTCCATGTGGTGTTGCTCAGAGAAGAACAGTAATTGAACCCACATTCAATGAGTTGAATCTTCCATGTGGAAAAGCAGTGCTTCTGACTCTCATTCATCATGAGTCTTTAAGAAGAGTTTTTTAAATTTGCTAGTAAGCGCTTACCAGAAGTGAAATTTCTGTTTTCCACAAATCTTCGTAGCTGAATTACTTGATCATAAATTTCTTATTGCCGGTATTATCAGAGTTTGTTTTTGTAAGTTGGAATCCCTTTGTTTCTACTCTCATGGCACAAGAGTTGTGAAGAAAGTAATTTAAATAACCAGATTAATTCTTATTTATACTAAACGTCACCATTAAATACAGTCATAGTTATTGGGAGGGGACAATGGTACACATGACCTGCCTTGAGCAAGTTATTTTTTTTTTTTTTTTTTACTAGAAAATGTACCCTGCGTTACCCAAAATGTAAAATGCAAACTGCACCGGAACAATCTGCTTGCTTATAACAAAAATAAAATAAAAAACTGTTATGTGAGTGCACACCTGGCTACGCCATGACTACTCATTTTAAATCCCAGGCAATGATGGCTATATTTTCTAGTCATATATAGAAATATTTAATAATAAAAAATCAAACCACAATGTCTACGAATGCAAAAAACTTCTGAAATCCAGAACAAACTAAATTAACAGAAATTTCCTTCATAATATGCATTTGTTGAAGATAAAAATTACGTTTGTTGAAACAAAAAATGAACAATTTTACAATGTAGATGGCAGCATCAGTCATTGTCTCCATAAGACACGAAAAGTACTTATTAATTTTTAAGAATTAATGAAAAATTTTCTATTAATCGTATGGATTTCATTTTTGTTTTTTTCGATCTTTCTAATGGTGTTGAGATGAAAGGTGTGTTATTATATTTTCAGTCTCTAATGATTTTACAGTGTATTGTTGAAAATTTCGAAGATCGAATGGCAATAGACATTCTCATTTCAATGAAATGACATTGTTTCCGGGGAAAAAAAAATTTATTATTCACAGATTTTATATATATATATATATATATATATATATATATATATGAAGGGAGAGCTACACTTGGTTTCTTAGTACAATTTATATTTTTGAAATATACTAATGTTGTAATCTTGTAGCTATTAAATTTTTCTTTCATAAAATATTCTTTTAAGCTTACTGCAATGGCATTATGTTATATATAAACTTAAATTATTTTAACCATATATTAGTTCTGCATAATCGATTGTATACCATTAAATGTAATGCAATGAATACAAATTGGGGTTCCTACAAAGACGATCTCAGGGCCAGATTGGCTAGTCACAATGGTGAGTATTCCTCTATCGAAAACCTGGATTTGGCTGTTGACTTTGTGCAACAAGCCATTATCCACTCTTTCCATAGTAACTGCAGAACCACAAAAGCTGACTCCCCAAGGATCGTTCCTTGGTGGTCTAATGAGCTCAGCCGGTTGCGTGGGAAATGCAGGAAGCTCTTTAATAGAGCTAAGAAAAATGGTGATTGGCAGACTTATAAATCTGCCCTCACCTCTTATAATAAAGCAGTCAGGGACTCCAAGAGGAATTCTTGGAGGACGTACTGCGAAGGTATTAATGATGCCCCTGCCGTTGCAAAACTCGTTAAGTTGATTACTAGAGACAGAAATTGTAATCTTAACACTGTCAAGTTGTCCAATGGTGACTTTACTGCTACTGGTGAAGAGACCCTGACTGAGCTGTTCAGGGTTCACTTTCCGCTTTCTTATCCTTATGTTCAGTGTGACAGTGGTATTGCTTGCTCCACATCCTCGTCTGATGACAATAGTTGGAGCATTGCTGGGAGCATTGTTACTCTTGATAGGGTCAAATGGGCAATTAATTCCCATAAATCCTATAAAACTCCGGGAACTGATGGCATCATTCCAATTCTTCTCCAGGAGGGAATTGAGGTGCTTGCTCCCATTCTCTGCAGTATCTACAGAGCCTGTATTGCCTTTGGTCATATACCAAATGCGTGGAGGCATACTAAGGTAATCTTCATTCCGAAAATTGGAAAGAACAATTATTATGAGGCCAAATATTTTAGGCCTATTAGCCTTACGTCTTTTCTTTTAAAGACTATTGAAAAGCTTATTGATAGGTATTTAAGGGAAGTGATTCTGGCCTCTAAGCCCTTGTCAAATTCTCAACATGCCTATCAACCGGGCAAATCTACGGACACTGCTCTTTACAGTCTCTCCTTTATTTTGGAGAAAAATCTCAATGCCAAGGAAATTGCTCTTGCTACCTTTCTCGACATTGAAGGTGCCTTTGACAAGGTACCCATCGACACCATTCTTGTTGTTCTTGACAGAAAAGGTGTGGACACCACAATCTCTTATTGGATCAAGAACCTGTTATCTAACAGGTATATCTGAGCATCTTTGCTTGGTGATAGTATGACTGTGCATGCACTTTCAGGTTGTCCACAAGGAGGTGTGCTTTCACCAATTCTCTGGTGTTTAGTTGTGGACTCTCTTTTGGAAAGCATCAATATCTCTGGCGTCTCTTGCGTTGGATATGCTGACGATGTTGTCATCATTACCAGGGGTAAATTTGGCAACACTGTCTCTGACATGATGTCTACTGCTCTCAGGAGAGTTGAGACATGGTGCAAAAATGCAGGCCTTATGGTTAACCCGCAGAAGACTGCTTTAGTTGCGTTTACAAGGAAACGCATACTTAATCTTGGGAATATTTGCTTCTTTGGGCAGAAGCTTATTTGCTCCAAGGAGGTTAAATTCTTGGGAATTTACTTTGACAAGGAACTCAATTGGAAGAGACACTTGGACTATTGCACGACTAAAGCCAGAAGAATCTTCTGGTCTTGTAGGAATGCTATTGGGAAAACCTGGGGCTTAAATCCCAGAGCTATCCATTCGATTTACTCGATGATAGTCTGTCCTATCATTTCCTATGGATCCATTGTTTGGTGGTCCAGAATTAGAAGTGAAACTGCTAAACTTGATTTAGTTAAGCTTCAAAGGATGGTGTGCATTGCAATCTCTGGATGCATGAAAACCACTCCTACTGCAACTCTTGAACTTTTTCTTGGTTTGCATCCGCTCTATATGCGTATTGAAGCAGAGGCACTTATCTGCATGAACAGACTCAAATATCTGAAATACTGGAAAGATTACTCAAGGTATCTATCTTGGGGTGAACTTAACAGTAATGTTGCTAGTCATCCTTATTTCTGTATGCCACCTGATGGCATCCATGTCAAATTTACGTTTGACAAGCCTTATGAAATTCTTGTTCCCTCGCGGGATGATTGGAAAAGGACTCCAACCTACAATAAACTGAACTGTTTTGTATGGTATACAGATGGCTCGAAGATTGGCACAAGTACTGGTGCTGGTGTTTGTTGCCCTGATGATGGCACTGAGCTATCTTATCCGCTTGGCAATTTTGCAACTGTCTTTCAGGCTGAAGTATTTGCCATCCTTATGTGTTGTAGAATTTGCTATGACAGAAAGTATGAGAATAGCCAGATTTTCATTTGTTCTGACAGTCAGGCTGCTCTTATGGCTCTGGGGAAGTTCACTGTGACATCTTCCCTTGTCTGGGAATGTTATAATGCACTCTGTAAAATTGCTAGTAATAATAATGTCATTCTTTACTGGGTGCCTGGTCATTCGGGCATTCCTGGCAATGAATTGGCAGACGAGCTTGCTAGGAAAGGCTCAAGTACTCCTTTTGTGGGCCCTGAGCCGGTCTTGGGTATTCCCAATGACCTTGTTAGAAGAATTGTCTATGACATCTTCAGGAAGCTTCAATGTAAAAACTGGCGTGACACTAAGGGACAAAGGCAAGCGAAAATTCTCAACTGCAATTGCCCTAGTACACGTCAAAAGGAACTTTTCAGGCTTAGTAGAACTGGCATCAGGAGAGTTGTTGGGCTCCTTACTGGGCACTGCACCCTCAAGAGACACCTTAATATTATGGGTGTCACCAAGGATTCGCTTTGCAGAGGCTGCAATCACAGCGAAGAAACTGCAGCTCACATTCTATGTGATTGCGAGGCTTACTCTGCTCACAGATTCGAACACATTGGCCGTCATGTGATTGAACCCTGGGAGCTGAACGACATTCCTGTCAAGTGCCTTCTTATTTTTGCATCGGCTACTGGTCTCTTTTCTTAGGGACCTTCACTTTTTGGGGTAGTACAATAGATCTCTGGTCGATGTGCTGGGCTCTTCCGGAGCCACCCTCCTTCATTTCATTCAATCAATGCAATGAATGGCTAATAATAAACAACTTTAATTAATGAATGGCAGATAGTTTTATATTTAGGATGGTGGCACCAAATGGTGCTATCAACAACTGTGCAATAAAATATATGGCACAAATATGTCATAAACTGCAACTTTTTAAAAATAAAAATAAAAAAATAATTCGAATTTAAAATAAATCTCGCCTAAACATATCGTACCAAGTCCTGAAGTACATGTGTACCAAATTACAACATATTTTCCACTACAGATGAACAAATAGACAGGCATCTTCCTTCATTATTATAGGTTTATTAAAAATTTTAGTGAAAATATCAATTTTATTTCAACTAAATGGCCTGAATATTTGAAATATTAAAACTAAGCTGTAAGATGGCAGCACTGAAGCTATTATTTATGCATGTTGTATAATCTTCATCGTAGAAACCATAGGGGAAAATTATTGGGAAATTGTTTAAAAAGGAAATTTATACTTTTTAAATTAGCAGAGTGTAACAGAGTATGCCCAGTGGTGAAATGAAGATAAAGTCAAGTTTCAAAACCAAAACCATGCTTTATTGAAAGACGTAGGTATCTTTGCCGAAAGTACATCGAGGCAGTTAAGGCAATTGCTGTATGAACAATACAGCTTGAACTTATATACATTTCTTGGAGTTTTAAGCACACATAGGAAGTTCACATTGGATTATTTAGACACTTGAATTTGTTACGATGTTGTTCTATTCCACCTTCTAACGGTCACACTTTTGGGAATCTTAAGTGTCGTCAGTTGATTTGACTAGATAAAACATTCTTTTAGCACAGTCTAAAAACACTATGTATAACAACGTCTAAAAGAAATAATAACCGGTTTCCATCAGATAATACTGCAACATTACTCTAACACCAGTATTTCCCTTTTACTTAAGGCCACCTTTAGTTGCAAACTGTCGTAAAGAAATTCAGTCAATGAACAGCACTAAATGCTAAAATGCACTAATTCATACATTATTAGCCACATTCCACTTAAACACTGTAAAATATTTAGTTGCCTGTTTTCACCATCAATACGATACTAGAACATTAAATTGATCGAATATTTCTATCTGAAATTTAATTAAACAGCTATTTAAAAACTATAGTTCAGCTCTTCTGACCCCACAATACGTGTCTCACATACAAAACATCGTATCCGAATATTAATGCTTATTCACGCTGTGTTTAACAATCGACTACAACTAAACATCTTTGTTATTCCATTCTCCTGTTTCCCTCTCTCTCATAATAATCCAATGCATGCTTCCTATATTTATACCATGAGATGGGTACCTCCTGAAACGAATTCCAAGGTCTAACTCATATAATATGCAAATGAGCCAGTGAATACATCGAACCTCCAATCCACATGAAGATACTTACTGGAAAACTTCGTGAGTCGTTCCCGTGAATGGAGGTAAGTTAAAAAAAAAGGCAAGTTGTATTTTTGAACTACTTCCTGGAAAATTAGCGACTCGCGATCAAATTATTACGTTTTTCCAGCAATCGTCCCCCTCATGCAGATTAGCCAATTCGACGCACGCACCTACATGCTCAAAAATTTAATCTAAGAACAATACATTATTAAATTCTTAGTTTTGTAAAAATTATAATGAATGACAGTTTAAGTTGGTCTACGTTCATCTGTAATATTATAACATGACACAGTAATAAAATAGTTATATACTCAAAATTTAGTTGAGTATACTTAAATAGTTAAGTATACTCAAATAAATTTTGAGTATACTTAAATAGTTATTGATAAAATTCATGAAATATGGTCAATTACAAAAACTTTAGACTTTTAAAAATTTTAAGTATACACACTTTAGTTACAAGAAAATTTTAAGTATAAACATGTCGTAAAAATTGCATTTTAAATTTAAGTATAATTACTTTATTTTCAAGAAAATTTTAAGTATAAACATGACTTAAAGTTACATTTTAAATTTAAGTACAGACATGTTAGTTAAAGTTTAAAAGTTTCTATGTATAAACATGTTATTTCGGTTAAGTTTAAATTTAATTATTAACATGGACTACGATCGACTATGACTAAATGTCTTCGTTATTCCATTCTCCCGTTTCCCTCTCTCTCATAATAATCCAATGCATGCTTCCTATATTTATACCATGAGATGGGTACCTCCCGGAACGAATTTCAAGATCCAACACATGTAGTATGCAATCGAACCAGTGCATACTTCTAATCTGCATGAAGATACTTACTGGAAAATTTGAGTCGTTCCCGTGAAAGGAGGTAAATTAAAAAAAAGACAAGTTGTATTTTTGAACTACTTCCTGGAAAATTAGTGTCTCGCGATCAAATGTTTACGTTTTTCCAGCAAAAATACTGTATACTTTTTTTAATAGGACAAATGGTATGTTAATGTGGAAGTATTGGGGATTTGAATGAATGAATACCAGCACTGGCAAGTTCGAATTTAACATCCGCTGTGAAAAATGCAATAAATACTAATTTAGCTTCTATTTTCTCATGATAAATATAAGAATGCATGTGATATCTCACTTGCTTTTCTGAAGTAATAAATTTGGATATTTAAATAAATATTTGGATGCAAAAAACTGTATTTATGTAATTCTGATTTCTTTTATTAATTTTATTAACTCAATTCTTTCAATTTTGATTCATGATGAAATAGCATTAAATTTAGAAATTAGAAATCCAAAAAAATTTTGGATTCATATTTTTTTTCTTTTAATCAGGTATGTGAAGTGTATTTACGGCACTACATATAAGTATGGCGGTAGATATATATACTGTTTCTGCTTATACATAATTTTATTGCAATAAGTAATATTTTTCTGTATGAACTCTTGACTGGATTTTACAGATACTGCTGAAAGTAATTAATTTTAATTATTTATTCATAATTGTCACTTTCAATTTTATTAATTGACTTTTTATACTTGTTAAACTGATATTTATTAATAGTAGATAGTAATATGTATCAGGGAATTTTTGAAGATATTATTTGGAAATCAGGGAGTATTTTATCAGAGATCCTGTAGCTACCCTGTATTATTATTTTTTTAGTGGTCGTGATGTTTGTATAGAATATGTTTTAAATTGTTCGCACTTACACACGGCTATGCCAAGACCACTCATCTTAAATTGCTGGCAATGTCAGGTATATTTTCTAGTACTGATATAAAAATTGAGTTTTGTTTCAATAAATCTTATTTTTGGTGTCATTCAATCCATCTCAGCTTCGAGACCAAAGGAAAAATCTAAAGTTTCAAAAAATGCGAGTAAGAGGTGACGCTGCAAAGGAATAATCAAAAACTCAAAACCACTTTATTAATGACCAAATACTTCCACTGTATTTAGAATCCTGGTTTTGGTCTCATATAATTCATCTCAACTTTCAGCTCAATGAAAAAAGCCATATGCGAAGTGCGGGCAAAATGGCTAGTATGAAATAATATAACATATTTAGTTTTTCATGTAATGGTAATTTAAAAATTAAATGCAGAAAAATAAATTTATAAAATGGAGTGTAAGTAATTTATAAATAACCATTATATCCTAATTTCTTAATGACTTGTTATTAATTTTAGAAAATTCGTGAAGTTGCTGTTACCACTTCAATCGCAAATGAGAAAGAGGAAGCCAAGATTGAGAAGGTGGAGGTTGTCAAAACTGTTATTGAGTTGCCGTCCATTCCTGTGCAGAACATGATCAGCTCTGGTCAAGTGCAGACATCTGTCAATGGAATTGTTGTGCAAAATGGCCTTGCTACCAATCAGGTGAGTATGTTTAGAGTGTTGAATTGAAACTCAATATAGTTCTATTTAGAATTTTAAATAAAGTTTGCTCTGAACAAAATTACCTAGACTCCTTGTAGTTGGTGTTAATTTTTTTAGTTTCAGAAAATATTTCTAAATAAATGAAAATATACTGTTATTTAGTCTTTTGTATCCTTCAGGTATGGAATGTTTAAATGTTATGTATGTGTTTACTCATAATATCTGTAAGCCACTTATAGCCAAGTCATACTACACCATACATTTAGTATTAACTTTTCGAGTGCATGAAAAAATGGCAAGCTAATAGAAAATTTGCTGAAACGGGTACCGTAATTTCCTGTGTATATTCCACAGATTATTTATTTAAAATAATTCAAAATTTTGAAGATGTGTATTATAGGCCATTATCCATGTCATTTTCCAAGTGAATAAAACGATGAATGTGCAAATATAAAATTTAAAAAAATTCATTGTACTAATACGCAATAAAATAGTTTTTGATAAAATATGTTCTGTAACAGTCTTTAGTTTAATATTGTCATTGTGTCACTAATTCAAATACAAGGTAATTTTTTTTCATTTTAACTACTGTTGCAGAGATATGTGAGGAAACAAATAATTTTATCTGCTGATTGTACAGCGCTGCAGATTATCCAAAGTATTGATTTTTTCTGTCTGAAAATTATACATATGGGTCATGCACTGCCACATATTGAAAATTATACATGTGGGTCATGCACTGCCACATATTATATACAGAAAATTATGGTTTTGGGGCAGTATAGATTGTAAGGTATTGAGTGCTGTATTTAGGTTTCAAGCAAGGAAGTACAGTCGCTTCGCTTTAATTATAGGTTCCAAATATGATAAAATGTATTGTATAATGAAATGGCAAGATTTCTATAAAAATTTAGAAGTATGGGTATACAGCATGCATAAATGTTCAGTGTTCACAAATTACTAATTTTTTTTTTTTACATTTCATCTTTTTAAATTATTTTTTCAATGAGCGTAAATGTATCGAGTGTATACCATGTGTTATTTGTTTTGTATGCTTATGTGAAATATGACTAAGATATCTAAAAATAAAAGAAAAAAATTAAAAGACTTCAAGGACATTTTTGAATGCAAAGCGTTGGTCTTGTTTAGAAATGGAATTATTAGGAATAGCATCAAATATGTAATGCTTTATTCTTCATTTTCTGTTCCTTTGACCCAGGGCTCTAGAGTCGTCATGCCAAATCTCAGAATCCTTTTTTCTGCACTCCACTACCGACTCTAACATAAATAACATATATGTTAATTAGTAGTTATTGCATGATCTTTAAATTTTACAATTCCTTTGCCAAAGACATCTTTAATATATTAACTTGGGAAATGTGGCTCCTATCACGATTATTGCTTTAACCTATCTTTAAAATTATGCCAAAATTTTCTACACATGCTACGCCAATGTAAAAAAGAAAGAAAGAAAGAAAGCTGAAATTTCTAAATTTCATGCAATTTTAGTAAAATTTTAAATCAGTGTGTACTATGCAGATATTAAGAGTAGGTGCATGATTAGATGTGTAGTACTGTGTATTCAGGATGGATTTCTATCCATATTTAATTTCAGAGACAGACATTACTTTTATTTCATCCAAAATATGTTTCTGTGTTAATCTCTATTTTATTAAAAAATTAATTTATAATATTTTGCGTAAGAATTATTTAAAAATTTTTATTAAAAATTAAATATTTCAAAATAAAATAATTTTTAAATAATTTTGGCTTAGAAACACAATTATTGTGCAGTAAATTTATTTTGTATCTGTGCATTTCTACCGACTCCGATTCCATCTCAAACTACTACTAACTTCCAACTCCACAGCCCTGCTTTCCCAAAAAACCTATTTTCATCATGTTTCAAAAAGTTTCTTTTAAGGACAACAATACTAATGATTTTAAGAGCAAAATTTAGCATAACTCTAAATGATACATTTTACTTTTATAATTGTTTGGAATTTTGATAAAGCCTAATAATAAATATGTGTTGCATTTTAAAAATATAAAAAAAAAGAAATATTAAGATAACATATTTTCAAAATAGCATTGAGTCATTTATTTTAAAGTGCAATGGTAACTTGTAACTGTAGCATTCATTTTCTTCATATATGATGAGTAACTGTAATGATGCTTGAGTTACTAAAAAAGTAACTCTAATTTATTTGTTATAATTTCAAAATAATCTTATTCAACTCTATAAGTTATCAAATGATTCATTTGAGTATTTGAATCCTTCTTAGATAAACAATAAAGCAGCCACAGGAGAGGAGGCGCCTAAAAGCATTTTGGTGACTTCCAGGCAGCAGTACGGATTACCTGAAGATGCAATCGTGTACTGTAACTTCAATCAACTATACAAAATCGATCCAGCTACTTTGCAGGTTTGGGTTAATGTGAGTATTAGTCTTTTTACTTTCATCATAAAATCAGTTGATATTTTGATTGCATTCCTGAAAGAAAATATACTTAGTTGCAATCAACTCAAATGTATGTCTCTTGCTTCCAAAGGATTGGAGGAGGGGAATCTGTAAATAATTTTAATAAATAAAATTGCAAAATATTCAAATTTGTTTTTGTAATAATGGTGTAATACTGGATATGGGTAAACATTTTTCTCAATTTCAAATATTAATTATTTCTCAAATATACGAGTACCCCAAATAGTAATTTCAAATTGCATTTAAATACTTATTTTTATCAAAGATTATTTATTAGTAAATAAATTAATGAAGTAAAATGAAAAAAGTTTAATAAAACTGTGTTAATTATTAATTTAGAAATGGAACTTTTTGTTTTAAAAAGTAAACTACAATAATTCAGACCTGCCAAGTATTCCGAAATTTTTGTGTGTAGTGTGGATTTTACCTCTTGGTATGAAAATACAAATCTTATCCTTAAAATTACGAATTTCTAAGATTTCAGTGAAGTTTCTCTATTTTTTCCCTTGGTCTTATTAAATAAAATCATAAATTTTAGCACATTTAAATGCATTCAAGAATTTTGAAGCTTTTTAATAAAATAGTGTATTTTAACATTTTTGAATAAAATTTGAAAACTTGAAAATTTCAGTATATTTGCTCAAGCATTGTGAATATTAATGTTCTTTCTCAAAAATTATGACATAGAATTCCCATATAGATTCATGTATTTCGAGAAAGGACATTAAAATTCGCAATTTTCTTTCTTTTAGAAAAAGTATAAATTTGCGATTTGTATAAAAGAAAAAGTGTTAAAATTAATCAAATAAACAGTATTTCCCTTTTAAGTGCTTTATTAAAAATAGTTCTTATCTTTAGTATTAAAAATAGTTCATAGCAATATTTTTATTAACGTCAAATTTAGATATCAGTAGTGAAACTACATGTTAAAGATCCAAAAACAATTATGTCATCAATATATATGATTAATAATGCATTGTTTTTAAAGATGCAGGCCACAGTTAGGATTGGGCGATGTTGGAATTTCAACATCGTGATATATCGGCAGTCTAACATCGCGATATTGCGATGTATCGTGATGTTAATCATGTGATCAACACACGTGACCTAACTAAACACACGTGAATCAACTAAACGTGCGGCGACGCAGGTGAACAAACGTACTATTTATACAAGAAATAATTTTGTTTAGTAAAATATTTGCTTATTTTTAGTCGCACTATAAAAATAAAGATATGTTGCTCTGATATGGGATATTTATTTAGAAGATGGAAATAGATGCAAACTGATACTTTTGGACTCACAGCAATGCACGGAACTGAATTGCGAAATGTGAGCATTTCAAATCCAATAATATACGAATTTATAGGGTAACCTCTGCATTTCAGCATTTCCCATGTACTGATCTCAACGAAATATGGCAGTTCCCATAAATTCGCACATTTTATGGAAATATGTTTTGAATATTTTTAAGGAACGTAAGAACTCTGTTTCTTAATCAAACAAATGAGAAATAGAAACTGAAATAAAAAGAAACTTATTACAGGGTTCATGCCCATTTTTCAAAATGAAATTCCCCGAGTTTTCCCTTTTGTCTTAATCAAAATGTCAGGTACTCTGTACTACCATTTTAATGCCAATTTCAAAAACAATTTTAGAGTTAACTGACATTTACTGTGAATAAATGATAGTGAGAAAAAAACATTCAAAATAACTCAAAATTTTCTATCTCTGTATACAATTTATCTGCATATACAGTAGTACAACCTCAAAAATCTGGACTTTGCTAATTATGGATTTTAGAATTTTTTGGATTATAGGGTTTGGTTAAAATTCAAACTTAAACACTATAAAACTAAATACACTATAATACACTCTTCAAACTAAATACACTATAAAACATTGTTTTTAGAAAAATAATGACAAAAGGTTAACTCATTAAAAATATTATTTAATACAAAAAAAAAATAATGGAACAGAAGCAATTAAAAAAAAATATACACATATACAAGAAATAAAAAGAAAAAGTTTACATGTTATCATTTTGTTTAAACATTTGAACTCATGTTTGTTGTTTCATTAATTTTGGTTTATGGAAAAAGCAAATTTTCTTTTATCTTTTATCCTACAGGTAGATGGGCATTATTTCTTATTTGGTTATGAGGCTCCTTTGTTCAAGACCTTTAATTACATGATCAACTGTTTGTACATGATTATAAATGGGTATTTTCTCTGTCGACCCCCCCCCCCCCCCCACGCACACCTCAATTCACTGGTGAAATGTCTCCCTAATTTTAGTTTCTCATACTATAAAATAGAGGAAGTATTGTTTTTCCGAATATTTTCTATTTTGAACTTTTGAGGCTAATACATGTTTTTGACTATTTTAGAGTAATGTCAATATGTTATCAATTGCTAGTGTACACGATAGATGCCATAAATACTTATGGATTTTCACGGAACTTTATATATCCGGCTTTATTATCAAAAAATCAAGAACTAGATAGAATTTTTTGGAATTCGAGTGAAATTTCATATTTCCTATGGCAGCTTGAAACAAAAGTTTGCATAATAATGCATAAAATGGATCATTTATGACTCAATGATCACGAAACATAACAGCTTCATTATAGTGATGCCACTTAACTGATGAAGATGTCAATAGTGAAAAAAAGAAAATAACAGCAGTTTTAAGACTTTTTCAGTAGTCAGGTTAAGAAATTATATATGTAGGTTCATTGTTCACATAATACAAAAATGCATATACAAAAAATATTTAAGCATATATATATATATATATATATATATATTTATAAGTTTTTATCCAGTTAAAAACAATAAATAGTTATAAAATTAACGTTCAGCGATTTATGCGAAAATTAACTTTTAAGAAGTACATTTATTACTTACATGAAAAAAAACCCGATCTTTTACATTCCACGCAGCGGTAAATCATCATAGTCATGGTGATTTGATTGGCATTACTGTGCACGTGGCCTTAAATATCCGTTGTCGCGCTAATTTGATTAGCATTACCGCGCACGCTGCAGTATCCCTCGTTGTCATGTTAATTTGATTGGCATTAACGCCCATGCCTCCATAAATCTCCGTTATTACGTTGATTTGGTTGGCATTACGGTGCACGCGGCCGTAAACTTACATTGGCCTTTACAGAAGACAATTTCTCATAGGAAACTATGCAAATTCCGTAATCGCAGGTTGTTTCCCGTAGAAACTAAGGAGAATCTGTAGTAATCGGCACCTCTGTGAGCAGGTCGCCAAGTTGAAAATTCCCTGATTTTTCCAGAATTTTGAACGAAAAATCGATTTTCTCTGTAATTTCCCTGACATTATAGTCCACTTTTAAATTCCCGATTTCCAGAGTGCTCACGAACCCTGTTTATTAATAACTAAAAAAATCAATATAAAACTTACGAGGGGGGGGAATCAGTATAAAGCTTACCGAATAAAAAATCTAAATACGACAAGATATTTCCCATGTAGCCACCATAATCTTATGTTTACGTCATTACGCATTCATAAACTATGTTCCATTCCCTGCTCCACCCCCTCACTCCTTTTCCTATACACAATCATTAAAGTTAACTAATGTCATTACCGGGCAGAGAGATCTGTGGCATCTATTAAAAACATTCTAGTCAATAATTTACATCCTTTCGCAATCAAAATAAAAGTAAAACATGAAAGAGCTTGGAATGCAGACTATTAAAGTTGAAAGCCGCTAAAGAGAGTTTCTTGGGTAATCAAGATGAACTTGATTGTTGCAGTTTGTGAATAAATTGTAAAAATAGAACATTAAGTTATTTTTACATTAAAATATAGCGAATGCGATAAGAATTGTTAGATGATTCGCACTTCCTTAATTACAAAATTTCAAGAAGAGATAATCCACAGATTATATGTTATTATCCATATCCCGAGAAAATATTGATGTAAAAATCAACAGGCTAAGTATCTTAAAAGATTCAATGATTATTAATTAGTATAAGATTCTTTGGTGCCACGGCATTGAAAAGCAAAGTCAGTGCTGTAATACCGGGAAATCACAATATACTGGTGGTAACAACTTCGACCAGAGATATAGGTAGACTGTTCATTGCTATTCAGAAGAGATTGGAAACATGACCACTGCATGTATGACGTGACTTATGGTCGAACACTCCCAGATTTGGCGACTTATTGCCGCGCTTGGCGCTATAAAATATTTTTTTTTTTCACTGGAGTAAAACAGTGTTGAATACCTCTTACGTTTCTGATGTATTTAAAAATACATATTGGTTAGGTCCTAACTGATCAAGTTCTATTAATCACAGTAACATGAAATTTGGCATGTCGTTTTCTTTTGGGATATATTTTAATTTTCTAGCTAGAAGGTCCAAATTTAGTATTTCGTTGTCTTTTACGGTGCATATTGATTTCTTAGATTTTGAACTTTATCGGGCTAGCCCGTTCTGGGCCCGCCATATAAATATACTCATTCGGGAATAACTCGAGATCCGTTGTATCTAGAAAGGTTATATCATATTTAGCATATGATTATATTTCATGGTATATTTTAATTCATTGGATTTTGAATTATCGGAGCAATTAAATTCATTGCTACTATCCCAGCCCGTCCAGGAAAAAAAGTGCCGCCAAAATTATTTTCTTACTTCAGTAAAACTTTATTTTTAATAAAATACTTTTATTTTTGTACAAACTGAAGTGCAAAATTGCCTCAATGCCAATATTCAACTTTAGAAATATAGCTGAGCATTATACAATTGTAACTATTCAAAATTTTGAATATTATTCCCAGATTATGAAACAGTTACTTTATATTCCTTGACCCCCCCCCCCTCCCCCCAAAAAATGCTTTTAAAAATATTTGGACACAATGTTATTATAATAAATCAAAATGCTGCTTGCAAGGTGTTAACTTGCAAAAGTTAATGACTTAAACTTCTAATAAAATGTCTTTATTAGTTCATATTTATCAATAGAACAAACAACACCCTGTTAAACGCAGGGAAGGAGTGGGGAATGAATAAACATTTTAAACACAATTTTGAAACATTTTCACATTCAGTTCCTCACTGATCAAAAATATTATTACTTTGACATCATTAAAAGGATCAAAGAACAAAGTTTCAAAGGGCTAAATAGAATCTATAGGACAATAATTTCTTGATATTTACAACTATTTTTTAATTTTTAAATATGTGTTATAAAATTTTTTATATTTATTTGTTGCATTCCAAAATTTAATATTTTCACAATTCCAATTTTTAACATAATGGAATGATATCTTCGCATTCTAATTTTAAAAAAAGTATTACTTTGAATCTTTTATGAATTTACCCGGCGACTCGTTATATATGTTTTTTTTTTTTAATTATTTCAAATCTCATTCTTTGCTTTACATATTCATCAGACAGTGAGACACTTTAGATTACTTCATTTTTAAGATATGGAAAAAGCCAAAGTTGAAAACATAAATCAGTTTTGTTCCCAAGTTTCTGTAAAAAACATCCCCATCCCCCCACCGACTGTTAAAAAAATTCCAGCCTTTATAGAACACTAGGCATAACAAATAATTGTTAACTTTTTTTTTCATTTAGCATATTTTGATGCAATTTAGTATATTTTGCACATATAGCACAATTTAGCATATTTTAATGCTTAAAACTTTTCTCTTTTCAGTTGTGTTTCCTAGATCTTTCTTCATCTTTGGGAAACTAATAAAAATAATAGAAATTAGCTAACATTTTAATAGAAGTTTCACAATACACAAAAACTGAAGTGAAAAATATTCTAGTATATTTTATTGCACTTATCATAGATAAATATTAGGAATTTTATATGGTTACTTTATAGATTTCATAATAACAAAAAAAATTTCAAATCACATTTTAATTGCTCAATTTCATTTGATACATTACATATACAGTTAAGGACTTTTCTGAAATTTTTAACGAGTATTTTTTAATGTATATACAAAGACAGTTAATACAAGTCTGGGAAAATACAGCTCAGCAAAAGAAAATCAATTTTAAATGTGTACTTCTGATATTTATATAAATTTCTTGAGAGTTATTAATCATTTCATAGCATTACATGGCATGAGAACGTTGTCAGGAGAAAAGAGTATGAAAATGTAAACAATCCAAGTTGGCGTAGAAAAATGTCGCCAAGAGAGAGAACTAGGCGTATTAAAAGTTTCACCTTTATTTTAATTTTTTTCTTCAAATTTTAAGCATTTATAGAGGTACAGTTTATGAAAGTACACAAACATATATAAAATATTTTATTTTAAAAGTAATTACAAGGCTATACACTATTTACAAAGCCAGAAAATCTACTTTTATTATAGGACGGCATGGTCGTACATGCCAATAAACTCTTTATTTTATATAAAATATGTTTTAAAATGAACAAAACGACTTACCTGTGAAACGTAGTGTCTCCACCTTTGATAAACTTCGACGTACATCCATATGCAGTGCAGGACATTTCCATATTTTGCTTAAAAGTAAAAGCAAACGTTCGATGTGACTTCTCGCTTTCGGAAACGTAATGCAATTGAAATGGAAAAAGAGATGCGCAAAAAAATATGCGCATAGGGGAGTGCCTAAGTCATGTGACTTAGTTCAGTGGTCACGGAAAGGTTGCCATAAGTCTCTCTACCTATATTTCACCTCGATGGGTAACAACTCCGGGAATTTGTGCGTGTGCGCGGTGAAAAATCGTGCAGAAACATCAGAATAGTAAAACTTGGCGATAGCGGTTTTCACCGGGATATCGCGCATGCGCTATGAAAATCCCCAAACCGGAATTATTGTTCTCAAGATCGGCGCTGGCGATGTTTGTTATCGGGAAATCGCGCATGCGCTATGAAAATCCCAAGAATCGTCGGTCCCAAGATCGGCGATAGCGATGTCTGGGATATCAGAATATCGCGATTTACAGGCGATGACAACGCCGGGAATTTGCGCGTGTGCTGAGAAAATTCCACAACCAGTATCGTCGATTCCAAAACCGGCGGTTAGCGCTGGTTATGAATATCGGGATATCACGATGTAGAGAGCGATATCGCGGTATATCGTTGACTTGTAATTTATGAAACCGGTATGGCGATGTTGACTTCATACCGGTATTTCACGATGTATCGATTCATCGCCCAGGCCTAGCCACAGTTATACAATTTGAGTTACAAATTTCAATTCTCTGAGTATACTCTAAATATCATTTGCGGCCACTTTGTTGGAGGCCATAGCTTTGTTTAAAAAATATTCTATTTGACATGAAGTAATTCATTCAGTAGTAAGTGTGCATACAGGTGTTTGAAAATTGTGAAAGTACTTGAATTTTAGATTAACATTTTCAAGGCCTTGAAAGTACTTGAAATTTCCTATTTTCTTAGTTAAGTGCATGAAAAAGGCAGGGTTGAAAGTGTTCTGCAGATTTACAGTATTGTGTTTTTTCTGAGAAGTTCTGCTTTCTCCAGAAATTTCCCTAGCAGTTACGCTGTTGCTGAAATTTTCCTAAACATTTTTTTTCCCTCCCCCGAGAAAGTGACTTCAATATTAAACAATAATGTTAGTTTGCTATGATTTTTCCACCCAGAAATGCAAACAAATTCATAATATAGAAGAAATGATGTCCTTGAAAAATAATTGCGTGGTACTTGAAAGTCCTTGAATTTTTTTTTTAAGGAAAGTGTACTCATTAGTTAAATGTGCCCTCTTGATAATGGGAAATAATCATTATTTTAAACATTAATTTCAGATACTGAAGAGGGTTCCAAACAGTGTTATATGGCTCCTCCGATTTCCAGCTGTAGGAGAACCAAACATTCTCGCTTCTGCAACTCATCTGGGTCTCTCCCAGAACCGAATAATATTTTCTAATGTTGCTGCTAAAGAAGAACATGTGCGTAGAGGGCAGCTAGCTGATCTGTGCTTAGACACTCCCCTCTGCAATGGGCACACAACAGGCATGGATGTGCTGTGGGCAGGAACACCCATGGTCACTTTGGCTGGAGAAACACTTGCGTCAAGGGTTGCATCTTCTCAGCTCACATGTCTAGGTGTTCCCGAGCTTATAGCTCGAAATCGCCAAGAATATGAAGATATTGCAGTGCGCCTGGGTACAGATAAAGAATAGTATGTATAATTTTATCTCTTTTTATAATATATCGGATAAGCAGAAAGAAAATGTTTTTCTTATTTCTAACTCAAGTTATGATATAATTGGCAATAAAATGACCATAAATAGGGTGTAAATAAAAAGCGGTTGAATTATCTCAAATTCAAGTCTGTTTACCAGAAGCTAGTCAATATAAAAATTAAAAAACTCTTTTTTTATTTTTTTATTATGCAGTAGGTTTATAAGGTTTAACATGAAAATTGAAGATATTAAGTTTTTATGTTAGTTTATTTGATAAAGAATGATTATATAATGTTCCTTCTTGGATCTTTTATAGGTATTAACTGCTTGTAAAATAAATTTTAAAATAATACAACCAGCAATTTATTTGCTGGAGGTATAGTGAACATCAGTGGAAGTGTTTTGGTGTTATAAATTTGATTTATAAATGTAATTCGTTTTTATACGTTTTTATAAGTACTTTGTTTTCAGTGGTTCATTAATTATGAGATGTAAAATGCTTGAATCCTATAAGATCTCATTTTAATGAAATATTTATAGAAATCCATTTTTGTAAACTTTATAAATGAATTCATAAAATATCATTTGCAAATTATTTTATTTAGCTTAAAAGTGATCCGAGGCAAAGTATGGACAGCTCGGACAGAGAGCCCTCTATTCAATGTCAAAACCTATGCATCCAATTTAGAAAGGCTTTTCTATGCCATGTGGGCGAAATACGAGCGAGGAGAAAAGCCTAATCACATTGCAGAACTTGAATGAAATGTGTTCAGTATATATTGATGCATTGCCACCTATATATATATAATCTTCCTCTGTATGCATCTGTGCCCAAGATTTGTTGTGAAGTCAGTAAGCTGAGGATGGTTGTGTGAAATGTGACTAAGCAGAACGAGTTCTGTGCTGCCTTGTTCCTAGAACAAAACTGTTGCCTGTTTGTATCATAGGAATGACCGGACCGGTTCCAATTGTCTATAATCATCCATGCATATTTTGTTGGTAATTAATTTATGTTGACTAGAAATATGTAAAAGTGACGGCAATTTTTTGTTTTTAATTTTGTTCTTTACATTTGTATAATAAAGTTTGAAAATTACTTTTTATTTCTTATTGCTTTTCTTTATTCTATTTATGTGCTTTTTAAATCAAAATGTTTTCTGACATTAAAAGTTTTTGATTTAATTTAAATAAGACTTTAAAAACTGCTTAAATGTGTATTAAACGATGGGGTATAGCTCCCATTGTTTTAGATTTCAATCTTACCACCACGTAACTTATGTATTGTCCCCACTGTAATTTATTTCATTTTTGAAAAGTAACAAAAACGATATCAAAGTTGCAGTATATTGGAAGTAGGATTATGCTTCTATTGCAGATAACAACATGAGGTATTGCTTAGAAAACGTTTGATTTTTGTCTAATTTAATTATATCTCTATATTTATAAAAAGCTGACACCGCCGCTGTTTGACAAATTTCTCATTCCTCGAATTTCACTGCTTTGTACTGCAAAAACTATAGCATACAAGAATATAAAATGTAGTACACTTGTAGAACAGGTTTGGGGAACACACTGAAATAAACCGTTTTTCGATATATATTGTAGTTTAGGAAATATTTAATGTCAAAAACAAAAGCAAAATATTTGAGCTGCAGGTTCGTGTCCTGGATACATTAACAATAGCAGGACACAAATTTTTGCGGGCTGGTACCTACATAGTTGAATTTTTGCAGGATAGACCTCCCCCTTTTTTTAATTTCGGTGTAGTTTACGAGATATTTCACTTTTTATGCTCTTCTGAAGTGAAAATGTTCTTTCGGATCAGCATGTCCACCGATGTTCTCTGTCTCAGACCATAAAAACTATTGCATATATAAATATGAAATAGATTTATAAAGAAATAATAGGGTAACACAATGAAATAAATTTAAACTGATTTAAACTTTGGCTTGAAATAGCTCGCAATGCGAGTTGCAGGGGTTGGCAAAGTGTAGCGAGCAAAGGGCAGAGCTCCCTAGTAAAGTAAATTCATGTTTCACATTCCAAATCCATTGTATCATTGTTGTTGAATGTAATCAGTGAAATATTGCCCTCGCCGTAGCCCCCATCCTAAAACTAAGCTGCCTGGTTCACTAGATAAGCATAAATATTTTTAGAAATATGGTTGATAAACGAAACAAAATTCTTAAAAAATATAAATAAAAATTGAAATTGCATATAAAAGTCAAAGAGAAAGAGATGAGCCAAGCAATATGCCGAGATAAGTGTTCAGTCTTGTTTGCAGATGAATCATAAAATGAATGAAAACATGAGCAGATTGTTCCTGTTTGCCCTACTTATTCTACAAAATTGAATGTGAAGAAACATATATATATGTATTTAAAAAAAAAAAAAACAGCGAAGTGATGCTGTGATGACGGAGCAAGAATTTATTATTATTTCATTGCCATTTTCCTAAAATATACTACTTTGTACAGAATTGTTCAAAATAAACTCTAGAATTGAATGTAATGCACACAGATTAACTTATCGGTATATGACAAAAAATAGAGAAACATATTGATTTTTTGAAAAATCGCTTGTTCTTACGGGTGTTAGTATTTAATGGTTAAAATATAAAATATATTTCTATTTGTATCTAAATTTTGCTAAATATCCTAACATTACTTTTAACACACTTATTATTGCTCATTTGAATTTTTTTTTAATTTCACCTATATAAAATTTTAATCTAATGTTCTACTATTTTTAAATTGTTAATAATCATTTACTAGAGTTTACTGCATAATTAAGGAAATTTTAAATATTTTCTGTTTCTCATTTCAAAAGGAATATAACTAACTGAAGCATTTTGTAGTATTAGAATACAAAGATATCACTCCATATTTATGCCAAAAATTAGAATTGTGAGAATATTCACTTGTGTGACACATGAAAATAAAAATCGAATAGTTTAAAATATGCATATTTCAATGTTTTTCTAAAACATTTTTAATCATATCAATTTCAAAAACATTTATAATCAATTCAATGTCATTTAAAAACACATTTTAAATTATCTCAGATCCTAACTTGAATTAATACCTGTAACTATATTGAACTGAGTTATGGGTGATATTTTAAGACTGAAGTGTGCGAAACATTCAAGAATTTAAAAAGTAAGCTTTAAGCTTACTTTATAAAAAAAATCTATAAAAAATCAGATAATTATCAACAAAAAGTATATATATATATACACACACACATACACAGGGGTTGGACAAAATAATATGAACACCTGTGTAATAACACTTGAGAGAAACCTGTCATATACTCCCGCCCTCTAGTGTTTAAGATGCCACCTAGCGGGTGAGCATGTACACACATCAGTCTGTGCGGCCGTCCAAATAGTTGCTCAAGTCCTCAGGATGAGTCGAATGGTCTGGGTCTTCAACACATCAGTCTGTGAGTAGCAGTGATAGCTGTCGAATGCAAAATGTATTGCGGCATTAAAGCTTAACGGTATTAAAACGTCTGAGAGGTTATGGCTGCTGACCTCTTAGATTTCAAAAGAGAAATGATTGTTAGGGCCCATCTTGCCAGAGCCTCAGTAATGAAAATGGCCACCCTTGGTGTCGGGAGAAGTACCATGTTGACTGTAATGACAGCCTATATTGAACAAGGAAAGACATCATCTGCCAAGCACAACAGTGGCCGACAGTCGAAACTGGCTGATGAGACAGAGGGGCTTTGAAGTGGATTGTGGCCAGAAAGCACAAGACAACAGTATCCCAGATAACATCTGATATAAACATACATCTACAAGAAACTGTATCATCAAAAACTATCCGGCATGAACTGCATGCGGCAAACATTTACTGTAGATCGGCATTCCAAAGCCATTGGTTACGCCATGCAATGCCTCGACGAAAATGGTGTCACGAGCATAAAAATTGAACATAACAATGGAGAATGCAGACCTGCCAACTGTTACGATTTAATCGTATTTAGTACGATAAATCACGAGCAGTACGATAATACGATTTTGCCACCAAAAGTGCGATTTTAAAAAAAAAATTACGTTTTTCCCTATTTTTTTTTCGCTTTTCCGTTTTTCAGACCGAAGTAGGGAATTTCGAGAGGCTTTGATTTCTAATGTAGACGCGTATTTGCAGTATTGCCAGTTTCGCGATTTTCCCGCTCAATTGAGCTAGTTTTGGCGAAGCGAAGAGTTGGAAGTGCGGGAGTTTTGCCGAAGACCTAGCAATACTGGTAGCTATTGCCGTTATCTGCGGGAAGGAGCATCATGCGCGGAGAGACCACGTGACCTATGCGCGGAGGGAGCACGTGATGTTTTGTTGATTTCTCCCGATGCTTGTTTTGCTGAGATCAGTTTAGTTTATATAGTTAATCAATTGAATGATGTCTATAAAGACGAATGCCCGATCTCAAACGTTTTCCAAAAAGTATTGCAGAGAGTTTGAATTTATCAAAGAATCAAGAATAAGTGCATCTCTTGCCTTTTGTGTTGTATGTAACTGTGATATCTCCATTTCTCATGGCGGATGTGCGGACATAGTTAAACATTCTAAAACGGCCAAACACGTGGATAAATTCAAGACTTCTAAATCTATGAAGTCTATAAATGAATTTTTAACTGTGAATAAAGAATTGCAGACTACTAAAGCGGAAGTTATGTTCACCTCATTCATTTTAGAACATAATCTTCCGTTAGCTACTGCAGACCATGCTCGCCCATTATTTCAAGCGATGTTCCCGGATTCGAAAGAGGCAAAGCATTATTCCTGTGGGCGAACAAAAACAGCTTTTATTATTAAAGAACTAGCCAGTGAAAATCAAAAACAAATAATTGCAGCTACTAAAAATCCATTTACGGTGTCTACTGATGGGAGTCATTGTGGCGATGATCAATTGTATCCAATCGTTTTAACGTATTTTAAAGAATCATCAAATGGAGCAAAAACTGAGCTCTTGTCCAGTAGGGGATTCCAAAATTAATGGAATCCCCTACTGGGGAAAACATGGGAAACAAATTACTGGGGAAACAAATTCTGTATGTCTGGACCTTGTTTCCAGCAAAAATATTCTTCTGGGTTTTTAAAAAAGGCAAAGTCAGCCACATATGTTGGTTTAAATAAAAGTTAGGTTTATTAATGCTGTTGTAATGTGCAAAAATTGTGTCCTTACCTTTCTTTTTAATAGAAATCAAAAATCCATGATGTGCATTATAGTTTTCTAATTGTTTTTATATTGATGCATTTTACTAAACAATTAATATTTTTATTTAATTTTAAATGTTTAATTTAAAAATTAACAACATAAAAATGTTTGCTGTGGATTGTAATAATTTAATTGGTTTCTCAATAGAATTTTGATGTAGGGAAAAAAAATCCCTGCATCCTGATTATCAAGAATTTACATAGCTGAAATATACCGTGCGTACATTATCGCGTGTGTCGTTACGCTTTTTGGCTCTGAGAGGTTGGCAGGTCTGAGAATGTCATCTGGTCAGACGAATCGTCGTCCACATTATTCTAGACTAACGGACGTGTTTATGTTTGGAGAACACCAGCAGAAGCCTATCATGTTGGCTGTCTCCTTCCTACTGTTCAGCATGGAGGGGGATCAGTGATGCTGTGGAGTGCGATGTCGCACTGTGGTCTCTGCCCACTTATTGTCCTGCATGGGCAGGTTACATTACGGGATTATGTCAGTATTCTGGCCGATTATCTTCATCCAATGGTGCAAACTTTATTCCTTGATGAACGACCTGTGTACCAAGATCATAATGCTGCTCCCATTCACACTCTTGGAATTGTCAGAGACTGGTTTAATGAACATGATGATGAAGTATAACACCTCTGTGGTCCCTTCAGTCCCCTAATCTTAATATAATTGAACCTTTGGGGGGTATTTTGGAAGGCAAGCTGCACAATCGGTTTCCACCTCCAAGGACACTTTCTGAATTAGCGACCTTTTTTGCAGAAGTGGCGGCTACACATCCCTACGACTCTTGTGCATGACTTGTATTTGTCAATGCCACGTCGGATACAAACAGTAATTCATGCAAAAGAAGGGCCATCAGCCTATTAATAAAGATTTTATCTCTTCACAGGTGTTCATATTTTGTCCAACCCCTGTACATATATTTATATATATAGTGTGTTGAAGACCTAGATCGTCCAACTCATCCTAGGATATAGGGCAGCTATTTGGATGGCTGGATATAAACAGGGCGTAACATAATTCCCTCTGGGGTTTGGAAAGGTCATATTTAAAAAACTATTACGAATACAGCAAAAAGTTTGTTACCGCCATATAAAAAATCACTTCAAGTTTATACGTCATGTAAACTTGAAGAAATTATGCCCGGCCTCAGCCAACGGCCCTACCTTGCTGAAAACACCAGTTCTCGTTAGATCACTGAAGTCAAGCAGCATCGGGCGCGGTTAGTACTTGGAGGGGTGACCACCTGGGAATACCGCATGCTGTTTGGAACATTTCGGGAGCGGGAGCCCGGTGATTTGCGTGCTGGATTTGTACACTGCCACAACTGCCGCCATGTTTATGCGGAGTACGATCATGTTAAACATGTGGGTCCGTAAGTCCTTCCGAGAGGTTGGTGGTAGGGGAAGGAGGGTACGGTCCCTGTGGATGCCTCCCCCACTGGGTTCCGGTCTAAATTGGGTGGCACTTCCCGGCCGTCTAAACAGTTACCTTACACCTTTCTGGTAGGTCGGATGGTCTGGATCTCAACAACAACATGCTCGGCCTCATTAACTTTAGATCAAATAATATATAATTTCATTGTTGAACAAAAACTTGAATAAAATAATTAGTGTTTGAGATATCACTTTGGAGGCAAAGGGACTACCTACGTAACTCCATGTATACTTTTGATAGGATGGATTAAGAGTTTTCCTTTACTTTCATATTTTAAACAATGTAATTATGTTGTCATTTTTGAAATGGTAAACAAGCCCTTTTCAACGTAACGTGAATAAATGCATTATATATGCAGGGTTAGAAAGTAGGAGCAAAAAGTCAAACAATAATAGCATCTAACCAATTTTCCCCAGTTACCAAAATGTCTTATTTGGGTGCAATTTCCAAATTATTTTGTTTTTATTCATTTTTTATTAGCAGACCTGCCTTTGACCCTCTGTGCTGCATGTAATCCATGATATGAATTAGTTAGATTGTTAAAAGGAAGAATAAATGGATCAAATGGAATTTGCATCATATATGCGAACAGGGCCCCCACAAGGGGGGGGGGGGGGGTCAGTTGGGACCATGGTATTGGAGCCCGGTGACTGTTAGGAGCCCGTGAACATTGCTGAAGATAAAATATTTATTATAGAACATCTGTGTATGAATTTATTAAATTTTTTCCTAAATTACTTGAAGATTGTCTTTCCCAAAATAGTCCAAACAAGCTGGAAGAAAATCTGAGTTCAATACAAGTCGTCTGGGTAGAGATAGCTTCACAATGTCTTTGTGTTTAATGGCAGAATCTGTCATTATTTGTTAAGAAAGGCAGAAAAGGGGATCCCTACTGGGAAGCAGGGAGCAATTTTCTAGAATTGCACTTCTAAAATGGATACGTTTATAACACTTGCGGGTAAGTTTTATTTATTCAAGTTTACAGCTCATATCAATTACAGCTCATATCAATCGTTTACAGCTCATATCAATCACATCCAGCTGACTACTAAAACGATTTTTGTCTACAGATTTCTTTTGTGAAATTATAAGGATGGGAATGGGCGATCTTATTTATCTTCCCTCCTCGTAAATCAATTAACGCGACGGGGTATCCATAGTGTCCCATGTCTGACTACATGCTGGGCAGTAGAAAAAAAAAATTCTAGTTTCTTTCTGCAGCTTCGGCATGGCACGATCCAAAACAGATTAAATTGCTTCTTCTTTGAAGGCATGAACTTGCTTCCCACATTGATTTCAGTGATGTAATAGTTTATATTACTTTAAAGAAAGTGCGAAAAGCAAGTTTTGTTATCTGTGCTGGTGCATCTAAATTTTATTTAAAAAAAAAAAAAAAAAATTATTCACTGAAACAGAGGCAGTATTGATCCCAATGCTACCATCTAAGATTTAAGGTATGTTCAAAATAATTGTCTTTCATTTTTCAAATATTTTTAGATATCTTAATCTTGAAACAAAATTAATCTTAGAATAAATTAAATTTATTTTATCACATGTCTATGCTGCTTTGTAAATTTATTCCTTTAAAATAACTATAGTTAAATATGTACAAAACGTCAGGCAAAATATTGCATTATTAAAGGAATATGAATGCTTTAGTGTTTATAATAATGCGTTTTTAAACTGTCGATTTTATATTGAACTTGGTAATTAGTAGAGAAAAACCATTGAAAGAGAAAATTCACACACACTCTATTTCCCGGCCGTCCAAACAGTTACCTTACACCTTTCTGGTAGGTCGGACGGTCTGGGTCTCAACAACACACACTCTATTATATATTACATTTTGCCAAGACTTATCCTGGGGAGGAAAGGGGAGATTTGGGGGTTGTCTGCCCCCTCTCTCGAAATCCTAATTAGAAAAGGATTTTTTTTATTATATGGCACCTTTTGTACATACTCATTTGACATTTTATTTCATAAATATAAGAATTTATACATTTTGGAAGAAACATTTTATGAACATAATGAATGAGTTTAGAGCACATGACAATATAATTTTGAATTAACTTCATGTTTCCATTCTCTTAATTTAATTATAAAAATGAATTAGAATAAAATAATTAGTTATGAAGCAAAAACATTTTCGATGAACTTCATTTTATCAATGTTATATTGGCGGATTGTATAAATGTGGGAGTATCTAGGCTGTTTATGTATTCACCATAGTTCAAAAGATATTCATGAAATTTCCTTTGAAATTTGGTAGCTATGTTGGCTAGGCATTACTCTTTCGCTAATTTGAGTTTGGGCGAATATTAAACAATAATAGTGGTACTTAAAAATCCGAAAAATGAGAAGGTTCTATTAAACTATGTACTCTGTGAAGTAGTTGTAGTGCTACAAAATAAAATAAAATGTTACTGCTCCCGCTATGCTGGTATAAACTGTTCTCAACACCGTCATTTTTTCAATTGTGGCACTATACCTGGCGAATTGGTATTCAAATAGAGCTAGTTTACTATATAAAAGATGAAATTAAGTGATAAACTGCAAAATCAATGTAATTTAGAAATTATAATTTTGTAATGATGTAATGCATTAAATCAACAAGAAAAATCAATCATGCATAAAGCATTGATTATAAAACACTTTCCAACTGCAATGCAATTTTATTTAAACATCTCCAAAATGTGATACATTAAGCGGTAATATTTTTAAAATTATTACAATATTACATTAATTTATTATATTTGTAAAGCCAGGTTTTCAATTTGATAAAGTCATTTTTGCAGCAGTTATCATCCGAACGAACAGACAGACAGGATGAACAAAGTCATAAACACTTTTCAACTATGTTGTAGAGTGTTAAAAATGATTTCCATCGTTAAAGTTTTCAAAAATGTGCCGATTGAAATCTCTTATAATAATTTTAGTAGAGCATTTGGAAAATACAAACTTTTACTGCTAATTGTGAAAAAACGGTTTTTGTCAAAAACAGAAAACTTTCCGCCTTGGGATTTTTCAGTGAGTCAAAACGATTGATGCACCAAAATGGCATGTATCTGAACATGTGCTATTTCCATCTAGAAAGTTACGAAACAAATGAAAGTTGATTTTCTCATAAAATCCCGAGATATTTTGGACATATTTTATTTTATTTATATGCTGCATATTCATGTTGATTGGGGATAATTCGACTACCACACCGATAACTTTTTTGTGTGTGGTTGTTCGCCACCAAAATATTGCAGTGCCATTCTTTTTACAAAATTTTTTTTGAAGTATCAATTTCTTAGGATCTAATATACATGAAGCTTAGATACTACCTGATATGGATCGAGCATTAAATTCTGGAGGAGGTAGGGAGGTTCACTAAAGATTTCCATATCTGGTTCTTTTTACATTTCTAGTTCACAGTTTTCTCTTTTCCTTGAAGCATCCATTTCCTAAGATTGGCTGTAAATAGGTGATGGAAAGTAGAGGGATTGAGAAAGAATTTTTAATTCGGATTTTTTTTTCCTACTTCCGGTTCAAAAAATTTCCCTTGTTTCTTGGAATTGGCTACAGATTTCCAAAAATTTCCAATCTATTTCTTGGAATTGGTTACAGATAAAGCTTAGCTGATGAGTGATGCAGTTACATTTTGAAAAAGTTAGAGGAAATCACTTAAGAATTTCAACTTCCGATTGTGAAAATGTCACTTTCATTTGAAAAATTTACATTTTCCTTGCAACATTTTTATTTTTTTTTATTTTTGATGAGCTTTATTGAGACAAATTTTAATGTGTAATGGTTAACAAAATTTTTTCCCACTCTAAAGCAGAGGTACTTTACGTATTTACTGCCACAGCTTACTTGAAAATGAATTTTATATGTGTATACATCTTGCCCTTTTCTCTTTATAAATGAGATCACCTATTCTTTCTTATTTTGATATTTATTTTGTATGCATTTAAAATAATTTAAATGTTAAAACTTAAAATGTATTTAAAAATAGTTAATTTAAATTTTGAATATTTAAAATTTTAAACGTTTGTTTACAAATGGTAATCTATATCTGGTCTCAAAACAACCGGATGGAAAGAGTCGCATGAAAAAACAATGTGCATCCAATTTATGTATCCAAATATTCGATATATGCTGCCATTCAAATAATGTAAACATTTTGTTATGTTCGATGTATACACTAGATAGGAATTTATTTTTCTTTATTATCATTCAATCCGCTTTTGACAAAATTGTTGAATAAACCTTAATTTTGGTATTAAACATTATTTCAACTGCTGTACTAATACCTAAACAAGAATATAATCTGAAAATTTTGCACATTCATTTGTAACAGAGTTTAATTTTTTCATTTTCGCGTATCACATTACGAAAGTTCTATCATATTACAAGGCTATTGAACATTTGAAGAGTTTAATTCCGGAAGGGCCTAAATCACTTTCACTCATTTATCTGGTATGATGTAGTGCAATATTGCCACCTACTGTTACCTATCTAAAGTCACTTACTAGGAGCTGTAACGCAGCTGCCGCAACATGATACCCGAGCGAAAGTGATTTAGGCCCATTGGGAATTAAACTCTTCATTTAATGAATTGCACTTACAATTTTATTGTGTACTAGTAGTATACTTGCTCTTCATATGGAATATACATTATAAAGAAACTTGAAATTCACAATCACGTGCAAATTCCTAAAATAATCTAAATCACATTGTTATTCATTCTATTAAAATATTTAAATTGATGGTCTAAAAAAAAATTTTAAGAATATCTGTTCTCACTGTACAAGATTATCTTTATAGCCAGATCTGAGAATGAAACATCCTGTTTCCGTTTGTAAATAAGTTTACAAAAAATACGAAATTGAATAAATATATGCGAAAATGAAGATGCTAAAATTGCATGGGAAGATATACCCATACTACTATAAGTTCAATATACAGGGTGTCCCAAAAAGATTGAAACGCGCTTTCATTCTTTACCTGTTGGAGATAAATGGGCAATGTAAATTGCAAAAATGTTGAAATTCAGGTAGGAAATAAGACTACGTTAATGAAATAATCCTTCCATTCAATTTCAAAAAGTGACACTTTTTAAATTTTTATACAATCCCCCCTTAGACAAATTTGGTTAATCAGAAAATTTTCATTTTTAATGCAACAAGATCATTAAAAAACCCGCATATCTGTATCTTTAAAATTGAGCGAGAAATATTTAATTGGAACATTGTGAATAGGGACCTTATATCAAATTAGAAATGTAAATTTGTGACATATCACAAAAAAGATCAATGTATATGCATATTTTAATTATGTGACACCAACCGTGTAGTGAGTACCACTGCGTTATATGATCTCTGTCTGTGTAATGTTTTATTTAGATGCATTTGTGATAAAAAATTTGACACATATTAACATATTTTTGATCTAAACAATTTCCATCGTCCATTTGCTTATGATCCCTACTTTCACTGATGAAACAGCCTTTCACATGGTACGGAAAAGTGGCATAAGTCGCATTTTTCCCGTTATCATAATTCAATTGATTTTAAAGACACAGATGTGCGGTTTTCTTTTTAATGATCTTGTTGCATTAAAAATAAAAATTTTCTGATTGACCCAATTTGTCTAAGGGGATCGTATAAAAATTTAAAAAATGTCACTTTTTGAAAATGAATGGGAGGACTATTTCATTAACATAGTCTTATGTCCTACCTTACTTTCAACATTTTTGCAATTTACATCGCCCACTTATCTCCAACAGGTAAAGAATTAAAGTGCGTTTCAATCTTTTTGGGACACCCTGTATAATATTTAGAGAAGTTACATTTTTTCCTCTTTCAAAATATAGTGATAAGTTTTTAACAGCAGTAAAACAAACTTTTATAGATGAAAAATTTGAATACTTAACTTAATTTTCACAATAAAGCCCCACTCTGTTACATGCAAAAATACTTTAGTTAACAGCTTTTAATACATTGGTAATTTTGCCTATATTCAGGGACAAATTTAAAGGAGTTTCTTTCAGAATTGTTTTGGCTGGGGGATGAAACTTAAGAGAAAGGCTAGTTTTCTATTTGCCTTATATAAATAAATCTAAATGCTGTCACATAATTAGAAACTAGGTTAATGTAAAATGTCTCTCTCGGATGTATGCCTGAAAAAAAAACACTGGGCCTAATCTCACGGGCCAGACCAGAGCCCATAAAGGATTCACCTCTAACTTAAACCTCTTGGGATTGATATGAGTTTAATTTAGAACTGAATCCCTCCAAAAATTGAATTTCAAAATATGTCTCTGCTTATATTGCTGTGGAAGCTTTAAAACAATGTAATAACAATTACTTTTTTATAAATCTGTATTATTCTGTAGATTCTCAAATTTTGAATGGGTGGGAAAACACTAGTACATATTATGTTATTAATTATAGATCTCACTGGAAATAAGTAGGCTTATTGTTGTTACTGATTACATAATAACTAATAAACATAAATAATATTTTAGATCAAAAACATGCAATATCTGAAAATATCGTTCTGAAAATTATGTTGCATTCACTTTTAAACTAAAAAATACACATAAAATGATTTTTGTAATAAAGTGTAACATAATTATATTTTATAGTAGTTTTTTGATCTAAAATGAATGTTCGAAATATTGAAAATGTTTCTGTAGTTTGATGCCGATTGTTCTCCGATAATCGCTTAGGAACTGACATTTATTACTTCAAAAAATCACACACATTTTTATTCTATTTACTTTTTGTTTCAGAGATATAGGGCTAATTGTATATAAGTTTCATTGTATCTCGAGAACGGCTCTTGATCATTTCCAAATAATGAACATTTGTGTCCATTGATTTCTGGTTAAAACTATGTATGTACAAAATATTCATAGTGAATTTAGTTTATTGTTTTCAATAAGATAAAATCTTGAGAACATGTTAACGTCTTAAAAATGAGATTCCATTCACATGTAAACAAAAATCACATATTAAATATCTATTTTTGTAACAGCTTTATATGTTATTATGTTTTTATATTGCTTATTCGATTTTCTAAAATAAATGTTCGAAAAATGGGGGAATTTCTCCATGGTCTGTTCACTCCCAAAATCAACAGGTCTCTGATGTTCATGGATTCGCGGCAGCAAAGATGCCACACGGAGCCAGTACCCGACGCACAATCGCCACAGATTGAAATAATGGCTCTAAATGGTATTCGATTGGCTCAATTTGTTAGAGACATATAATGCTGCTTGTAATTAATTTTTTTTTTTTTTTTTTTTTTTTTTCTAAACAAGACGTGTTGGATGATGTCGACTCTAGTAAGAGAATAAATATGCACAGCTATATTTAGCAAATGGTTGCTTTGAATGAAAATTTCCCAATTAATCCAAAGCAATTAATTCTGATATACTAGGATAAATCATTTGCAAAGTTTCCTTTCTAATGAAGTTTTCTTAACCTCTTACCTTTACAACTCCTGAGAAAGTGTTCATATATGTAATCCTTTCTTTCATCCATAATGAAATCAATTGTCATAAATTAATTTGAAACAGAGCTCGAAATAGAAAATTTTATGAACCGGAATGCCAAATCACTCGTATCATATTTCCAACAACAACAAAAAAAAAAAAAAATCTGATGTGGGCAACACATGACTTTCCTTATATAATGAAATGAATTTATTACTTTTACAGTAAAATAAATAGGTTTTTCTTCTAGTAGATACTAATATCCTTTCCAAGATATTGACTTTTCGACAATTAGTCGTCATTTTCATTGATTATCGTCATTTTTATCCATTTGGCGAGATTTTCGTTAATTTGGCAACATTTCAAAAAGTTGCCGAGTTGGCGACATTCCGCCAATTTTGTCGCCAAAATCTCGCCAAGCGTTATGGACAAAGAAATAAGTTATATATATATATATATATAACTTATTAGATATTGAATTTTCGACATATATAACTATTATTATATATTATATAACTTATTAGATATTGAATTTTCCACAATTAGTCGTCATTTTCATTCATTTAGCGTCATTTTTATCCATTTGGCGAGATTTTCGTTAATTTGGCAACATTTCAAAAAGTCGCCAAGTTGGCGACATTCCGCCAATTTCGTCGCCAAAATCTCGCCAAGCGTTATGAACGAAGAAATAAGTTATTCTTACAGCAGATAAATTGGCGTTCAAATGCAAAAGTATTACTCTATATCTATATTAAGTATCTTTTTTCATGAATGGAACGAGCTAGATCCACGAGAATGATGTCACCCAATTTATCGCATGATATTATATATGAAAAGTGAACATGTTTCTCAATAGGAAATATTTTTTTTCTATTTTATTTGACTTTTTGATAATTTTTTTGAAAAATGTGCGATATCTCGAGAACGGTTCATGTTAGCGTTCTAAAATTTATGTCAATCGTTTTCTAATGGAAAATTACATAAGGAATGTCTATTTACGCAACTTTATTATTGGTTTTGATTTTTTGACTATTTTTTCAAAATTTCATTCGAAAATTTAGGGGGGTTCTGAACATTCGATTGCGTATAAAAACAATAGGCTTCCAGTGTTTACAGATTGTGATTTTTGTACCAAATTTGGTTCGAATCGGTCCATTCGTTCGTCAGTTATCGTCTCCACAGACCCACTGACACACACACACAGACATCACTTCAAAAATGTTTGATTCGTGATCAGGGATGCTTGAAACGTGCTCTCCCGTCGAAAACTCGAATTCGAATTTTCGACCCCGTCACAATACTTTCCTTATACATTATGTATATAAGGAAAGTAAAAACTGAAGTCGGTAGCACTAGACGACATCACCGTATTTTACACAGAGCAATTGTTAATAATAATCAGGATAATGGGGTTAAAACCAGGAATCATAGATATCCAGAATCGGGTTCAAAGGAAATATCAAGAAGTGAAAATTCCAATGAAGCTGCTACTCAAACTTGCACGCATTCTTTTCGGAACATCCCGCAATTCAGTGAAATTTTATTAGCTACCGCACTTATTCGAATCGCATCCCCTTCGGGAATGGAAATAACAGTGAAGGCATTATTAGATCAAGGATCGCAATCGACCTTCATAACAGAATCTGCTGTACAAAAACTTAGACTTAAGAAAAAACAGGTCGTTGCTCAGATTCTTGGAATGGGAAAATCTAAGTTGGAATATCTCGCAATCAAGTTAGATTTAGAAATTTAGAATAAAATCCCGATTTAGGCAAGAATTATTGACGACTACTAAAATGCTTTAGTGCTTAAAAATCTCACAGATTATACCCCACCACGATGTTCAATATCGGGTACTTGGGTACATTTAAGAAACATTAATCTTGCTGATCCAAACTTTAGCAAAGCAGGAAAAATCGACATCATACTTGGCGCAGATGTATATTTGCAAATCTTATTGGATGGTATCATAAAAGGACCAAAAGGTACTCCGATTGCTCAAAATACTTCATTAGGTTGGATTTTGACAGGATCAATCTTGAATAATTCTCAGGATAGCTATTCCAAACAACTAAAATTCTAAATCTTCACAGCATGTCGGAAATACACGATCAGCTGCGAAAATTCTGGGAGATTGAAGAAACTTCACTAACTCGAACACTCACTGCTGAAGAACAAATGAGTGAGGAAATTTTCGAGAAAACGCACAGAAGGGAAAAGGGGCGTTATGTAGTCAATTTGCCATTTAAAGACACTTTAACAACACTCTGTGAATCAAGAGATATAGCGATTTCGCGATTTGAGCAAAACGAAAGAAAACTATCAAGAAATCCTAAAGTTAGTGCGGAATATTCAACATGTATAAATGAATATATCAAACTAAACCATATGGAAGAAATCCAAAGGATCTCAAAATTCACGGAAATGGTTACAAACCGAATTATCTTCCTCATCATGCAGTGATCAAAGAAAGTAGTTCATCTACGAAACTTCGTGTGGAATTTGACGTATCTCAAAAAACTTCGACAGGTGTATCATTAAATGATAAATTATTAGTAGAACCGAATCTTCAAGAGGATATGACATCTATATTGCATAGATGGAGATTTTATCGGATCGTATACACAGCTGATATAGAAAAAATGTACAGACAAATCGGTGTTGTTGATAAACATACAGACTATCAAAGAATAGTTTGGAGGAATTCTATGCCAGCAGCAATAAAGGATTACCGATTGCTAACGGTAACATTTGGATTGGATTGCTCTGCTTATCTTGCTATAAAGACCTTGAAACAATTAGCCCGCGATGAGAAACTAAGTTTTCCATTAAGAACAGAATCTACATCGAACGATTTTTACGTAGAAAATCTTATGTCCGGAGCGGTTGATATTTCCGAAGCATTGGAGAAACAAAAGCAAACAATTAATCTTTTAGAATTAGGAGGATTCCCTCTAAGAAAATGGGCGTCTAACAAAGAAGAATTGCTTAAATCATTACCTGAGGAATTTCGAGAAATATCAAAGCTGAAAACCATAGAAGCAGATCAAAGCATCAAAACTCTTGGTTTATATTGGCATCCAATAACAGACGGATTCGGTTACAAATTAAGTTCTATGGCAACGGAACAATCTACCATTACGAAAAGAACCATTTTATCGAACACAAGTAAACTATTCGATCCATTAGGATGGATAGCACCCGTTTTAATGACAGCGAAAATTATGCTTCTGTCATTGTGGATGATTGGATTGAATTGGGACGAAAAACCACCAGTAGAAATTCGACAATAGTGGATTGACTGGATAAGTCAGTTACCAGATATGGAAAATATTAAAATTCCACGCTGGATAAACTACAGTTATTTCGAAAATCATTCTATCGAAATGCACATATTTTGTGATTCCTCGAGTACTGCATATGTTTTTGTTGTCTATCTTCGGATAATTTCTGAAAGAACAATTTCTACACACATTGTTGCAGCAAAGACTAAAGTCGCTCCAGTGAAAACTGTATCTCTACCAAGACTAGAACTTTGTGGAGCACTGTTAGGGTCAAGATTAGACTATCAAATCTCATTAGCTATACATGCAAAGATTAAAAATACGTACTCTTGGACAGATTCAAAGATCGTTTTAGCCTGGTTGAGAGGACATCCTACGCGATGGAAAACCTTCATAGCGAATCGTGTCGTTGAAATTCACGATAAACTTAAAAACTGTAATTGGATGCATGTGCCATCAAATCCTGCAGATTGCGCGACTCGTGGGCTTGCACCAGATGAACTCATTAAACATAAATTATGGTGGGAAGGACCTACATGGCGTACAATGCCTCAAGACTGTTGGTCTAAATCCATTGATATTCTACCTACAACCATAGAAAAAAGAAAGGTTGTCACATTTTAACAACATTAAATGCAAGTACAGATTTTGACTTGATTTCAAAATACTCTAATTTGTCTAAATTAGTAAGAATAACTGGGTATTGCTATAGATTTGCATCTAACTGTAAGATCTCAAAATCTGAACGTAGTTTATCTTATCTTACAGGGCAAGAACTGAAAAACACTTTAAAGAAACTTGTAAAATTAACACAAAGATCATACTTTACTTCTGAGATAGAACTACTAGAGAACAAAAAATATCTATCGCATAAGAGTCGACTTCTAAATCTCAACTCATTCCTAGATGGTGAAGGTATATTAAGGGTAGGAGGGCGTTTAAAACATGCCAATTTGCCGTTTGAAGAAATTTATCCTGCGATCTTACCAAGAAAAAATCATTTAGTTACCCTTATAATCAAAAAAATTCATCTAGATATGTTGCATGGAGGAACACAGTTAGTATTGGGACTTTTAAGAAAAAGATATTGGATATTGGACGCTAGAAATACGATAAAATTTATTTTATATAAATGTATCATATGTCACCGACAAAAAGCCAAAATGTCTCAGCAGCTTATGGGAAATCTTCCAGCTCCTAGATTAAATGAATCTAGACCTTTCTCTCATACTGGAGTGGATTACTGCGGCCCAATCGAAATTAAGATTTCAAAAGGTTCGAAATCACAAAAGGGATACATTGCAGTATTCATATGCTTAGCCGTAAAAGCGATTCATCTAGAAGCTGTTTCCGATCTGACTAGCGAAAGTTTCATGGCAGCGTTCCGACGATTCTCATCGCGTCGCGGACTTTGCTCTGATTTGTATAGTGATCAAGGGACACATTTTAAGGGAGCAAATTCCATGCTTAAGGACGACTTTAAAAAGTCGATTGATCAAATTAACAAGGAAATAGTACATGTCTTAACCGAAGATGAAGTAACGTGGCACTTCATCCCTCCGTCATCCCCACACTTTGGAGGCTTATGGGAAGGGGGCGTAAAATCCACAAAATATCACTTTGAAGAGAATTTTAGGAAAAATATTCGAAGAATTGAGCACAGTATTAACTCAAATCCAGGCATCGTTAAACTCAAGACCGATTACGCCAATTCATGATGATCCTAACGATTTCAACCCACTTACACCGGGACACTTCCTAATTGGAAATTCGTTAAAAGCAATACCTGAACCAAGTATATTGGATATAAAGGAAAATAGATTAAGCAGGTAGCAATTGCTGCAGCAACTGAATCAACAATTCTGGAAAAGATGGATTTAGAATACATAAGCAGGCTGCAACAAAGACCGAAGTGGTTAGAACAACGCGAAAATGTGGCCAAAGGACAACTTGTTCTCATCAAAGATGATCGACTACTCCATACTAAATGTCTTCTAGGCAGAGTAGTTGATACGCACGCAGGTAAGGACAATTTAGTAAGAGTTGTCAAGCTACGTACAAAAGATGGTATTCTCAAAAGACCCCTCTCGAAGATTTCGCCCTCCCGATCGACAATCCAGAGCCTCGAACCAAAACCAATGATGAGAGTTTAGAACTTTGAATTTTATATTTATATTTATTTGTAGACCATTCATTTGAACTTTTTTTCGAAATCTAGCGGGATTCTCGATGCCTGAACTTTTAAAATTAAACTCTTAGTTCAGGCAAAGATTTCAAGGCCCCGTGTATGTTTGGTGCCAACCATGAGAAGTCTACACGCCATATATGGTAATTTTCTTTGTAAGTTGCCATGACAACACATGACGTCACGAAGACGAAAAGGTATTTGTACTGTTTCGACCGAACAAAATAATATAATGTATTGTATGGAATGAACGAATGGGTAGAGCGTAGTTACAGTCTAAATCTTGTTGTATATGTGTGCGTGTAGAATAAAGATGGTCTACCTAATGACGGCTTCTGTTCCGTATTATTTAATTTAAGTAGGAAGTGAAACGCAAACACTGCGCAAAAAACATTTCCATGACGTCACTCCTAACACATGTTGCTAGGACTTTGAGAAACGAAAGCCAGAGATGGAAAAGAACCGCCGATCAGTGAATGAACAGTATGTACCCAAGATCACTGTAAAAATGATTATTAATGATTTGTAAATATGTACATAATTGTATGTGGTGAAATCATATAATGTAAAAAATGAAAACGGACTCGGTTAATTATTTGAGATATCTTTATTTTAATTAAATTTAAGTAATTTCAGAAAAGATAGATAGGAAGAAAAGTGTTCAAGTATTATCAACTGATTGGTATCAACCTCCTGCTTCCCCGGGAATCTGAGGTAGGATCTTTTATATTTCCAATTTTAAGTATCGATGAGAATATTAGAATCCTATAAAGGAATTTGTAATGAATTCTTTTACGACAGTATTGGCACTCAGTCACTGGATAGAAGAGAACATACATTTCAAATGCCGATAAAGTCCGGAAGGGATAGAAATATTGATATGGTCATGATGAATAACTGAGTGCGATTATATGTTATGTTTCTATAAAATATTTGCAATAAATTTTACTCAAACATCCATTCATAGAGAGCGTACTAGTTTACATTGTTTAACATTAGAAGTGGGGAAATTACTTTCATCACAGATATACATTTTTAAATTGGATCCAGTCAGGTCATTTTGTACAGTTCTAAATTAGTAAACTGGGCGATCGGTATACATTAAAATAAAATTTTATGACCACACGTTCAAATGAACAAGTGATCACACAAGTAATTTATCTAATGATCGTCAAACTGGTATAGATTTAAGAGTAAACTTCCTATGTTTCTTTTAAATAAACAAATCATAACTCACCAATCAGAATATTTTTCATATTGTCTGCCGTATTTCCGAAATCATTCTTGCATTTGGAAATCCTCTGATCGAAGTGACGGCCATCTTGTTTATTACGAGAAGCCTTTACATTGGTGTCTTTTCAGCGGTAATACATCACGTTACCAACGCATCCGCCAGAACATGAACTTGAACTATGTTCAACGGATGAACGCACGGTCGTGCGTTCGAGCCTGTGATTGGTTGACGTACAGCTCCCAACGGATGGGCAACGCACGAACGCGTCAGTGGAAACCCGGTTTTACTGGGGCAAAGGAGTACCTGACTCAAACAACGTTGTGTTTTACCTCCTAGTCACGAGAAAAGGTCAAAGGAAGGAAGATAGGAAAGTAAATTAATGGAAATACCGAAAGGAGAGCATACGATTTTTGCTCACGTAGGATGAATGCCGAGGAACGTAAATTCAAAACCCCCATAGTGTCGCAGAATTTGGAAGAACGGAGTGAAAAACTCCAACCGAAGAAGGCACCTTTCTGGTAGATCGGACGGTCTGGGTTTTAATAACAACGGAAGAAGACAGGAATTTAAGAAACACAAGGGAAAGGGGGGTGCATTCAAATGAATGCACACTTGGACAAGGCAAAATGCACTACTAAGCTGTTTGCTTCGTTTGCTCTATAAATGCCTCAAGATTTATTGGCTCAGGAAATGAAGTCTTCTAGGAAATGCATTATACCCCGGTCTTTTATTCCCCCTTCAATTTAGAATTCGGTCGGTTTTGCAACGATTTTTCAATCGATCGGGAATGCACCGGTCGGGTTTACCACAGATTCGCTGGAGGAACACAAGGCGGTGGGGGCAGCATTATGGTCTGAGGAATGTTTTCGTGGCTCCATTCATACTTGTGGAAGGTAATATGAGCCGAATTCGTTATGAATCCATCCTTGAAGACTACGTACACCCATACATGCTGATTGTCTTCCCTGTGGCGGATAGGATTTACTAGCACGACAATGCGGCGTGTCACACAGCAAGAACTTCCGAGAGTGGTTGGAGGAGCACGATGAAGACTTCAAAGGCCCCTTAATTCCCCAGACTTAAACCCAATTGAGCATCTGTGCGGCCACCTTGATTGGATTTTTCGCTATATGGATTTGGTAACAAGACTTATTTTCAAAGATGGTGTAGAAAAAATACGAAAAAACTAAAATACCTCGAAAGCGGATAGTCCTAGTGTAATGAGGTTGGTCTTATTCTTTTCATCGTTAAAAATTGCGTATAAAACAAGCATTTAATGGATATATTTGAGCATAGGTAGTTTTTTAACACTTTACAGCATAGTTGAAAAGTGTTTATGACTTTGTTCATTCTGTCTGTCCGTTAGCACGATAACTGCCATAAAAATGACTTTATCAAAATGAAATTTTAGTATGTTGTTCAAACGGTCTGTGGGACCCATGGGAATATAAATGAATAATATCACCCAATTAGTTTTGGATGGAACCCGGGTTGAAAAAATGAAATACATTGAAGCCTATAGAACCTAATTTTTCAAATATTTTTTAAGCGGATTTAAAATTCACAAATTGCTTCGAAAGTTTAAGGAAATATTCAAATTATCCCATAAAATATATAAAAAAAATTCAGCAAAATATATTCAGTAGTTTTTTAAATAAAAATTTAAATAATAATTACATCCTTTATATGAAGAGATTACGTGACCCACATCAATATAATATATGGCATCCATCTTGTGTCAAAATTGTGATTTTTAAAGTTCTTTTTAATTCATATTTAGTGTTGTATCTGTTCTAAAACCGCTTTATTTTTGCTTAAATTCTGTGCATCTACATCCTGAAACAACGCAATTACAATATAGTTGAGTTTAAATGATCATCCAACTTTAATTATTTCTACAAAGAAGTCTACTTTTCACTTATGGAGGATGTAAATACCAAAAGATGTAGAATGAGTTGTACAAGAATTGCTGCATTTCTTTAACGCAAAATTATTTAGCCCATAGAGTCTGCAATATAGCTGATATGAATGAAACAATCATTGATTTTACAGAGAAGCAAACGACTTTTTGATGAAGTTTTGAGCATAGAGTTAAATTACTTGTACCTCCATGATTTTAAGTTTTAAATAAAATTAATTATTATAGTATTATGATGAATGAAATGAATGGTAAAATATTTATGAATGAAATGCTGCTTTTATTTAAGGAGTCAGCTGATTTATATTTCGATGACATCATTTGAAAAAGTTCATTTGTTTTCGATGAAGTTTTCAAATATAATAAATTTTATCATCCAACCCTTTTTTTTATCATTTATGTAATTTGTTAGTACTTCTAATTACAAATTTATATAAATTGGTATACACATCATCATGAATTTAAATATTAAATCATCGTTACAATTCAGTACCTTCACGGGTTACTTAGTTCCGTTTAAGTCGTTACTCCGATAAAGTCGTCGAATTTTCTGGGTCCCTTGAGTGACGACTTATCGAGGTTTTACTGTATGTTAGAAGGTCGTAAATTATTTATACTGACCATAAGCCACTAACTTATGCCTTTAACCAAAAGCTGAATAACTGTCTTGCTCGACAGGTTTGACATTTAAAACTGATCAGGCATTGCTGCAGATCAGTCAAGTAATCCGGAGTTGTTAGAATCACATACAGGCCTTGAGTTGCATCTTATATATTTCCTTACTTGTAACATTTTTATATATTGTGATATGTGTCCCTAGACCTTTCATTTCAGCTGGATGGAGAAGGGAAAGAAGCTTAAACTGCCACATTAATGATGAGCAAGTAGATCATATATGAAAGCCACACTGAGGCTGTTGTAACACTGTGGTGATCAATAAGAAAAGACTGTGCGAACGGTGTCGACAGTGTATTGTGTGTCAGAGAACAAAAGTATTTTAGCATACTCGAGCATCGTTAGCAGAGTTATCATTTCAACAGACATATTTTGCCAGGTCCATCTGGACATAGTGGTGCCGTTACTATCATCTAAAGGCAACCGATATCTGATGACGTGTTACGACGTATATACACGTTGGCCGAAAGCAGTCCCGATTCCTGATCAGATTACGGATACGATAGCTTTGGTCTTCCTTAGTAGCTGAATCGCACTTTTCGGAGTACCGGTGCTCATTACAACGGCATTGAACGCTAAAGGTTTACGTATCTAAAGACTTTAGTAACTGTATAGATGCTGTCAAGAAACCATTGATGACACCGTTACCGGTTCTGGCACGAATAGAGAAAGTAATAACTATCCTCCGAAATAACTAGAAGCAAAATATTTCACTGGACAGGGTCATGTCCGTCATAACAATACTTGAGCAATGTTTGTCACGTTTCAAATTTTTGAGTTCCTAGCAAACTAGATTCTATTATTCTATATCTTTTGAAATGCATGTTGATTCTCTAGATTTTGAACTTTACCGGATCAGCCAGTTCATAGTCTGCTATAGGAATATACAGTTTTGGGGAATAACCCGAGAACAAACAGCAGCTCAAATTTGGCCTTTCGTGGTATATATTTAATATTTGGGATTTTCAACCTCACTAATCTAGCCTGCCTAGGGCCCGTCATTGAAAAGTACGTGTTTTGGGGAAGTTTAAGTCCACACAAACATTGCTTTTAGATGTAGAAAACAAAGTAGAAAAATTTTATTTGTTAATTTTGGTTCCCGATTTTATGTTTCTCCAAACTATTTTATAACGTTTCGAGATTGAGAATATGCATTTCTACTGGGGGGGGGGGGGGGGGGGATGTTCGGGAGAATTCGGTAAAACAATATCGAGATTTTTTCACATTGTAATAAACTTTCGCGGCATATTTCAGGAGTATGTTTTGTGACAATAGTTTTGATGTTAAGACGTAATTAAATCTATGGGAAATCATTTTTTTAAAAACACGCTCGTATAAATAAGGTTTCCCTTACTTACTTCATGTATAATATGAAAATATTGTTACGAACGTATACTCTAGAATCGTGGATACAAGAATGAGCCCAAGTTTCTGGATAACTTACTTTTATTCACAAGCACAAAGTAAACAGGAACAATATACAATCAAACAGTACTTAAATGCTCCAGTAGTTTCACAGAATAAGCGATATTATTCTCAAAATACTGACGAAAATAATTTCACAAAACAGCAGCTACGATTCTTAAAACGTTGGTAAAAATGACAGTCCAATATAGCTTGTGTCACGTCCATTCGTCAACTCCACTCTAACGGAGGAATGAGTCCTTTTATAGTCTCTCTATAGAAACCTCTGGAAATCTCTCCATATCTCCTAGACTAATTGTTATTTCGTGAAGTTTCTGGAACATTCCAGAGTCGGTGCCACCAACTCTGGAAACCCTTGAAGTCAAACAAGATGAGATGAGATGAAAGCCGGACAATACGAGATAAAAGAGGCTTTTATAGCCTCTTTCATCTCGTCTTGTCCGTACAAGATGAGACGGACAAGAACCGATGAAAGAGATACATGATAGCCCTATTGCAGGACATTTGGCTTTAGCAAGACGCTGAACAAAGTTTGTGAGCGCTCCTTCTGGTGCAATGCGAGATGCGATGTTGAAAGCTGGTGCAAAGAATGCGGCGCTCGGAAAACAAGAAGCCTCCTCAGTGTTACAATATCGGAGCTCTTGACCAGAGAATTGCACTTGACGCTTTGGGGCCACTCCCACGAACTGCAGACAATAACAAGTACATCCTAATAGTTGTAGGCTCTTGGTCAGGGATTGCATAAGCCTCTGGTCACTTTGTGAGGTAGTCCGTTACTAACTGATGAAAATGTCACCAAATTGATAAAAACGTCATCAAATAGATAAAAATGGCTCTAAATCAATGAAAATGACGGCTAATTGATGAAAATTCAATATCTTGGAAAGAATATAAGAATCTACTATGAGAGAAGATACTTTGTGTAATAGTTATAGTTTTGTATTTGGAAGACGTTAGTCATTTATCTGCTATAAGAATAAGCTATTTCTCCATCCATAACGCTTGGCGAAATTTTGGCGGAATATCGCCAACTTGGCGAGTTTTTGAAATATTGTAAAATTGACGAAAATGTCGCCAAATTGATAAAAGTGTCACCAAATGGATAAAAATGATGCTAAATATTAAAATTTCTAACCAATTGAAGCATTAAGCGTGTTTGCTGCTAAACTTGTATTTAGTTTTACCTGATCTAAAAAATATTGGGCATCCGCGCTTTGATTATCAAATTGCGGGATTAGGTTGTTCCCGTTTGGATTATCTGGAATTATAATAATATCTCGCTAAGTAATTGAGTATTTTTAAATATGAAAGTATTTATAAATTTCCAAATTCCCGAGAACAATATACAATATAATGCAAAATACATATATTTCAAGAATTCCCAATCAACTACACACTATACTCGAGTATGGAAATTATTCTGATACTATTTATTTAATTTTACTTCTAAGGACTGGCCACAATTTACCAAAATGTTTCCCAAAGTGTGGGTGATAAGGGCCAAAATTATACTGTAGTCAACGCAAAGGACGTGTCACGGCCATCCAAATTATACTTATGCGTATGCCCTCAAAAATAAAGACATTTCATTACTATATTTGTCAACATCGCAAAAGGTACACAGTACATTACTTGTTAATTAAAATGGATTGATTAATTAAATAGACTTAAGACATTTGTGCTAAAATTAATATATACCCAGGTGAGAATCTAATACTTTGACTAAAAATCTTTACCCGCCCCAAATCGTCACTTTATATTTAATCAACATAATCAATTGAACTTTTCTAATTGCGAGACATACTACAAAGGGCACATACCTGCCACTCTTCTTTGGACTTTGCTGAAACACTTGTCTGTCATCCTTTTTTACTCTTACAACATAGTCGAAAAGTCTTTATGATTTTGTTCATTCTGTCTGTCTGTCCGTTCGCACGATAACTGGCAATTTTATCAACATGAAATTTTAGTATGTTGTTGAGACGGGCTGTGGGACATAACGGAATGCAAATGAATAATTGGTTTTGGATTGAAGTCCGGTTGAAAAAGTGAAATACATTGAAGCCTATGGGACTTCATTTTTCAAACATTTTTTAAGCGACGTTAAAATTCGCAAATTGCTTTGGAAATTTTAGAAAATTTTCAAATTATTCCATAAAACATATAAAAAAAATTTCAGTAAAATATGTTTGGTAGCTTTTTAAATAAAAATTAAAATAATAATGACAGAGATCACGTGACCCACTTCAAAATAAAATAGGGCATCCATCTTTTTTGAAAAAATCGAGATTTTAAAAGTTCTTTTTTATGTATATTTCGTATTGCATCCGTCCTAACACCACTTTATTTTAGTGTATTTTCTGTGTATATATACTCTGCGCCAACGCAATTGCAGTATTTTTGAGTTTAAATGATCATCCAACTTTGATTATTTCTACAACGAAGCCTCATTTTAATGGATGCAGAATGTAAACAAGTGATTGTAAGTTGAATTGTATAAGAAATGCTGAATTTTTTTCACGCAAAATTATTTAACTCTGGGGTTTGGAATAAAAATGTATGACTGAAATATTTACTGTTTTTACACAGAGATGATTTATATTTCGATGACGTCATTTGAATAAAGTTCATTTTTTAGTTTTAAGTAAAATAAATTATTGTAGTTCTGTGATAATTAATAAAATATCACCGCTGAATGTATCTCCTTTTATAAATGTTTAAATAAAATTGTATTTCAGTTGGAAAGTGTTTCATAATCCATGCTTTATGCCTGATTGCTCTTTCTTGTTTTTTTCTTTCGCAAATACACCGTCTAAAATTCACCGTAAATCAACTAAATAACCAAGCAAAAAAATGAATGACCGTTTTATTCCTTAAAAATCGAAAAAATATGCTCATACCTTTTTCTACCCTACTTTCTTCATATCTATTTTTACAAGTTTCAAAGCGTGTACCTCCTATTTTTGTCCTCGATCAATTGCATTTATTTGCATTATATACCTATAATAAACTATGAAATTCTCTGCGGCTCCTCCTTAAAACTTCTGGGTGGTATTTGAAAGGAGGTCTATTACTCGCAACCCCTGGAATTTTCTGCAAGACTTCATTCTCATTTTTCTCCTCGGCTGACTGGACATGTCCAACTCACTTTCCACGGTTGCGTCGCGAAGAGGAAATTGAGCGGTTTGAAGAGAAGATTCTGTAAATGTATTGTTTAAGTAGCGGACGCTTATTTAGAATCTGAGTACGGTAATTTGTTCTAGTCAAAAGTAGTAAAAGAGAAGGACACAAACAAATCATTTTATTTTAAGCAACACTTTTTACATTAGTAAAAGTAACAATCACTTCTGCAGTCCATTCATCTTCCTGGGAGGAGGTTATGATAACCCCTCCATACACAGAGCAGAATATCACAAAAAGAGACAAGTCTTTTAATATCACATGTCTTTGAGAGAAAGTCATTTTCTCCTGAAATCAGGGGTGTATAGTCCTTCACATACTGTAGAGTCCTTCATATATGCCAAATGCGTTGTACAAATCACTCGCCTCGAGCATTAATCACTGATTGTGTTCAAGCGTTACCACGATCTGAATAAAAGACGGGCTGTTTCAGCTATTTTGTATCCTTAGACTTTTAAAACGACGTATTATTCATTGAATGCAGTTGAACCTGAAGGCAGATAGGGCTCATAATGTGCAATGTAACTTTGAAAGTCAAAATGGCTAACTTACGACTTACTATCGAAGTTAGTCTGCAGCTTAATAGGGTGTTTTACAGTTTTATGATTTTAAAGTACCTCGTCCAATAGTGTAAGGAGGTGGGAGCGGGGTGATAATCCCCCATTAGCAGTAGAATTACATTAGTTCTCGTCTTGGTCCACATTCGAAGACGAAATGCAGCACTCTAAACTCCGCCATTTGTTTAGCGACGGAGACAATTTATGTTAACCTAGTTTCTATTTATTTGACACAAATTATTTATATTAGGGCAAATAGAAAATTCCTCACCCTTTAAAATCTTATTCCAAAAAATCCTGAAAGAAACACTGGCTGTGAAGCGTCTCGCACCATCATTCCACTGTTATATTTAATAACTACAAATTAAATAATTTTATACTTCAAAACTATATCTCCAAATGAGAGAGACGAGGAGCTTTAATGCTGTGAATGCTCAGCAAATGGGTAGTCCGTCCTACAGCAGTGACCAAATCATTCTGTTGAAAGAGAGAGAGATTTATATGGGTCCAAATAGTGCATGAATATTATTAAAAGTCTCACATCTTTTGAGATAGGGATCAGCATTGCAAACAAAAAGAACAAAAGGTATATTACTTTCCCTACATTACATGGCAATGTACACGGAAAGTATTGGAATCGTATTTTAGACGGTCTAGAGGTATCTAGAGTTTTAGGCCGATCTACACATTTTGGGACCTCTAGAACACACACAAATATATATTTTTAGCGTGAAGTCTGTGTGCTTGTCTGTCCGTGTAATGTATATCCACGTATATTTGAGATTTCTTGCATTTTTGTTACTCCGCTTTCGGAAACCTATCCAATTACCAAATTAAAAAAAATTAAATTAAAAATGCAAATTGAGTGTTATTTTGTGAAATTAAACTCAATCTAATGAATTACTAAAGAAATAAAGAGAAAGCGAATTTGAGTCTGCCGGGAAAGTCCAGTGCTGACCACATTAGATTTTTTCTAAGGAATTGGGAATGAGTTAATATAGTGATAAAAAACTTCCCCAAATTTAGAGTAGGATTGTACTGAAAAGTTCGGCATCTCAAGATGAAAAAAAGTGCTAGTCATAAACAAAACGAGAGGGTCAAAACAATTCAAGTTTCCTCTCAAAAAAGTGCGTACATAGTTTCAATTTTAAACAATTTTAAGAAATTTGAATCATTTGATAAAAAGTATACATCATCATTATATGAGTCATTTGATAAAATATAAGGATTGAAGTGAATGGACTTCCCAGAACTCCTGGAAAAAGAGCTATCCCAAAGCTGGAGCCATGCTCCCCTGGCAGATACCTGCGATCGAAATCGATCCAAGATATTGGTATACTGCAGTGAAATTCTTTTTATACCTCCCTCTGTTACAAAATGTGTTCTAATATATATTTCCATGATGAACTTATGATAACGGAAAATTATAAAGTGCATTTTCCAATTTTGTGAAAATAATGTGTTCAGTGATTTTAATAAATGAATGAATGCCTTCATAAAATTCTATTATTTTGGTGATAGGATGCAGTTCCATGAAATGAATTTATTTATTTATATATTGTCTAAAATTAGATAAAATGTTAAGCGAATACTTTCAAGAATTGGATTTCAATGCCCATCCTCAACCAGAAAACCTCAAATTAAAAAACCCTCATGTTTGCAGCGCATGACTTTCTCTACAACCTACATTAATTTTCTCTTTCTTTAGACTCGCGTAATGTATTAAAAACGAGGATATGTAATTTAAATTACTCTTAATATTAAACTAAATTTTTGATTGCATTTAGCAAATGAACGTACTTTTAAGTAGCGGCGTTGCGAAAGTATCAAAAATCTAAAATATCTCGAGAACAGTTCATCCTAGAATAATATCTTTTTTCGTGTCAGAAATACGTATAAAACAACTGTTTAATGAATATATTTCAGCATATATAGTCTTAATTTTGAGATTTAGACGATTTTTGCGGGTCATTTCGCAAGAATAAGACATAACCTTCTGTTTTTCAAATCGTATCAAAATCGAATCAGCACCAGGGTAACTAACCTACAAGTAACTTACTTATCCAATTTTGGAAAATTTCGTCAAATAATTGAGTTAACATACACAAACAGATACATAGCGTCATGCTTAAAATGGTATTTGCGTTCTATAAGTCCGGAAATGTGTATATCCGTCAAAAATTCAAGTTTCAATTTTCGACACTGTTTTAATACTTTCGCTACACATTACCATATATTGTAAGAAAAGTAAAAATCTGATATGAGCACCCCATGACTTTTCTTGCAGGTTCAAATTCAATTTCTTTTTCTTACAGGCTGAAATTCAATTTCTTTTTTTTACAGGCTGAAATTCGATTTCTTTTTTTTACTTTCATAATGCACTAAATTGAGTCTAATTGCATAAAATAACATCAATGTGAAATTATATCCAAATCGCAGTTTTAATACATTTTTAGTATTTGGCAACTTTATGAATTTTGAAACTTTGCCCTTCCAAACAACTGTAATATCTCGTTCTAGAGTCTTATGCGTTTAGTATTAGAAAATGACGCATAAAACAAGCGTCTAATAAATGCTATCGAGTCTTTTAATTTGTAGTTTGGCGATTTTATTACGCTAAATCAATATTTTGCAGAAAGATGTGGGCTCTATTTTTCGAATAGCACTGAACTCAAATAAGCAATCTACGTGTGACTTACCTACGAAAATTTAGAAATTCTTCGAATAGTTTTTTAACTGCAGTGAAAAACATCGTCAGTTCTTCAAAATTCCGAAACCTTAATATCTCAAGAATGGTCCGTCCTAAAACTGTGTTCCGATTTTCAGCACGATTCTAATACTTTTCCTATATATTGCGTGTATTGTAGGAAAGTAAAAATGCGTAGACACTAGAATATCTCAAGAACGGTATTTCCTAGAGTAATGGGGTAAATATTATTCTTTTTGTCAAGAAAAATTATGTGCAAAACAAGCATTTAATGGACACATTTATGTAGTCTTTTATTTTCCAAATTCTGACGATTTTTAGGGCCATTTCGTAAAACAAAAATGCCAGGTTCTATTTTCTGGAATGGTATTAAAATCTACTCGGCACCAGGGTAACTTACAAATAACTTATCTACGAAGAGATTGGATCGAATAGTTTTTAAGCTAGAGTGGATGCATACACTGCACAGACAGACACATACATACACACACGCACAAACATCACGCTAAAAATATACTTTTCGGGTTCTAGACGAAGCGTGTAGATTCGTCGGAAACTGTAGTTGCGATTTTTGACATCATTCCAATACTTTGCTAGTACACGACCATGCATTGTAAGAAAAGTAAAAAGTGTGATAAACTGGAATCAGACTTAAAATGTCTTCGTTTGTGCTTATAAAGTAAATTTCAGAAAATGCTATTTCAACAGGAACTATTTTTTCATTTTGCCATTCGAATTTTCGTGTATCCGGTGAAATACTCAAAAGAGTCTCAAAAGGTCCGTGATCCGACAGTTGAGGAACTATGCAACTACACATAAAAATATATACACAAACATTTTTGCTTATGGCCTTTTACTGTCCTTGCAATATATGAATAATGTATGGGGATGTATTGGAATAGTGTCGAAAATCGCAACTCGAGTTTTCGACGGATTTACGCATTCCCAGAACTCTAGAACCCCAAACGCTATTTTTAGCGTGACGTCTGTGTGTGTCAGTTTGTCTGTGCAATGTATACAAGGTGGGATCATAAAATTCGGAGACTGTGCTGATATCTCCAACCCTGATTGGAGGAGAGGGGAACTATTTTCCCGTGGCGCAGAGGAACATGTGACGCGAGATAAAAAAGGAAGAAGCAGATCCGCAGTGTAGGGTTTTACCAGACAATGCGTGTCAGTGAACTGTAGTCGTTCGCGTTCGTCGAAAACGGCACCTGATGGTGCAATGTTTTTGTCGGCGATTTCCCCAAACGCTGGCAGAATTTGATATTAGCACGTTGTTCTTCAAACGCCATTTTCATTTTCGACGACCGCGAACGACTACAGTTCACTGACACGCATTGTCTGGAAAAACCGTCACATGTGCCTCTACGCCACGGTAAAATAGTTCCCCTCTCCTCCAATCAGGGTTGGAGATATCAGCACACTCTCCGAACTTTTTGATCCTACCTTGTATATCCACTCTAATTGCCCAAATATCACAAAATTAAGTAGATAAGTCAAGTGTGGGTTATTTTTAATTCATTTTTGCGAAATGGCCCTCAAAAATCGTCAAACTTTAAAATAAAAGACTACATGTGCACGCATGTATTCATGAACTGTTTGTTCTATACACAATTTTTGGACGTCGACAATAATAAGACCATTCCCATTATTCGAGAACTAACCGTTCTCGAGGCACTTCACATTGTCGCTTCGGGAAATACGCCCGCTTACAGAATGAAAATGAAAATTGGATTAAAACTGCAAATCTAGCCTCATTTTGAACAATTATCAGTTTTATTTTGTACATTAAATCTCAGTTTAACGGATTACGAAAGAAAGAAGGAGAAAATGAGCATGAATCTGTAAGGAAAGTCATGGGCTGGCTACATAAGATTTATCATTTTCTCGGAACTATAAAATCTGAGATAACCCTCTTCTTTGACTTTCGGATGTTCTTTGACGAGTTCTTTCAAATTCAGGGGTTCTCAACCAGCGGTTAGCCAATCTTTTTTTCTTTTTTGAGGGGGGGGGGGGGGGGCTATCGCTGCTTCGGGAGATTCGTATATGTGGTGGGAGAATCTGTGATGGTGGTTATTCATTCTTTTAAATATTTCAGATGATAGAAATACGTGTACAATCAAAATATCTTTACAAATTGCTTGGGATTTCCAGCGTTGACAAGAGGCAAATTCGCCATACGTATTGTAAGGTAACATGCGCAGAAGACACATGGTAACTTACTTCGCCTTTGTACATACATCCCATATATGTCACAATTATTGGACATATTGTAGTAAGGCTCCTAAATATACAGGCTGGCGTATCAGCGGTCATCTTGACCCCCAGTTGAAGCGATGGCTGTACATGGCGAACATAGGGTTACTTTCTCTTTCTTTTGCCGGGATGTCGAGAAATTCAAGACATTCTACACTATTTTCTTGAATGGTGGATATCATTTTTTGAAAGCAGAAGCACCTTTTTTACAGCTACATTGAGCATCCAATATCAGCTATGTAACACACACGCGCCATTGGAAAAGCACGGGCAGGTTATAACTGACTAGACCGGTTGGATTCAAAATGGCGGTTGCGTTAGCCTGTATATTTAGGAGCCTTATATTGTAGGGTCTTCCGATAATGGCTGAAAGCTCAATCCCACACATTTGATTTTAGGAGGTATATTCCTATTGAATAGTATAGCAAAGGCCAATTTGAATCCTCTGTGACCGGCTATTGATCCAGTTTTGTCTTCATACATCCATTATGAGTACATTGACTAGATGCTTCCACAGAAACAGAATTCGTTTTGAATATCGATTTACAGAATTATTTTTATCGATATTATCGAGTATAATTTTTGAATGTTAATTATATGAACCGATTGATTTGAACACAAGCCACTGGTTTATTGCAAAGAAAAAAAAAGTTTTTATTAATAATGGTGTTTAATATATGAAAAAATATAGCGTTGGTTTAAACCTTTTTCTGCACCTCTCACAGGTATAGCAAAAAGGTGAAGTTAGCTTTGCCGCAAATACTACGACGAGCATAACGTCAATGAAAACCATTCATTGAGATTTGATCAGTTTATATGTATTATAGGAGGCATTGAAAGACGATCATTAGAAAACTGGTTCCTAAATATGCGGACGAAGGTGTTTGTGTGTGTATGGGGATATCTTGTTCCAATGAAAGAAATGAAGGTCATGAATCCGTGTTCTAATAGATATGAATTGATTAAACGCAACTTGAACTTTCGAAGTGCCAACAGACGAAAATAAATCACAGTCTCTGTGGCAAAAGCACGTCCAGGGAAATTTCTCGCAGTTCAATACGGGTCGAAATCCGTATAGCACATTTATGAACAGGTGGGTTGACTGGGTTACAGGTCTTGTCATAAACTTTGGTAGTCTGTCACCATCCGTAAATCTAGATCACTGATGTTCGAGGGGCTCAGATGGTGGGGCATGGTGTCGATGGAGAATCGGAACTGCTGCGTCTGCTGAGATGAGGCCTGCTGGTGGTGCTGACTGGTGGTGGGCTGCTCTGAAGTCAGGTGGGCCTCGGACTTGACGTCCATACGGTATAAGGAATCGTCCGGCGATTTTCGGCTGTTGGAGTCACCCTCTTCATTCGACGAATCGCCGCTGCCCAAGATGCCGGACTTACACCGGTCGCCGCCGAGGATGTCCCTGAAAAGAAAATTAAACATTTGCTTTAATTCCGAAATTAAGTGAAACTTAAAATATGCAGATCTGCGGATTTGTCAATTTGAGAGTCTGAACTGCTAAACAATATAAGGTATATATCGTTCATTGGACAATATATTTAGAATGCGACTTTTATATACATTCCATATTTATGGGCGCGCGTGCGTACACACACACACACACACACACATATATATATATATATATATATATATATATATATCACCATCCGAAACTTTTTGTTAATAATATTATTAATAATTTCAAATATACCACGTAGTAATTTTCAATTGCATTATTTATCCTTGTTTGGATAACTCAATTTTATGAATTTCAAACGTTCTTTTGACCTGACTCTCCACTTGTCCTGAGTCTTATACTGATTACTGTTTTTGAAAGACTACTGTTAAAACTTTTCCGTTCACGTTCACTGATATGGTCATTCCGATTTCCATACGCATTGACGGTTGAATGTAGTGTGCCGTTGCTATGCGTTCGGCCGGCAAGCCTTTCCTCTTATACGTGGTCACTGCACATGCAAGTTTCTATTTCTATTTTCTAATTCTTTTGGTTTTTATTATTTTTTCTTCTATTAGCCAGTAGACAGTTCCAATGGGGTCTATAGTGATGTACTATCGCCATTACTAGAAACTGGCTATTCTTTCGGTTTTAATGCGGATTGCATGGCTGCCCTGAGGACTGTGCAATTTCGAATTAACCACCATTTCTATGTTGTAAGCATACTGTATAATGCCATGGTCTAGTCACTATTTATTAGTTTCAAATTATTGTTCTCCTTGTCTTGAACTTTTATCTTGGGCTAATTGTTTTGCTCTTTCTCTTTTTTGCCATGTTTGCTCTTTCATATATTTTTTATATATATTTTTATGTATAATTATATATTTATTAGTGATTTTTGCATACATTTATACTCATGTCCTTTTCGATTGTATTTTATAATTCCATTAATTATTCCCCTCACCCCCCTTTTTACCTTTATAGCGATAAGTTACCTACTATTTTTATCCTATTAATCTTGGTCTATAGTTAGGTAAATATACGTGACTTATTTGAAGTGGAAGAACCACGTTCAGAAACTTATTTGTAACGAATGTGCTAGAGATGGGTTTTTTGTACTTACGGTAGTTTATGTATATATATATATATATATATATATATATATATATATATATGAAAGATTTTAATCGAATATTATGCATAACCTACTGTATGTACAAAAAAACCCATCTCTAGCATATCTGTTACAAATGAGTAACTATAGACCAAGACTAAGGATAAAGATAGAAGGTAACATATCACTACAACGGAAAGGGGGATGAGAAGAATATAAGGATACAAAATTCACAATTAAAAGTATATAAATATAAATAAAAATAAAAAAGAAAACACGGCAAAAATGAGAAAAGGTAATAATAATTAGCTCAAGATAAAAGATTAAGACATAGAGAACAATCAATTGAAACTACACAAAAAATGACTGTTAGTTCGAAATTGCATTCTCAGCCATACAATTCGAATTAAAACCGATAGAATAGCCAGTTTCTGACAATGGCGATAGTATTTAACTATAGACACCATTGGAACTGTCTACTGGCTAGTGGAAGGAGAAAAATAAATCAATTGAATTACAAATCAGAAAATTAATACCTCCTCGAACAGAAATATGAACTCACAAGCATTGTTACCACGTGTAAGTTGAACAAGCGACTGAGCATTTCACCTCACTTCGTCAATGCGAGTGGGCACCGGAATGAATACATTTGAACGATACATAATATGCATGGAGACTTTCAAAAATAGTAATCAGTATAGGACTCAGGACAAGTGGAAAATAGTCATTCGAAAATAGTAAACAGTATTAGACTCATACCAAGTGGTAAGTTAGGTGATAATAATAGGTGAATTCTCAAAATTGAGTTATCCAATCAAAGATAAATAATGTATGTTTAAAATTATTACGTGGTATATTTGAAATTATTAATAATATTATTTACAAAAACTTCCGGATATATATATATATATATATTATAGATATAATCTATCTATGTCTTCAGAAACATACATATTTTGTGTCTGCTTCGTCAAAATACTTGGACTTGAGAACGAATTTTACGAAGTGAACATTTTCCATTTGTTTAGGCTTAGCCCTTTTTCCACGTGTAAAGTGATATTGCTTGATTTATTCGTTTAAGTTTTTCTTTATTCGTTTCCATACCTTTGAATTTTGTTGATTTTCTGTAACTTGATAACTCGTGTTTTGTATTTTTTTTCCATTTGATTGATGATTTGCTGTCTTATATTTTATTCTGTGGGTGTTTTAGAAAGTTAGGTTTATCGTGTTGCATCTTACTTTTCGTTCATTGGATTTTCAAACTATTATATATATATATACATATATATATATATATATATATATATACACACTACGTGACAGTAAAAATGAGACACCAAAAAGGAGTGGGCAGAAAGTGATGAAAAGCGGCAAACAGAGAGAGACAGCAACGAACAATAAGTGATGCTTATTGCAACATGATACACCTATACACTGAGCGATAACACCGTCTGATCAGTAGGTTCTAGGACCACCGGGCGGCGATACAGGCAGCAACACGTCTAAATACAAAGTCAATGAGCGTGCTGATGGTGTCCTGAGGGATGGCTGCCCATTCCCTGTCAACCATTCGTCTTCTAAAGAGCGTCTTCTAAACGCGGCGGTGGCAGCGTCTTAGTAGTCTTACTATATTTATTTTTATTATACTTGTGTGTGTGTATATATATATATATATTACAAATGTGTAATAATAAATTTTTTTTTATGTAATAATACAAAAAAAATTAAAAAATTCAAGTAATATTAACATCACCATAGAAGCAAATTCACGGCCATAATGCCGATAAGAGAAGAGAACAGCACCAGCCCAAATTCGATGATTAGTCAGAGTTAAATTCCTCCTCAAGTCTGGGTATTTAACGCTAACTCACCCAAACACATGCCTGTTTCAGATAGAGCAATAGTACATTACTATAAATACTTCAACCCAGACTACAGGCATCAAAAAATGAAAAAATGAAAATGGGATACATTAAGAAAATTGTATTACCCTGCGGCATGAACCCTTCTTCTTCCACCACGTGTATACACGATCAACCTCAACAGCTTAATTATCTAGAAGCACCGGAATGAACAAGTCGAAATTCTACCAGGGAGGCAGTACGAACGTTTACAGTAATATTCCCAGACCCGTCCAGTGAGTCTAAGCTGGAGACCGGACAAGCAATTCAGAATACGAACAACCCATATACGCAATCCTGAATATGAACATGAATCAAAGATGAAAATTCTTACTAAACAAGTAATTCGTAGGAAAACTGGATAAACGAGAATGCCACTATGCACTATTATAAGGGCGCTCAAATCGTAGTTTCAATACTAGCAAAAATTACAATTTTTTGCGAAAATAAAGTTCAAAATATTAATGTTAATGCATCTTATTTTCCGATTTTTTGATTTTTCTAATTTTTTTGACTTAGTTTATTATTTTCATTTTTATTCATTTATATAAATAATAAATAATTATATATAATTTTTTTTTTATTTATTTATTTTTTAAATGTATGTTAGCCACTATAATTGGGAAAGTTTTCTAGGATGTTATCGAGTGAAAGTTGATACACTGAGTTGATAATTTTAATAACAAACTTGGGAGGATATGCATTATTAGTCGCTGTACTCAATAATTCCATAAAATGCGCTAATTTATAATATTCATCACAAATTTTATCGATTCTAAGAGCCTGGTTTATTATAATATTTCTAAATACAGATATATGCAAACAAGAGTCAAAATGTTCAATTTTTGATGTATTAAATTTAAAATTCTGTCATTTATCACACAAGTTTATAACCATATTACAATTTTGTAAATTTAAATTTAAATCTAAAAAGTTTGCAACATTTGAGTCATTATTACTTGCATTTAATTGTAAATTTTTTGGATAAAAGTTTAATACTATAGGGATATTATTTGGGAATACACATAAAGTACCACCACGTTGAATATAATTCCCATAAAGAGTGAAATTAAGTAATTTTTTAAAGAGAAAATTTGAATATTTTAGGTTATTATATTTTTCAAAAATTCCTAAAATAATTCTATACAGATCATCTATATTAATATTATTAAACAAATCTTTGAAATCAAAGGTATAAATACTATGAATATTAGTAAGAATTTTTAATTTCTTAACTAATTCAAAACTGTTTTTTACAATATGACAATTATTTGGGATTTTATCTGACAAGGATACTTCATGTAATATTTTTAATAATAATTTTCCAGCATTAGTAATGTAAGAATTATGCCCACTGGTAATGGTTTGAAAAGCAACAGGGGATTTATGAAACTTGGGTACTAAAACAATATATGGAATGTTATTACAACTATTTTTTCGATGGATTTGCTTATACTTGGCTGAAATTCTATTGGATAAGATTTTAAGGTCAGTTTTATGTAAATTATAGATTTGATTCTTAAGTAAGTGTGGCTGGAGGGTACTTTTATAGTAATATTTACATATGAGATTCAGTAGTTACCACTTGCCTTATCGACATATGTAATGACAAAATCATTTTATATTTCTTTAATATAATTTTTAATTGAGTTAAGTTTATATGAATTATTAATTTTCTGATTATATATATAGTAATTTAAGTATTGCTCTATTAAGACTCTTTAGGGTTTGAAGGCTTCTACAGGGATTTGATATTTATAACTGCTTTTATAGATAAATTTATTTAAGTCAAGAAATAAACCTTTACATATTAATTTATGTTTAAATGTAGTAGGTATACGGTACTTAGTACCAAGTAGCATCAGTGATCTCATTGCATCATAATTAATAATATTTAGATTTCCCGTTATATTAGATTTCCCGTTCCATGCCCATGGTGTTTATCTACGAAGTCTTTGTATTTTTCTAAATGATAGTGGCAATATAACTCTTTATCCAATTCATAATTTTGATTAATATCTATTGATTTGGCAATTTGATTATAATTGAAAATATAACGTCCTAGCGGTTTATCATATTTATAAGCAATTTTAGGATTTACATGTTTGACTGGAAAGTAATTGGAAACCGATTTTAAAAAATTATTTATCTTCAGATTATTTAAGACAGAATTAGTGAAATTCAAGGTACAATATTCGTTTATTTTAGTATATTGTTTTAATTCGTCATTAAAGTTTAAGTCTGTGACATATAAATAAACATTAAGATTTTTACTTCTGGTAATGAGCAAATCATAGAATAAATGTTTAAAATGAATGTTATCAAATAAAGTAGTTAGAAAAAGGTTATATACCATATTTAATTGCTGTTTTTTAATTGCGAAAATCCAGTTTTTACATTGTTTCCAATCAAAAGTAATTTTAAAATTTGCATGTTGCTGAAGCATGGCATTTTTTAGTTCAGATAATGAGGGCAATTTTTTATTATATTTACTTGCTCTTTTAGTTCTTTTTGATTTACTTTTAGGATTGTTAAAGGAATTATAAATATTATGGTCTTCATTAGAATAATTAAAGGACTTTTTACTTTCCTTATATACATAATGTATAAGGAAAGTATTGTGACGGGGTCGAAAATTCGAATTCGAGTTTTCGACGGAAGAGCACGTTTCAAGCATCCCTGATCACGAATCAAACATTTTTGAAGTGATGTCTGTGTGTGTGTGTGTGTGTGTGTGTGTGAAAGTATGTGTGAAAGTATGTGTGTGTGTGTGTGTGTGTGTGTCAGTGAGTCTGTGGAGACGATAACTGACGAACGAATGGACCGATTCAAACCAAATTCGGTACAAAAATCACAATCCGTAAACACTGGAAGCCTATTGTTTTTATACGCAATCGAATGTTCAGAACCCCCCTAAATTTTCGAATGAAATTTTGAAAAAATCGTCAAAAAATTAAAACCACTAATAAAGTTACGCAAATAGACATTTCTTATGTAATTTTTCATTAGAAAACGATTGACATAAATTTTAGAACGCTAACATGAACCGTTCTTGAGATATTGTATATTTTTTAAAAAAATTATCAAAAAGTCATATAAAATAGAAAAAAAATACTTCCTAATCAGAAACATGTTTACTTTTCATATGTAATACCATGCGATAAATTGGGTGACATCATTCTCGTGGATCTAGTTCGTTCCATCCATGAGAAAAGATACTTTGAGTAATACTTTTGTATTTGAACGCCAATAGTCATTTATCTGGTATAAGAATATCTTATTCTCCGTCCATAACGTTTGGCGAGATTTTGGCGACAAATTTGGCAGAATGTCGCCAACTTGGCGACTTTTTTAAATGTAGCCAAATTAACGAAAATCTCGCCAAATGGATAAAAATAACGCTAAATCAATGAAAATGACGACTCATTGTCGAAAATTCAATATCATGGAAAGAATATTAGTATCTACTATAAGAAAAACCTATTTTTTTACTGTAAAAGTAGTAAATTCATTACATTATATAAGGAAAGTCATGTGTTGCCCACATCAGATTTTTAACTATGTTATGATGATTAAATAATTGATTGAGTCCATATGGAAAAATAGTTTTGTGTGCACAAATGAATTCATTTTCAAGAAACAATCTATCATAATAATTTTTTTGAATACACAGAATACTAATTTCAATGTTGTCGAACCAAAGTTTAGAAAAATGTTCGTATTCGAATTTTGATTCATTATAGTATTAGTTGCATTATTTGAATTTAGTTGCATTATTTGAAAAAAATTTTATGAGATTCCTGTGTACGTTAATTCAGAGGTGCAGAGGGATGCTGGTTTGACCTATATATGACATATTACATTTTTTATATACAATTTGGTAGATGCAGTTATATGTTTTATAGAAGTCAAGATTATTGCTACAATTGATCTGATTACGATTAGCAAACGGACAAGTTTTACATCTATTAGAATTACAAGATTTAAATTTAAGTG